>VZRI01014144.1:67117-164798 GCA_013397515.1 Upupa epops | reverse complement strand
ACAGGTCAGTCCCCAACCTAGACTGGTCCCTGGGGTTGTTCTTGCCCAGATGCCAGACTCTACAGTGACCCTTGTTGCACCTCATTCAATTTCTCTCTGCCCAGCTCTCTAGCCTGTCCAGGTCTCGCACAGTTGTCTTCCCTTGGTGTGACAGAAAAACCATAGCCACATCCTCCTTCCCCTCCCACTGTACACTACCACTCCCTCAGTTGACTGAGGCAGTAGACACTACAAAACATTGCAGTGTTTTCCCAAGACAAGCAAAGCAGCACGTGTACCCCAAACAAAAGAGCAGAAACTTCCTGTAATCCCCTGACAGCTGAAAGCAGCTTACAAATTGATCTGACAAAACTCTCTCTGCTCCCTAACAGCCATCCAACAGCCCCTTGCCTGTCTCCATGCTCTGTGCACTGCACACGTGCACACCCCTTGGCACTCGCCTGGCACGCGGTCCAGAAAGTGTCAGCATTGTAATGGGTAAGCTGCTATGGCAGCCAGAGGAGAGCACTCACTTAAAGGAGCTTTTTGTTGCAGT
This sequence comes from Upupa epops, assembly GCA_013397515.1. Lineage (NCBI taxonomy): Eukaryota > Metazoa > Chordata > Aves > Bucerotiformes > Upupidae > Upupa > Upupa epops. The sequence goes on along the minus strand of VZRI01014144.1, from coordinate 164,263 downwards.
AATGAGAAGGTTGAAAAACCATTTGCTAGATCTCCCTGGGGCCTCACCATTTCACCATATGCAGGAATTAGCAGCTTGCCATTTGCTATGTGCAAGCAACACTTTCCTTCCTTCTTGCTTTCTTCTGGCAACAGCCACAACACATTCTGTGAAGAGGGTATGGGTAGGTGCGCAAAGATCTGACCTTAGGTCTCCTCCCAACACTTTGGCCTCTGCAGGGTCTCTTCACCCAGGCCAAGCAGCACATGGAGAATCTAAAGAAGGGGCAAACCTCTAGAAGGGGAATAAGATGTGAGATCACCCATACAGAACCAAGTGCAAATGGAATACTGAGTCTCAAGTTAAAGCAGGGGTTCATTTAAATTCTGCTCAGAAGTAAGGGTGGGGGGAGAAGAAGGTAAAAAGAAACACACTCTCTCATCCTTCAGCTCACCAGTGAATTTTTATATACAAAAGCAGCTAATCAAACACAGCTTATCTGCTTCAAAAGAGCATACAAGAGCACAGCATCTCAGAGCCAGACTAACCAGGACCAGATCCTCCACCTCCTCTAGTATCTCCAGGGGTATCTTCAGTGACAAAATCCATTCATGCCAGCAGGAAGAGAATTAGGGGACAGAAGGCAAATCTGGAACAAACCTCATTTCCTTTACTAACCAGCTCAGGGACACCCTCCTTTACACAGGTCTTAGAAAAGGACGGGAAAAAATTAAGTGGATCCAGAGCTAGCAGCTCTTTCTGTAGAGTTCTTGGTCTCTATCCCACAATGAACACGGACTCACTGTAGCTTGTTTTCAAGCAGTCAGTCCCAACCCAGGCAAGAAACAACTGGCTGACCTGGCAGTGAGAGTTCCTTACTCTACTCTTCAGAAAGGCAACAGGAAGCAGCAACCAGACCATAAAAAGGTAAGAAAGCAGTTTTAAGAACAGCAGACACCCCCACCCAGCAAATCTAGCAGAAACAGTGAACTATGGCCTGTCATTTTGTTGAGAGGGAAAAGCAGAATATAAAGCAAGCAACAACAGGACATAAAGCAGGTGTCAGACAGGAAAGGAGAGCTAAAAGCCAGCTAAGTGAGAAGCCAGAATAAGAGACTTTAGAGTACACTAGGAATGCTGCCCTGCCTGGTACACGCAGTGTTGGGGAGCCAACCACTGGCCATTGCCAACTGTGTCCTCTTTTGTTGCTCAGGGGGAATGAAGCTGCTGGAAAGTCTGGCTACATGGAAAGGATCCTGTTCTGGCCAGGCTTTGAACAACTTGCAGTGCTGCCTGTTCTTCCCCCAAGGAGACTTCTAGGCATCCAGATTTTTTTCCTGAAAATTCTGATCCCAGACATGTTTTCAAAGGGCAGACAGGCAGTAAACTAGCCCCCTGGACACTTCAAACCTTTTCCAGTTCCCTGCTGAAGCTGGAGGCTATCCAAAATAACACGGAATAAAACCCATGATAATGAATGCATAATGAGGGAAATCTCAGCTTCTTATGAGTCCCACATGATGAGACTAGGGGAGAAGGAGAGAAGGCAGAGACAGGATCTTGTTCCTCTCTGACCTGGAAGTTCTCTGTCCTTGAATGGATCATCCATCTCTGTGCTCTTTGATCTGGCATCGCTTTCACACACCGGGGTCTCATAGCTGAAAAAGGAGAATAGCAGATACTAAACCACATGATCCAGCTTTAGTACCATCAGATGGTTGCTATGGTGGTCTTATCTACTTACTGCAGGGGAGGCCAATAAATCTGCAGAAGAAATACTATTCTCAAGCATCTTCTGCTTATGGACAGTCAGCAACTGCAGCAGAAGTGGAGAGCGAAGGAAGAGCATACTCTAAAATCCAGTACCAACCTAAACCCACCAACACCACAAGGCCCTCTCCCAGCTCTTGTGGGCAAAGACTGAGGTTTTTCCAAAGTTGTACATGCTCTGCAGATTTTAGGTCCCAGTTCCTACCAGCTTGTTCATACAAAACTTGTTTTTATAACACAATTTGTTTTCAAACTCCAAGCAAGAAAACACTGCATCTTGAAACTACCTAGGGAGAGTAATTTAAAGAAAAATCTGTCACTAGCTTCAATGCTGCCACTGGCTTAAATTCTGTCTGTGCACAGCTAAGCAGACTTCTAAATCTGCCCAACCCAGGACCCAAGTGGCTGCATCACGGAAGTTTAAAGCAGAGGAATATGCAGCAACCACATTTCTTTTGTTACTGCGAGTGTCCCTGCTCTGTATTCTTGAGCAAAGCCCTGGTTTTTGTTTCCACCCAAAAGCTGCAAAGCCAGAGGAGAAAAATAAGCTGAATTACATGAACATAGAGGAAAGCGAGGGCAGTAGTTACTGTGCTCAGTAACCTCTGTAGGGAACACCACAAATGGCACTGCCAGCTCTAATCAGGCAGCTTATTGGAAATACTAGCTTATTTGATATAACAATAGTTTTCATATTGCAACTTCTCCCAGCAGGCATCCCCCTAGGCCTATAGCTCTTACCGTGTGGAAGTACCAGGCAAGGGGCGTCCTGTGTCCACCAGAACACACCAGCAGTACCCAGTCGACTGGTGGCATTGCACTGGTTTGTAGAGCCCTCCAGGAGCACACTCAGGGATGACGATGCCTTCACGGGGGTTCTGCCTGGCCTCCTCCAGGGCACTCTGCCTTTCCTGATCACAGGAGTGAACTTTCTCTGGAAGATGGGAGGGAGGTTAGAGGGGATGGAGAAAAAACTTCAAATCAAGATCACCTTCCGCAGCTCAGCAGGATGTGGGTATCCTTCACATCAGGAGACCTTTATATTTCCTTCTTGGCAAACACCAGTACGACTGTACCCCTAGAGAATCAAGGACTTCTAGGTCAAAAGCTTCCTCTGGGATTTAGCTGTGACACAAGGTTATGGATTACAGACATTGACTGATGAGTACCCAACAAGCCAGAAGCACCTGGTCTTTGGAACAGAACTATCTCACCATTACTGCAGCCAGTGTTTCCCAGATCCTGTTTTCACATACTGAAATTCTAAACTGTGACTCGTGTTTTCTGGTTAAATTACAGGAGCAAACACACCCTGCCCTGCCTGTCTTTTTCTCCAGGCTGTGATACACCCTTCCCTCTCAATAGAGTATCTCAGACGTGATCCGGAGGGAAGCAGAAGGTTGTTTTACCACCACCTTATGCAGTGCAGAGAGTGCCTGCAGGAACAGCTTGTCAGAGAACAGTGACATACTTCACAGTGCCCACACTGCCATCACCTCCTCCTGAACACTCCACCTCAGTCCTCACCTGCAAAAGAGGGGGCAAGTAACACTGCTTCCTACCAAAAGGTTATTTCCAAAGACGTTGTCAGCCGGAGAACAGAGGACGTGGATGGCATGCCCCCAGGAACAGAAAGAAGCCCAGAAGAGGCTTCTTCAGCCAGCCTGGCACCTTTAGCCCTAACACTTCCCTTCAACCACCACCTGAAAAAGAGTGACGGATCCAGGCTGCTGCCTCTTGTAAAGGCCAGCCATAAAACAGGGGCAAGATACACAGAGCATCCAGTGGACATGGAGGCCTGTTTGGCTCAACAGCCAGACATTCGCAGTTATGAGTTTCCTAACATTTTAGCTCTTCAAGGAGCAGGAAAACTGAAAAAATTTTGGAAACCACTGGAGGTTCCACAGAGAAGGAAAAAGCAGATGGAGTACACAAAGCAGTCAAAGCATCTGATCACAGGATTTAAATAATTTCTATGTCTGGGATAGAAAACGACAACGGTATCACTTCTAACTTAGGAGAGGGACAAAAACCAGCCCTCCCCTAGCTTTTCTCTCAGAGTTTACTGTGTCCTTTCACTAGTGTTTCATAAATGAGACACAGCTTCTGAAACTCCTTGCTGCAGCCAGGAATCCCCTCAAGCTTTCAACGAATAAAATGCTCCCACAGTGACAGGCAATGACACCGCAGGTTCATCTGCAGGTGTTGGCACTGTCAGCCAGCAGACACGGCATGAGCTCAGCATCCTGCCCCCAGAGCAGGCACACCACACAGCACATACTCACTTATTTCCACGTATTTTGACAGCCTGTCAAGACCCCACCAGTTACATCTTAGATTTGGGGGAAAATTATGGTGCAGACAGTAATTTTTCTTGTGTGTCAAGGAAACAGAATGAGTACTGACTCATGACAAGAATTCCTCAGCCTGGTATACCACAAGACACTCCACTGGGTCTGCAGAGCATCACATTAGGACAACATGCAGGGAGCATCACAGAATCACAGAAAGTTAGGGGTTGGAAGAGACCTTGGAAGTTCATCTAGTCCAATATCCCTGCCACAGCAGGATCCCCCTAGATTAGGTCACACAAGGGCTGTGTCCAGGTGGGTTTTGAATGTCTCCAGATCAGGAGACTCCACACCCTCTATGGGCAGCCTGTGCCAGCTCTCTCAGCCTTTCCTCATTAGGAAGATGCTCTACTCCCTCCATCATCCTCGTGGCTCTGTGCTGGACTTGTTCCAGCACTTCTGCATCCTTCTGTAACTGAGGGACCCAGAACCAGACACAATATTCCAGATGAGACCTCACCAGGGCAGAGCAGAATCCTTCTAGACCTACTAACTACAACCTTTCTAGTCCACTCCAAGGTGCCACTGGGCTTCCTGGCCACAGGTAGCTCAAGAACTTTCACTAATTGAATTGCAGCTGCTATAAAGTCCCAGACCCAGAACAGTCTCCCCTCTCCCCAACATTTCAGATCACTGTTGAGGCTGGAAAAGTGAAGGACACCTGAACTTTACCACACACAAACCCACACAACTGAGACAGAGTAAGAAAAATGTCAGCAAGTCTGACTCAAGCAGAGAGAAACTTGATCAGGAAGGAGCAGGAGGGGATAAAGTCAACAAAAACTGAAAGGGAGCTCAAGCCTCAGCTGATATTTAAGCTGACTTCACTCTGCTGACAGATTTCACATCTGAAAAAAAGGCCTCCTGACTGTTCCCAAGTTGTAGGTGGACAGAGAAGTCATTGAGCAGGAGGCCTGCAGGCACCTTAACAAACCACTTACATCACAAGGGGCCCCCAGCTTACCCAGGGTCTACTGACAGCAATTCACACCTTGGCCCTCAGGTGAGAAGGAACATTCATGCTGCTCAGGGAAGTAAAAACAGCGGCAGAACTCCCCATCATCATTTTATACAATAAGCAAAAGAAAAAAAACCCAAAGCCTTTGCTGAAGAGAACTACATTCCAACAATGTTTCTGTCTGAATCCCCTAAGCACCCTGAGTGCACAAAGTCAAACCAGTATCTGTCAAGTCCTTGGAGCACTGCAAACCTAACACTAGCTCAAAAAAAAAAGTGCACGTCAGAAGAAAACAATCTGCCACTTTGATAGAGGTCAAGAGAAAGAATGAGTTAGCATCATTTTATTCTTGCCTAGAGTCTGCCATCTGGGCAAGAACAACCCCAGGGACAAGTCTAGGTGGGGATTGACCTGTTGGAGAGCAGAGGAGGAGAAAGGGACCTGGGGATCCTAGTGGACAGCNATGAGGAAAGGCTGAGGGAGCTGGGTCTCTTTAGCTTGGAGAAGAGTAGGCTGAGGGGTGACTTCATACAACTATGTGAGGGGTGGGTGCCAGGAGGATGGAGCCAGGCTCTTCTCAATAAGGGTGCTGAGGCACTGGAACAGGTTGACAAGTGTGATTGTGGCTGCCCTAGCCCTGGAAATGTTCAACGCCACATTGGATGGGGCAACCTGGTCTGGTGGGGGGTGTCCCTGCTCATGGCAGGGGGGTTGGAACTGGATGATCTTTCCAGGTCACTTCCAATCCATAATGTTCTGTTCTGTGACTTGGTCTAGGTGTCCTGCTGTGGCAGGGGGATTGAACTAGATGATCTTTCAAGGTCCCTTACAATCTCTGATGATTCTATGATCTTTAAGGTCCCTTCCAAGCTGAACCATTCTATGAATCTATGTGTTTGTACTGTAAGCCATCAAAAACGGCAAGCAAATTCTCTGCACATATTGACAGAAATTAGTGGAAACTGAACAGAACCAGAACACAGAACTAAGTGGTAGTTACTTCTGTTAGAAAAGTACTAGGATCTTAGGGAAAACTTCCCAGCAAGAGTCAGATGTTCTTGAAACAGGCTGCCCAGGGAGGGGGTAGAGGTACCATCCTTGGAGGGGTTCAGCAACCAGGCAGACGTGGTGTTTCAGGAAATGGTTTAGTGGTCAGGGGTTGTAGGGCAGACGGTTGGGCTTGATGATCTTGAAGGTCTTTTCTAACCTATTTAAAGGCTGTTGAAGCAAGTTACATGGGTTTTGTTCAGTTGACATCAAGGTGTCACAATGCAAAATACATCATCATCACCAGTACTCAGTGACTCAGTGTTAGCAACGACAACAGGACAATGGAAAGAGCAGGGAGTCCAGACTTTTCTAATTTCTAGCAAACATCTAGTAACCACTCTGAAAGTCTCATCTATTCCATTACAACCTGAGAAACACAACCCAGACATGCCAGGGCAAACCAAAGGCCCAACTTGTCTTCCACCTCCAGCCCCAGCCAAAAGCAACATCTCAGAGGAGAGCAGAGGAACAGAACAAGCATATACTTCCTTCCCCTGTGTATTTCATGTCTCAACCAGTTGTGGACCAGTAACTTGCACAGACAGACATGAAGTTTGTGCATTTAGTGAGTCACAATGATTTTTCCCTTCCACCGGTTTGCCATGTCTCCTCTCATAAACTTTCATGGACCATGACATCCTGCGGCTAGTTCTGCAGCTTGACTAGCTGTTGCTTTTGTGAAACACAGCACATCCTTTGGCTTGATCTGAACTTGGCTCCAACCAGTGACCCTTGTTCTCCAGAAGATGAAGTGGTGACCATCTTGTAGCCTCCCTCCCTGCCTCTCACCACTTTACAAATTTCTGCTTCATCTCTTGTACATGCAGAAGAGTCCCAGCTGACACAGTTCTTCCTCTGAAGCCTTTCCAGATCCACCATACCTTCCCCTAAGATACAGGGAGTGGAATAGCCAATACACTGACACCAGAAATGGAGGTTCAGCAAAACAGCCTTGTAGCAAGTTCTTTCAGTGACATATGCCTAGTGGGCCAAACAAAGTATTAACCAGCACTAGTCCCCAGAGAGGATCTTTCCTCTAGGCTACCAGTCTAACAGCACTTAATTCACTCAGAAAATAAAGATGAATATTAGCAGTTGGAGTGTATTTCAACAGCCAGCAAACGTAGCTGGGAAAGCCATTCTGTCAGCTTCCCTAGCACGGACCTTGGCATGAACTGTGTACACCGTCACCGTGAAAGATGGTCTCGTGGGTAATGAGGGACCATCAAATGCTATCCCAGTTCCAGGACACTGAAGTCACCCTGTTCCAGTCAAGCTGCTTACTGGAAATATTGCTGTTGTTGCCAAGGCCAGGTTTATGGAGAATAGTGCAAGCCTATGTCCAAGCTGGACTGTTTAATGCCAGCTCTGAAATTAAGCTGTCATCTTCAAGAGGAGCAGATATTCATTATGTGTGCAGGGTACTTAAAAGCCTATTCTCTGCTTGACTTAATGGAGGCTGCAGGCACAGAAAGATAAAGGAGAGTGGTTTTACCTCTTTCCCTGTATTAAACATTTAGATGCGAAAGAATGCTTGTGGCAGTGAGTGGGACACAAACAGCCTCCTCACCACCAACAAAAATACTACAGCCTTTTGTTTGTTATTTAAAGGCACTGTCATATTCCCATGTTTTCTGCAGTCTCTGCTTTGACGTAAGACAACCATCAGCAGGGAAACTGAGCGGCACATGCCAGCCTGCTGTTGCTGGGGAGCAAAACCTTTGGGAGACAGCAAATGTAAAGTACGACAAAACCAACGGCAGCCAAAAACAAGGATAGGGAATATATGCACACAGAAAGGAAAGAATCTCCAGCAGAAATACCCATTTTACTTTTAAAATACTGACTATTTGTTCCTTCTCACTTTTGACCTCTGGTAAAGCTCCTTAAAACATTCTTAACTGTCATGTTTCTGGAGCCATGAGCTCCTGTTGCAAAAAAAACAGGGCTTGGACATGTGCAGTTGTACATTGTTTATTCAACGATTTTCCCTAGCAATGGCCTTCTGAGAAATACTTCATCAGATCTATAAAAAAGGTCTCTCACTCCTGGTTCTTTAAGTCCACAGAGTTGAACATATATCTAGCGCCTGCACAATAAAAACAAGAGTGATGGATGAGGTAAGGGACTCATCTGACTGTCTAATAAACTAGATGGTTATTAGAGAGATGGGGTGTTTGCTTACTTTACAAAGCTGAGAAAAGAGGGTGTCTAGCAGCATCTAACCCAAGGGTTGTGCTCCACAGTTCTCACGCTCAGCTTGCAGGGTTAGATGCGGCCAACGTGCTGCTCTAGGGATGAGGCCACCTCTCCCAGTTGTTCTGACACATCACAACTCTTATTGTTACTGGAACCAAAAGATGGGGCTGCAAGGATGCTGTGGGTGACTACAGTGGGACAGAAGGAAGATCTACCAGCCAGCCACTAGGTTATTTTTTTTAATTATTACTCTTCTGCACTCAATCTTTTATTTATTATAAGAGTGAGATTATGACATCAAATGCAGCCACCTTGGAGACATCCCTACACCCTTGGAGAGATGGGATTCCTTCCAAACCAGGCAAAGAGAAGGTCTAACCTCTGTCTATGCTTCTGCCCAGCCACACTGAATCTACATGAATAGCCTAACCCCAGAGTTACAGGCTATGCCAGGCAGGGCAGATTCCCTTCTCTTCCCCTCTCTCATTTCTTTTGAGCAGAAATTCTGTCTGGACTGGGAAAACTTTTCCCATGGAGTTCCCACAAAATGAGTCCATTTTAATGAACGAGCATTCATCAGAAAGGGAGGAAAAGGTCTTTTACTGAAGGATACTAGTCCAATCCCCATTGTTAGTGCAACAGGGACCCAACTTCAAAACACCATTTAAAAAAACACCAACCACCACATGCCTCTCCCAAATTTGTGTTCAGCTCCCAGCCTTCCCCTGTGTGAGGAATAAACGCAGCACAGAATAAAAAGCAATGGTATGGATACCTAGTACCAAGCTGTTTTTTACATCCTGTGCCAACCAGAAAGCAAGAACTAAGTGCATTTGTGCCTCAGTTTTCCTCTGTAGCGAGGGAAAGCACTTTCCTGTTTCTCAGGGAAGTTTACTTCAAATGGCTTCAATATTTCATTTTTATTTAGCCTGTCTTTATATTGCTCTGGCAGAGAAGAGAAGCCTTGAACTGGTTACTTTATCAGAGCATGTACACCAGCTTAAAGACACTTTTATATTGCATGAGGGAGCTCTAATGTGAAGATGACCCAGACTCACTCGGGGAATCACAGAATAATCCTGGTTGGAAAGGACCTCCTAGATCACCGAGTCCAACCATCCCCACACCAACAAAAAACCCTAAATACCTGTGAGATTAAAAACCACAAACTAAACCCCTCCGTGCTGCCACTCCAGCCTGTCACGAAGCACCATGTCTACACACTGCTTAAACACCTCCAGGCATGGGGACTCTACTGCCTTCCTGGGAAGGCCTTTCTAGTGCCCAACCACTCTTTCTGAAAGGAATTTCTTCCTACAATCTAATCTAAACCTTTCCTGCCTCAACTTCAGACCATTGCCCCTCATTCTGTTATTAGTTACTAAGAAGAGACAGCACCCACCTCTCTACAACCTCCCTTCAGGTAGCTGTAGAGGGCAATGAGGTCCCCCCTCATCCTCCTCTTCTCCAAACTAAACCTGCCCAGCTCCCTCAGCCTCTCCTCATACAACTGGTTCCCTAAACCCCCCATGACCTTGGTAGCTCTGCCCTGGACCCGTTCCAGCATCTCCATGTCTTTCCTATCACGAGGGGCCCAGAAGTGACCCCAGTACTCAAGATGAGGCCTCACAAGGGCTGAGTACAAGGGCACCATAACTTCCCTTCTCCTGCTGACCACGCTATTCCTGATCCAGGCCAGGATCCTGTTGGCCTTCTTGGCCACCTGGGCACCCTGCTGGCTCCTATGAAGCTGGCTGTCTCCCAGCACCCTCAGGTCCTTTTCTGCTGGGCAGCTTTCAAGCCCCTCATCCCCAGCCTGTAGCAGTGCCTGGGGTTGCTGTGACCAAAATGCAGGACCCAGCACTTGACCTTTTGTCCCTCAGAGAGTTGGCCTTAGCCTATTGATCCAACCTGTCCAGGTCCCTCTGGAGAGCCTTCCTGCCCTCGAGCAGACCAACACTCCCACACCATTTGGTGTCATCTGCAGACTGACTGAGGGTGCTCTCAATCCCACATCCAGGTCATCAATAAGATGTTAAACAAGACTGGCCCCAGCACTGAGCCTGAGGGGCACCGCTTGTGACCGGCCACCAGCTGGATTTCACCCCATTCATCACAGCTCTCTGGGAATGGCCAATCAGGCAGTTTTGAACCCAGTGAAGGGTACTTTTCTCTATACCATGATTTACCAGTTTCTCCCAAAGAATGGTGTGGGAGACTCTGTTGAAAACCTTCCCAAATCCAAGTATACAACATCCACATCCTTCCCCCAGTCCAAACAGGTGTCTCATCCCAGTATGAGGCTTATGAAAGCTGTTGGCAGAAGGTGCAGACACATTCCACAGAAAAAGTTCAGCACAGAGTATATCAGCATCCTACATCTGCATCTCTGCCTTTCCCCTCTGAGGTGGAAATCTGAAAAGCCTTGTGTATGCCATGCACAAGGGATGACAGGACTAGCAAAGCAATGTGGTGAATAGCACTGGCTCCCCATTCCTCAAGTAGTGCAGTGAGTGGAAAAAGAGCAATAACTCCTGTGTCTACTAGGAGCACAATAACAGCTGAGCAAATGTGATTTAGGGGACAGCGTAAATCTCTCCAAACCTCTGCTAAGCATCAGTATTGCTATCTGCTCCATCCTCTTCTTCCTGGAACTGTGATCCTTCCAGGTTATGCTGGATAAGGTGAAGATAAAGAGAACAACAAACCTTGTGGGTGCTCCTGCTCTGTAGGAATAAGCAGTCCCTGCTTTACCATGTTACTCACCCAGTTTTGTTTCTCAAGACATAAGCTATGGAACAAGCAGAGGTTAGACTTGTTCCAGTGCTGAACAAGTACAATGCAAAAGTTTCACAGGTGGCTTATGATTTTTTCAAAATGCATTGCTCGAAGTGGCTCATTAAACTTCAACTACCCAGGAACACATCCTTCCCCTGCCATCTGGCACCTGCTCAAAGCGATAGAGCTACACCTAACACTGGCAGGAGTGCAGTGATGCCAAGTCTGGTCACACAATGACCTTAGGTTAGAAGGGACCTTGGAGATCATCTAGTTCCAATCCCCTTCCATGGGCAGGGCCATCTGCCACTAGACTAGGGTAGTCAAGTCCCCATTCACCTTGGCCTTGACCACTTCCAAGAAGGGGGCATCCACAACTTTTTCAGGTAACTTGTTCCAGTAAGATATCTACTCTCTTGAGATACAGATTTCTGAAGGACACACTGTCCCTGAGATTAGAGTGAACTTGCAGTGAGACTGTTTGATGCACAAACTCTGTGGGCATTGGATACTGCCCAGCTAGGAAAGGAGTGTGTTCCACAGTTTCTAAACCACACAAGAACAAAGCTCCATGTCTGTGCATCTTGAAACCTGTTGGCTTTCAGCTGAAAGCTACCTGTCCCCACAATTCTATCTCAGCTGTCTTCCAGAGAGGGCTTGTGCTCTATCAGCTCACCTCTCAAGCAGTCAGTCACAGCCCTAATCCTCCTTCACTGCAGCTGAAGTGTGGCAGAGGGAGAAAATACTTTATGGCTACAGTACAGCACTCTGGCAAAAGAAATAAACGTACTATCTGCATGTTTATACACAACACGACAGACAGAGCCCGGATTAAATTCTGGCTCATTAGAGTATGATTTTTCTCACCAGCAAACAGGTTACATATAGACTGCATCCAGTCACTATGAAACATCTGCCCAACACTGCAGGTTAAGAAAAACATGCTCCAAAAACAGAGTTCCCAAAAGTTCTCTACAGAACTGTTCTTCACTATGGAAAGAAAACACAGGTCTTGTACCAAGTGAAATGACCATTCTGGCAGTAGAAAACAACAGAAAATTTACAGACTGAAATTCAGGAATGAATTCAATGTCATCTTGAGAAAGGGGTTTACATCAACAGGATCAAAACTCACAAGTACAGACCATGACAACTAATAAGAAATCTAGTGCATGGAGAGGAAATTACCAGCAAGACACAAAGACAGATGGTCAGAAGCTCAGGGAGACCACAAAAAACCTCTGCAACTTCATGATGTTGCAAACAAGAACAACAGCCTGGTACATCAACCTGCGGGATGCAGCAACAGGGGCCTCAGACACTAAGAAGTGGAGAAGTGCTGAGCCCTTGAATCAACCCAATGTCCAGCTCTGGGCTCTGCACTGCATAGGAGAGGTGGACCATTTGGCAAGAGTGCAGGAGAGAGAACAGGGAATGGGCAGAGGTCTAGTAAACTATGAGAGAATGCTGAAAGAATTCCATTTGTTTAGTCTAGGGATGACATTCAGCCTTCTGAGACATGAAAGCTGCTGTATATAAAAAAGATGGTCATAGATCTTTTTTTCTTCTTTCCCATGGGTAGTTCAAGTAGCAGTCAGGTCACTTGGCAAGAGCTTTAGGTTTGATGCATGAAAACCCCGGTGATTAAATCATTGGAAGATGCAGTGGGACACCTGTTGCTGCATTATGAACAGGTCACACACATGAGAGCTACTATTAACTGGACATGACTCTGAGTTAAAAAGCTACACAACTTCACGTTGTTTCTGCTCTCCTCACACAGACTGAGGAGCTCCAGCACATCCCAGGTGACTGTATGAACAGCCTATGATCTTGAGTACATTTAATCTGGTTTAAGTTTCCAGATTTGGGGGTCCGATCTTCCTGAAGCACCTTGCCTCCACAGTTTGATAGCTGCAGCCATGCAGTACCTTCACAACAATAGTTTGCACAATCTGAGCAGTTTGCACCAAAATTCAGACTTCTCTTCAGTTTTCAGAGCAGGACAGTTCCTCAGCAGTAAAGCAGCTTTCAATCTTAGACACTGCCCTCGCTATTTAGAGAGGAGGCTACCCACAGTCTGTGCTTTTGCTCCCCTAACTCATCCATTTCATGTAGTTTCTACATTCTAATTTGAACATAAGAAAAAACATTCCTTAGGGTGAGGGTGACAGAGCCCTGGAACAGACTGCCCAGAGAGGCTGTAGTCTCTCCTGCTCTGGAGACACTAAAACTTGCCTAGATGTGTTACTGTGAGATCTGCTCTAGGAGAGCCTGCTCTGCCAGGTGGTTGGACTAGATGATCTCCAGAGGTTGCTTCCAACCCCTGCCATTCTACAAGCACTGTTAGCTGATGGAACGCCTAGCGTTGAGATTAGCCACTTGTTTCTGAACATTAGTTTATCCTCTCTAGAACCCTTTGTCACCCTTTCCGCATAGAGAAGTGTCCAATAACAAGAGAAGCCATAGGTTTTTCCACTGGAGTCTTAGCATTACTGGGAAACTATTTTCACCTCCACACCTGTTCCAAGCTGGTTGGCTGGAACAACCAGCACAGCAACTGTTGAAGAACTTGCCTGCCTCTACTGACACTAGTTTTACAGCACTAATATTTATACTCTGTATAGTGCATATAAAGAAATCAAATATAAAGCTTTGGAAAACTGTCACAGGCAGGTACAAAATCCTTCATACTGGTCTTCCTAACTACAGGAACCTTTTTTCATGCTGCTGCTTGTACTGGTCTTTCTAACTACAGGTACCTCTTCTTATGCTGCTTATAGTGAGCAAAAGGAAGAAAGGCAGACAGGTTTATAGCATGACAAGTCTTCTCATGTGATGACAAGTCAGTGTTTTCCTTAGAAAGAGGCACAGGGAACTGCTCCTCACAGGAGGGCTAACACTCATTCTTCAACATTTAACTTGAGCCAGCAGCCTCTGGACAAAATGGTCAAGCTTTGTATAATGTATGGGATTCAGACATCAGTCATGGGATGGAGAAACTGTGTCTACTTCAGTGATGACATGAAGGTGGCCCTCCTTCCATGCTCCAAGTTCAAAGTCAAGGCAAGGACTACAGACTGAGACTATAGCTGAGGTTAGTGCTCTTCCTATTAGAGCTTCCATGAATTCCAGCCTTACACAGGCAACAGTCTCTCCAGCCATGAGACTCCATGGGGTCCTAAGTGAAGAGAGAAACTGCAACCATGTGTTGTCAGAGCCACACAATGAGGTGGGACATCAATGACAGAGGCAGGATCTCTGCAATATAATAGGTGAAACCAGAGAAATGCCATTCCACTCACACAGAGTGAGGGTAGCCAGTTTAACACATCCTCATTCCTCAGGTTTTCCAAGGTGACTACTACTTTGTTTTTTTTAAACACTCTCACCTGGGTTTTCTGCCCAGCCTTCCCTTCTGATTTTTCAAAGAATGCCCTGCAGACCTTCTACCAAAACGTCTTTCCAGCAATTCATACACCACCTGAACAACATGAAACACCTGCAGCCACTTCTGGTCTGCAGCTCTGAAGTGCAGCTGCTCTGATCCCTCCCAGCCTCATGCTCTACCAGGGTGATAGCAATGACCTTGTTGGACGATAGTGGGGACAAGAAGATACTTAGGGATAGACCGATACCACCAAAACCCTTTCTTGCTTCAGTTGTCTCCTTGCAAATCACTTGCAAGCCCCACCAGGGTTAAGCCTGTGGTGAATACTGCTACGACACAGACCAAGGATTACCCTGCTGCTGAGGAATTCAGCAAATCAACAGTACCTCCCCAGTACAAGCCAGCTTCCACTAGAAAGCAAGCCAGTCTCCATAAAGTTGACCTACCCATTTGTCCTCATATGTCCAGGAACATCTGGTGCTGGAGCTCCTTTCGCCTTAATGAAATCGCCAAATCCCCAATAGCTTTTAGTGTTGTGGGGTGGTTTTCCCCCCACCCTCCCAGCCAAGCTTCTCGTATGTTTATCTCTCTCCTACCTCTCTCCTTGTTCACTCACCTTAACTGGCTGCTGCAGCATAACAGTTATGACTCCATGTCTGGAGCAATTAGCTTGCTTTCTTTGGGGGATAAGGGGGAGTGCCTGAATTCTTTGGGAATGATTTATCATGCAGCACTTGGAGAGCGCTTCATTATTTGCCTAGCTGCATATGGTTTAACACCTATGGTTTCATGCTGATTATTACACAGCATTAGTTTTCCCACTTGTATACTTTGCACCTTTTCACGGAGCAGATTAACTGGTCCCCAGTGGCATGTTATTTATGACTTTGTTTGTTGGCTGTCTGGGAAGGGTCCTGGTCCTAGAGTCTTCCATGTTCCTTGCTTCTGCTCTCCTCTCTGTAATCCCTCTTCTTCACCACACCTGTCACACTGAGACCGTGGGAGGATCACACTTGGTCATCACATATGTCAGACCTTCTCAGAGCCAGAGGCCTCCCAAGCAGCAGTCAAGACAGAGAAGGGAGTGGTTGAACCACAGATGGAGCCAGAGGGAAAGGAAGAATGGAAAGTAAGGCCAAAATATCATATTTTGACTTGCAAGGAAGCAGGAACTTATCCGAGAAGAGCACTGAGATTTGCTGTGAAAATGTGATGGAATTGTTAAGTTTTTCTAAACACACTCAACAGGAGCCTCTCCCTGAGACTGCTTCAGTTCATGCCAAGCCAGAACATACGTTAAAATTAATTCAAAGCCAAATCAAAACAAGCCAACACTAAAAGAAGGGGGTCAGAGAACTAATACAAAGGTCTGAAGATAAATAGTTGCAGCAAGTGAAACAAGAAAGTGATAGATTTTAGCCCCACAGTTTTGGAGCCTTGAGTCACTACAAGTTGCAGGACAAGACCCAAGGAGAACGACTAATAGAATGTTACAGTAGGAAGACAAAAACTTCCCGACTCATTGTTTCCCTCCCATGAACTTGTGTTCTCAACATCAGACACATTTTTTCCAAAGTCAGCACCACCCAGATGAGATGGAAGCCCCAGAGTGCTCACCAAGTAGGACTGCAGTCATCATTGGGATGTCACTCCCAGGCACCGGAACTCTCCTTTTCCAACGCCACTCTTATTCAGATGCCACTCAGCACAGTTGTGCCTGGCTACCTCCCCTCTCCACCTGCTTTCCTGCTAAAGCAGGATCAGCTTTTGGTTCTACCGATCTTTTCCATTCAGTGTCCTATCACTAACCAGCCACAGATTTTGAGAGGAAGCCTACAGTTCTGTAATTGACATTTGGAAGTAACATGAACAGATATAGGTACTCAGTCTGGAACTAACACAACCAGTTTATTAGTACAAGAAAGTAGAAGAGAAGTAGCAGAAGCCCATAGTCTTACATGTCTTTAAACAGTGAGGTATGGACTGCTATGCACCAAAAGCTGGATAGAAAAGCTAAGGAATAAGGCTGAGAAGGCAGGATAAAGACAGATGAGAAACTGCACCCATTCAAAACACTGTTTCACATTAGAGTAGACGAGCTCACTGAACCACAGAACATCTTTGGTCGGAAGAGACCTTCAAGATCATCTAGCCCAACCCAGCACTTCCAGGTCACCACTAATCCATGTCCCTAAGCAACAGGTCCACAAACTGTTTAAATATCTCCAGAGATGGTGACTCCACCACTCCCTCAGACAGGCTGTTCCCCATATTGTGGGAAAGCTGTGTCATGAGATGCCTGCACCATTCTTTGGTGCCATAAACTGAATAGAGTAGTCCACATGGAATTGGCCGTCATTCAACAAGCCAGACTTTGAATGAAACAGTTATAGCGTAGTTTTCCCTTCCCCCACCCCAGCACACACAAACCTGTCTTCAACCACTAACCTTAGTATATTACTCATTCTTCCTTTCAAATAACGTCATGTGCAAAACCCCAGTGACTACAGAATACTTACTTGGGGCTGCTACTGCTGGTTTTTCTAGAGGCGTTTATTTTTCCATGCATGAGCTCATTACATCACCCTATGGTTTTCTTAAAGGTTGTCAGGACAAGCTGGAAACAGGCTAGGACTCTTTGTTAATGAAAACTAAATCACTAAGTAGCACAAATGGATTTGGAGATAACCCAATCCTGGAAATGGGGAACAACCACACAATCCTCAGTGGAGCTGAGGTGCTCCCAAACAGGCAACTGTTAGATTCATTATCTTGGAAGCTGGACACATTATCAGGTGTTCTCCTAGATTAGGAGCTGAAGAATATTCATTTGGATTGTTGCAGGTTGGAGTAGATGGGGAAAAGAAACAGGAAAGTTGCAGGCTGAAACAGTACACGGAGAACAGTTTTTCCACCTGCCCTGACTAGAGAACAGCCATTGAAAGGTTCTATCTGTCTCTCCTCCTCTGGTCATGTTAAAAATGCCATGTCACATAGAGCAGTGCTAGATCACAGGCTCCATCTGGGGTATCCAGGGTGTGCACACATGGGTGTGCTTTTTTGGAGGAGGCAAAAAAATCAAACTGAAAGCCGGTTTTGCCATCTTGCCATAGCAAACAGCACATTGTATTGATCCAGATGCGATGAGTTGGAAGGGACCTCCAAGGGTCATCTAGTTCATCCTCCCTGCAAAAAGCAGCGACATCTCTAACTAGACCAGACTGCCCAGAGCTCCATCCAGCCTGACCTTGAATAGCTCCAGGGATGGAGCCTCCACCACCTCTCTGGGCAAAATGTTCCAGGGATCCCCCACCCTCAGAGTCAAGAGCATCTTCCTCATCTCCAACTTAGATCTATATTTTTCTCCCTTTGTCTCCCTTCTTGTCTCTTTCATCTATTTGTTTCCCACCTGTCCAGGGTTATTTTCCTCTTCTGTGCCTGTAAGAGTCCTGAACTGAACAATCAGCCTCAGGGGGATGCCCCAGCACAGGCACACAAGCCAGCAAGGGCACTGGGTAGTCCTCAAGGCAAGCTCTCAGCGCTGGTGATCTTAGTAGCAGCAACCTCCTGCACAGAGCTGGGTCACAGACACCCACTAGACATTGGGAATGCTCTAGACAGGAGCCCAGAGGTCCAGAAAGTGAAATTCCCAACTTCCTACCGAGGGGCAGCTCAGCTATTCCTTTGCCCACCAGCTCGATGCAGCATCTCTATCATCTCTCTCTCTCCTCTGTACTTTGTTGCTGGCTGCTTCTTCTGCCTTTTTGCACATCCCCCTTTTTCCTTCCTCCTTGTGCCAGCCCTTCACACATTCTGCCACACTCACATCAGCAACAAGTACTTGCCCTGAAAGGAAATTCTGACCTTTGGGCTTTCTGGATTCATGAAGGCAGAAAACTTGGATAGGAACTGTAGAACAACTCTTCTGCCACTCAGCCCAGATGCTGCACCTTGCTCATATTTTGGTTCCTGTTTACTGCCAAGGTCTGAACCTGCATCCCACAGGCCAGGGGACCAGCACTAGCAATCCCTCCTAGCACTGCTGGTTTACTTTGCACAGGAATATTCACTTGGCAAAATGCCTGAATCTGACATCCACATTCTCAGTCAAGTGTTCTAATCACCAGGCTGGATTCATTCTGGTTTTCCTGATCCCAGCCTTAATTTATATTTACAGAAGCCAACCAAAACACAAAGGCTCCAAGAGAGAGAACTGCTTCAGGAGAACATCTTCTGTTTGTCAATACTAACTGGGAGTTGGAACACACAGATTTCAGACACAGTTTACGAACCCAATGCAAGGCGTCACCAGTTCTACAATGTTCAGCTACCTGGGTGCAGATTTCTTTTGAAGCTTTGTGGCATATGGAGGCACAAACTGCTAACACTGACCACAGAATCAGACTGTTAGGGATTGGAAGGGGCCTCAAAAGACCATCCAGCATAGTCCCCCTGCCAGAGCAGGATCACCCAGATCCAGTCACACAGGAACATGTCCAGGCAGGTTTTAAACATCTCCAGAGAAGGAGACTTCACAGTTTCCCTGGGCAACATCTTCTAGTGCTCTGTCACCCTCATCAGGAAGAAGTTTCTTCTAATTTTTATGAGGAACCTCCTATGCTCCAGCTAACACCCACTGCCCCTTGTCCTGTCATTGGACAACACTGAGCAGAGCCTGACTCCTTCCTCCTCACACCTGCCCTTTCCATATTCGTGAACATTTATGAGGTCACCCCTCAGTCTCCTTTTTCCCCAAGCGAAAAAGACCCAGCTCCCTCACTACCTGATTTTCCAGACCATACTTCCTCATTTTGTCTGCAAGGAAGCTGTGGGAGACTGTGTCAAATGCTTTACTGAAGTCAAGACAGACCACATCCACTGCTTTGCCATCATCTATCCATGTGGTTCTGTTCTCTATGAGGTTGGCTGAGCATGACCACCCTTTGGTGAAGCTGCGTTGACCGTCCTTAATGACCCTCTTGTCCTTGATCTGCCTAAAGACATCACCAAGAACAAGTTGCTCCATCACCTTTCCAGGAATGAAGGTGAGCCTGACTGGTCTGTAGTTACTTGGGTCCTCCTCATTGCCCTTTTTGAAGGCTGAAGTGATATCTGCTATCTTCCAGGTCCGAGACATCTCTCCTGTTCCCCACAACCAGATACAATGGCAGCAAGTTACAGGCTTACCTGTCTGCATATAGCAATTCTCAAGTTTTCCTGATGGTTGGTACAGTGATGATCCTAGTTTTACAGGATGGTTCAGTATCAGTGAGCAGCGCGTGTCCTCTGACAGAATTATCTACAGGACTTCACTGCAAAGGACAGGGCTATAAACTCAGCACACGGAGGAGAGAGAACAGAATAATCTCCTAGAAATAGGGCAGGCTTTCAAGAACTCACAGCTAATGAAAAAGAAGGGAGATAACAGAAAACTTAAGACTGGATATTATAAAAAGAAAAATCCCAAGACTGAGTTCAGACAGCAGAGCCACTTCCTACAGGAAGATGTTATATCTTTATTGCCTAAGGCATTTATGCAACATGAGGTAATGCTGCTCTTCACACAGCACAAACATACATCAGCCCCAAGGCAGTGGATTACAGGACCTATTAGGTCTCTCCTCACCTTTAATTTCAGCAATCCTATTACATTGCTGCAAGATGATAACTGGGCTGTATCTGCTTCAAGACAGAGGGGGCATGCTCCAAATGTCAATATAGCTAAGCAAGTAGGGAAACCCAAAACCCAATCCTATCCTAGTAAACCATACCTTAATCCTTTACAAATAAAGGAGAAATCAGAATGGTGCTGTTCAATAACATTTCAAGTTGTCAAGACTCAAAAGCCATTAAAACCATCCCTGAATTTCACATGCCCATCTCCTGGCAGCATTTTCATCATCTTCGGCCAAGACAAACTTGAAGACATTTGAATAACCTGAATCTGAATAAATATCCTAACTTTCACCTTTGACACATATCAGAAGGGATGAAAGGGCTGGAAGGTAATAACGCTACTAGGCATCACTGGATGAAAGACAGACTAGCTCACATCTAGTATCAGCTAAACCAGAGCCCTATTTTGATGAAGCAGCATTTCTTAGTATCTTAATAATTACTAATTCTTAATAATTCAGTGTAAGGTATGGAGGCCGATGCACAAGACAGGTTTAGAGGCCGGTGCATATTTTTATGGCCTAATGGGGAAATTTAGGGCTAAAAATTGGCAACCCACTCCTAATGAGATTCTACAGCAAATGAGCAACCTGTCAGTACACAGTAAGACTGAGGTTGACGAGCCACACATTTCCTTTAGGCTTGCTGTAGAAACTATGCCTCTGGAATTTCCCAGGCGTTACTTTCTAGTTATAACCTTGTTGGAATAAATCAAAAAAGTGAACAAAAGTCAACTACAAAATCAATTCTTCCACTAAAAAAACAAAACAGGCAGTTTCCTGAGTAAACAGTCCAACAAACTGATTACTTCTACCAGGTGAAAGCCAGCCTGCTTTGGCTCTATAAGGCCAAGAAAGTTTGGAAGATAGGCTCTCAAGTCCCTCTGTAGCCTCCTAGAACTCTGAGAACTTGCTGGTTCCAGTGCTGCTGCATTACAAGAGAAGTTGGTCTCTAAGGTAGGATCCATTAGACAGGATTTTAATTATTAAACAATCACCTTCAGCTGCACTGTGAGCTACTGGGAGAACAGCAGCTCACAAAACAGAAACAGCACTTGGTCTGTCACACTCCTACATTCCTCGAATCTTCAGAATGATTCCCACTGGCAGCTCCTACACATAACACCCCGCTACAAAACCAGTCAGGAGGTGAGGCACATAAGACTTGCCAAAACTGGGACTGGAGCAATGATGGATACTCTCTTGTTAAGAGTTCTATCTCCACTTTGCAGCAAGAGAATCTCACCTGATCTAGCACTAGCACTGACTGTGCCCTGCAGTTGGGAAGTGGCAGAGGAACATTAAAGCAATGCCTGAGTACCATGAATGCTCTCTGGCTAATTAAAAAATACCAAGTGACCAGATACTTCAACCTATCAGCATTTATCTGTTCTGGAGACTGCACTGATTCCCAGCAGCTGTTCTAGCCACATACTGTTTCAAAACACACAGGCATGAGTAGCAGCTCTTATTTTAATCTTGAAGTAGAACCATGGTTTCTTAAGGCAATTTTCTCCTTTTGATATTCCCTTTACCTTCTTCCTTTCTCCCTCTTTGAAGAAAATCAGAAGTCATTCTTATTGAGAATCATTAACTTTCCTCTTCAGATTCTTCCAGTGTCTTGGCATTTCAGTGACCACACCCCCACCCGCAGTTTCACCTTCATCTCTAAAATAAAATTTTACATCCTAACTTTGTCTTCCTGCTCCCCTTTTCCCCTCCCACTCACCTTCATGATCTTGTCTGTTTTAGATGCTTGGGTCTCCCCTCACTCAAATTCCCACAAAAATAATCTCCGCATTTACCAAGGCTCAGACATAAGGCTCAGTTGTGAAATGATATATTCCTTTCTGTATCAAAAAATAACCCCTGCAGAGAAGTAGCTATAAAAGAAGCCCCACTCCTTGTATTCTCTCGTCTGTTTAACCAAAATCATAGCCCAGATCTCAGAGCCAAATCCCAGAGTCTGTAGCTCCATAAAGAACTGCAGAACAGCAAGCAGAACAGAGATGACAGCTGGCTGGGATGAATCCACACATGAAGAAATTAGTTATGCTTTGTGGAAACAGGCATACCTCAGCACACATCCACGGTGGCCTTCTAGAAGCAAAAAAAGAGATCCTATCTGAAATTATTTTACAGCCTGTTTTAACTCCCGCAACACTGAAAAGCAGCAGGATAGCCACAATGAAGAAAGAATAAAGCAAGAACAGATGGTGAGGGACTGCAGCCTAATGAAAAGAAATTCTGGGGTTTAATTAGGTGGAGCATTACCTGAATTCCTTATACTGGAGCTGTTCAGTTTGGAATCTTTGATGACCAAGTGCTTAATCCAAAGTGTAGGTGCTGTGATTTCTGAAAGAGAAGAAAAACATTGCCATAAAATACAATATCTACAGAATACACATGGTTGTTACTCATGAGGACAAGATGTTGGCTACAGTCATGCCTTCACTAATCCATCACTTCTGCAGAGATTGGCTCATCCTCTGGTGAGGTCTTCCACCTCTTATGAACCACTATTTGTAAATCTGCCACAAGGTTCTCCCATTATCTTCTTGTTCTAAAAGTACCCAACAAAACATGGCTTTTCTTCCCTTTCCCCCCCACTTCCTAAATTCTCAGGTCTTTCTTCTCAAGACTTAAGACATCTCCAAGGTATGCTCTAGCATATATTTGTTTTACACTAAAGCAGGTATGAAATCCAGATTTAAAAAGTCAATCCAGACCTGGAATACTGCTTTAACAGCCTAAGAGCAGCTGAAGGCAGTCAATTCCCTAACAAATACAAGTAAAGAGGCAGAGAAATGAAGGTACTTTTCTAAAAAGAGACTTGAAAAGAAGTCTTAAAGAAACAAGATACGGTTAGAAAAGCATGTGTGATGCACAACCTCCAGGATTATCAAACAAACTGGTGAGAATGGCAGTAAGTGCTTAAAGCACCTTCTCAGAGATACTACAACTTTGAAACTCTACAACTTCCCCTAAGCCACAGAAATTACAAAATCAGCATCAGATAGATGCTTTGCTTGGATCTTCAGCTGAGTTTGAGAGGTTCAGGAAAAGAAAACCAAAAAAGAAAAGGAAGAAAACAGAGGAAAAGGAAAAATAAAAAACCAGGAAAGGAGAAAAGCAGCAGCCAAATAGTACAGGAGGGCATACAGTTTTAATTTACAACTAGAACATGGATCATTAACAGAATCCTCTTCTGCAGAGGAAGATCTTGCCCAAAGAGGAGAGTCACCAAAACAGAGCTGACATCTGCATTGGAATGAAGTGAAATGATTTTTAAAGGAATGGCTGCTTTGTGATTCAAACCTTGAACAGGAGAGTTTAAGTTATCTGATCTACATTACCTCTGGCACTGATATGCCCTGCATAACATAACTGCTCTTTATGCTCTTGGGGAGAAAGGTAGGAAGGGGGAGACTATCTTCTTATGCTTGAAATGTGAATTTTCATTATTGTCTAATGTAGGTGAAAACACAAGCAAGGTAAAGCTTCATCTTGGCCATGCTGAGGCCGAAAAGGTATCACACATTTCAGGGGCAGCTGAAGGTGATACTTAATCTATCCCTGACTTCAAGCCACTGTTGGAGACGGTGCACTCACAGGTAGTGGGTTACGTAAGACTGATGGCCAAACCCAGAAAGGATTTGCTTGCACTTATTGCTATAACTGCTACTGAAATCCAGACCTGTTCTACCAACAGTGGTGACAAAAATGCAGAGTGACAAACTTAGCAGAGGTTATTCATCAATGCATGGCTTGATTAACCTGCCTGTCATAGACTCACAGAATCATCAAGGTTGGAAAAGATGTTTAAGGTCATATTGTCTTCTCCCAAGTCATCAGGGCCACGTCTAACACAGCAGGAAGCCACTGCATCAGTCATTTTCTCTAGAAGTCTAGGTGGTAAGGTCTTACGTAATATGTCACAAAATTTGTGACAGACAATCTTTCAGCAGATAAACCAAGCATGTTTAGCAGACTTGATTTCACCTACAGATCAATGCAAAGGCTTTTAACTTAAAATGTTTCTTATGGAACACAGGATAAGATATCTTACAGGCTCTAGTGTCACCAAAAGGACCTGAAAAGGTCTGCTCACTGCACTATTTCTCAGTTCTGTTAGAACGAAAAAAATGTTGAGCCTCTCCTAGAAGGAGCTGCTGAACAGTCAGCATTAACCAGATCAGCTCACTCCTGCATTTCCCTAGTGCATTCTTTGCTTTGAATCTCTCTTGGCACCCTTTCAGGAGAAGGCTTAAACACCAGAAGTTGGTGAATACAAACAGCAATTTAATATAACATCAGCTTGCTTGTCAAGAGGAACTCCCTTTTCATGAGAGTTAGTCAGCATGCCTTTAGTCTCCTTTGTTTGAGAATGCTTTTGCTCTGAGGGCTTTGCTTTGTTTCATGAAGTTTCATAAAGCTCACAAGAAGATTCTTACAAATCTGCAATCACTTCATGGAAGTGATAGGACATTGGCATTAAATAAGCTTATTTTAGCAACAAAAAATACCCACGAACAGTCCCATCATCAGTTTTTACAAGACCACAGGAGGTATTAACATCTCCACCCTTAGTCAGTAGACTCTATTTCTGCCTTTAAGAGTGTCTCGTACAGGATCTCACTATGAGAATGCACAGGTTTCCCTCACTGCCCTACAGACCACAGGTTCAGGAGGATCACTGACTGGTTTGGATTTCAGCCCACAGCTTGACTATAATGGTTGTGTATTCAATTCTGTAGAAAACACGATCTGCTTCTGAGCAACAGGAATGATATAAGCAGCTGCTAATAGTCCCATTCATTACCCCAGGACCAGTCCCCACTGGGATTTGTTTGTATGAGTAAAAGACTTGAGTCCTCCGTGATGACAACCATTTTATCCTTGTTTCCTGGCTTCCAATGGACTAAGGTCTAATATTCTCTCTCCAAAATAATACAGTCGCAAGATTAGCTCTTTTGAGAGCACAACTGCCTTGGTGGGCTGTGAATTAAGTGGGTCCAGGACTTAATTTGCCTTAATGGTATGTGCGTCAACGAAAGTAATTGCTAAATAAAGCAAGCTCCCAGCAATTTTCTTCCAAGTCAGTATTCACAAGCTGTGGTTTAGCAATACCCCCCCCTTTTATGAAGCTGTAACACGTAGCAGAGGTTAGGAACTTCGCAGCACTGGTACCACTAGTGTGGAGAGAGAAAGTGACTAAAGACATAAAGGAAGCTGCCATTTCTGACTTGATGCACTTTTTTTGCTCCAACCTTTTCCTCCAAGGTTACTCCAGGAATCTGATCAACTGGTGTTGTTGTTGGATTCCACAGAAGATGGGGGGGGGATGTAAAAGGATTAGGGAAAATCCCCAAGTTCCCAAGGGCACTGTGAAATTTGGGTAAGTTATGAGATTCACTGGCTTTTCTGCTTCTCAGGATAAAGAAGGCATTTAAGCCATAAATCCTGGGGAAGAGAGAGGAAAGCAGCTTGGTTTACTTATTGTTATTGTAAGGGATGGTCTTACCTTCTCCATCGAAAATGGGCTGGGTTTCCATGGTAGGCGTTGGCTTCGAACCATCATCTGAATTGAGGGTTAAAAAGAATCGAAAAGAAACTACCATTATTGAGGTAAATACTATCTACTCTCCAGTACTGTTGAATGATTGGGATTTGTACACGGCCCGGCCAAGTCCAGAAGAGAAAGACGACAGACAGACAGAAACCAGTTTACACTATAAGAGCATTAACATTTTACACAGCAAGCATGCACTAAGCACCATCTTTAAATCCCCATCTCCCCCCTCCTCTCCCTCCCCTTATCACTGGTGTGCATCCCCGGTAACTGCCCATGGTGCACTGCCAGGCAACAGCCTTTTTTCGTTTCAGTGGCTACATATCCCATACAGGTCACTTCCTGACACAGCAGAGGTCTGGAGATTGGTGTCCCACTGTGGCTCTCTCCTCAAAAGACTGAGATCAGCCTTGAGGAAGAGGACTTGGGGGTGCTGCTAGACAAAAAACTCAATATGAGCCAACAATGTTTGCTTGTGGCCCAGAAAGCCAACAGCATCCCAGGCTGCACCAAGAGCATTGTGACCAGTAGGTCAAGGAGGGGATCCTCCTCCTCTATTTTGCTCTCATGAGACCCCATTCTGGAGTACTGAGTCCAATTCTGGAGCCCCCAACACAGAAAAGATATTGAACCATTGGAACGTGTCTGAACTGTTGGAATGTGTGCAGAAAGCCACAAGGGTGAGAGGAGGGCTGCAGCACCTCTCCTACGGGGACAGAGGAAGAGTTGGGACTGTTCAGCCTGGAGAAGAGGACACTCCAGGGAGATCTTAGAGCAGCCTTCCAGTCCCTGAAGGGGGCTCCAGGAAAGCTGGGGAGGGGCTGTTTCCAAGGGCTTGGAGTGGTAGGAGCAGGGGGAATGGTTTTAAGCTCGAAGACGGGAGGTTTAGACTGGAAGTCAGGAGGAAGTTCTTCACAATGAGGGTGCTGAAACAGTGGAACAGGTTGCCCAGGGAGGTTGTGGCTGCCCCCTCAGTTGGATGATCTTTAAAGTCCCTTCCAACCTGAACTACTCTACGAATCTTTTTTTCTTTTTCTTCAAAAGACAAAACACTTCTTCTGAAACTTACCTGTGCAGAACCTGGCACCAGCATTCCCTGCAGAGCTGTTACAAAGGGATGGTTAACAACAAATCTATTCTATTACAATGCCTGCATCAGGGTGATCTCTAGCTGCCATGCTGTGGCAATAGCATTTAATGGCAAAACCATCTAAGGACTCTTATGTTAGGGTTTTCACATGCTAAAGCACTTCAGGCCTTCTGATCAGAATTCTGTCATAATTATAAGCCAATATTAATTATGAACCAACACAGCTTCAATGGGAAATAGCAATATCAACAGACAGTATCAAATCAGACTCCAGAAAAAGTGTTTGTTATACATTTTGGTTTAATACACTCATCCATCTCATCTGCAGGCTCAGGCTGGGTTTAGGCAGTGTCTAACCTCTTCAGTGTTCAGAGCGATCTGGGTTTCAAGCCTCAGCTTGGAGCATCTTTACACAGCACTAGGACGGTGGCACAACATTAAGCAAGGCAAAACTATTGACTGTGGGCAAGCTAAGCTGGAACAAACTGTAGAGAACAGCTTTTGTCACAGTGCAAGATCAGAAAACAAAACATTGCTGAGATGTAAGCTAAGATTAGCCTGAAAAAGTGACTTTTAAACTATGTGAAACACCCACTATTTTGCATGTGTTCTGTAACAATGGAACTGTGACACTAACAGCAGCCAGGCAGTAATTTGAAATGTAAAGCTGTGCAGTGAAAAAAAATCAGTTGGAGGGCGGAGGACCTGCTTGAAAAGCCAAGCTTGCTACGATGTCCACAACCACCAGATATACCAGGTGACAAAATCTGGAGGAAAGGTTGTGTGGAACAGCAGAAATGTCCCTCACCTTGCGTTGGGTTTTGTTCCAATTGCAAAATTAGAATATGGGAAGGGGAATGGAAGGACAGAGATGGAAAACAGTCTTGTAGATTATTTTTTCCACCCTGTTTTATCTGTTATTTGCAGTTTTATAAAGTAACCAAAAGCCTGAATACATCTTCCCATGGATCACTAATTTTACGCATTTCCATAGAAAGCAACTTAATTCAGAGAGCAAAACAATATGCTGGTAATTCCAGTGGATCCCTGATGTCACAATGAAGTAAAGGAGGTTGACAGAAACAAGCATGAGAGAACCTGTTGTCATTTTCCCTCTTCATCATTGTATATGGTTTTACGTTTAACTGCAGGCACAGCAAAACTATTTCCAAGTGAAAATACTTACCATTCCTCACTCAACTCCTACTCAGTATTATTCTGTTATTTGGTATTACAAGAAGTCTAGGTGGTAAGGTCTAATTTTTAAGCTTTAATTTTCTTTTCGAAAACTCATGTTTTGGAAAAACTCCCCAAATTTTGCTGTATTTACAAGGAGGAGGATTTTACCCTTTAAAGGAAATCTTTGAATAGAAGTCAATAGTGGATCTTCATTTGGTCTGTATAGGTTGCTCTGCTTCTGGAAGATCCCACAAACCACAGCTATGGCTTTGCTATTTATTTAAGTTGACACTTGACACTAATGAAGCAGTGAGCATGAGTGGCTATACAGATGGAGAAATCAACCCAACAGATACTCCTAGAGCTGGAAAGGTGCAGAATCTTTAAGGAACTGCATGGGAAGAGATCTAGCATTAAAAAAATGGCCAGTATGATTATAAGTTTACTCCTATTGTTCTCATGAATGCTTCTGCACAAGTAGTTACAGAATTGCTCTTCAGATTTAAGGCAGCAACCCAGAAGCCAACAATGGAGGAAAATTAAAAGTGGATCTCAGCCCAAATACTTTACCCAAACCATTATGTGAACTTTGGCAGAACTTGAGATGCTTCAAGGTTCAGGGGGGTTTTCAGCTCGTGTGTGTGAGGAACAGAAACAGCAACAATGACAGCTGGGGAAAACTTAAAGAATTAGGTAGCAGTTTTTGCATGAAAAGTTGGTCATTGAGCTACTGGAGAGGATTAAATGGTGACAGTAAATGCACCAAATAGACAAAAATACTGAAACTAAACTGAGGCGTTTAAAATAATCTCAGAAAAAAAATCTCTGTGAGCTACACACTCCTTTCTTCACTGGGTTACCAAGGCCAAATTGTCACTAAGTCCACATTGCAGCAGCACCCACCACAGTATCAAGGGTTTTGCAGAACAGAGGGAAATACAATTGCTCCCCTTTTGTTCACACAAATACCATTCTCTCATCATACACACAGAAAAAACATGCAGTGGACCAGAACCCTCTAATTACATCCAACATACTTCAAAAATCAAATGTCAGGGATATTTCCTGACCTTCAGAAAAACAGTTGCATAAAAGACACAAGTTGCACTTTATTGAAAACACCATTCTCACCTCCCGGCTGCCAGCTTCTTCCTACCAGATTTATATCTTAAGCCAAAGAATTCTCAGTAGGTCTCTGCATTTCAAATGAACTTATGGCCAAAAGTTTGACTGCCATTCCCTTTGGGCAGAAGAACAACCCTAGTACTTGTCTACTCTCACTTGATGTTTCCTTTTGCTCAATACACTGTTCATTACACTGAACTGCTGCACTGCACTGTTTGCTCCTGGTACACAAGGAATGAAGACTATTTTACATATTTGAAAGTTTTGAACAAATATTTTGTATTCCTTAAAGAAGCATTTTAACACAGATCAGACAAAACTCCAAGCTACTTCAGAGAGTCTGGGTTTCCTGTGATGTTATACACCATGTACAGGATATTAGAATCCTAGAATAGTTTTGGCTGGAAGAAACCTTCAAGATCATCAAGTCCAACCTTTCCCTATCCCTGTCAGCACCACTAAACCCTGTTCCACAACACAATGTCTACCCTTCTCTTCAACACCTCCAGGGATGGCAACTCAACCACCTCCCTAGGCAGCGTGTTC
This sequence comes from Upupa epops, assembly GCA_013397515.1. Classification (NCBI taxonomy): domain Eukaryota; kingdom Metazoa; phylum Chordata; class Aves; order Bucerotiformes; family Upupidae; genus Upupa; species Upupa epops. Next base: position 134,600 of record VZRI01014144.1, on the reverse strand, counting down.
CAATTCTTGACAACCCTTTCAAGAACAAAATTCCCCCTGGCATCCAATCTGAACCTCCCCTGGTGCAGCTGAAGGCCATTTCCCCTTGTCCTATCACTAGCCACTAGGGAGAACAGACCAATCCCCTCCTCTCTGCAACCTCCTTTCATGTAGCTGTAGAGAGCAAAAAGGTCTCCCCCCACCAAGATCCTCTTCTCCAGACTGTTACTGCTTTGGAGCCCAGTGTAATCACATACAATCTACTCCTCTTTTCAAGAAGCTATTCAATGCCACACTTAAACTCATGCAGAGCATACCACAAACAGAGGGATCAATGAGTAACTGCTTCTTAAACCCTCCAAACATCAATGCTTCCAGATCAGGAAGAACCCTCAAAAGATCATGTCCTTTGGCTGCAGAATGTCCTCAGAGTGTCAATAAAGGCTGCACTGGCCTGCTTTTCCATGTTTCACAACCCAGCACGAATATCCACTTTCTTTTTCCAAGAAACCCTGAATGCAGACAGCATCACTCAACAGAATCCCCCCTGATGGGATATCCTTTTAAAGCCATGAAACTCCTTTCCAGTAAAGCCTCCCTTTCCTAGGATACACTGGCAAAAGTTGAACCGATTCCTCTGGCTCTACTGGCACCAACATAAAAATGTCCACTTTTTCTTATTGCTGGTAAGAGTGAACAAGGCAGTTCCAAACAGCTCTCCCCACACCATCTGCACACTCAGAAGGGCTGTAAGCCAGACGCTCATTTGCACTACTTCTAGCAGAGGCTCAAAAGCTTAAGAATGAGTAGTTCTGTTAGTGTGACAATAACTCAAGACAGAGACAATTTCTTGGGTGTCCAGATCTAGTGGTGGGCAGTAACCCCTTATCCATTCACCAGGACTCCCTTCCCTTAGCCTTACCCTCATAGGGTATCTAGCCACCATCCACATCTGGAGTGACTGCAACATACACTGGGGTTAAGGGAAAAGGAGTTCAGTTCATGTGAGATAGGGCTGCTCTTCTTACTCTGACCAGCTTGCACTGAGGCCATGAGTGACTTATGTCAAGAGTAGAGTCACTGATATAAGCTTAAATTACTGCAGAAAAATGTGAAGGAGCTGCCTGCTGCTGTGAATCATTGTTCTCGCCTCAAGCTGGAAAAATCTGAAAAGTTAGGTGATAGAGTTAAGCTCATGTCACATCTTCTACACAGCAAAACACACCCACTGCAAAAAGTAACCTGGGTACTTGCATTCCCACCATCAACAGAGCAAGGCCTATATTCTGCCTAAGCAACCTCAGCCTTCAGTAAATCACTTGTGTTCTCATCAAAATCCATCGAACTCTCGGGGAATACTTCTGTGTTAATGAGTCCTAACGTTTATAAAGCCAGTCATCCAGGCCTTGTACGAAGTCCAGGCTTTTTTGTAAGCCACAGCTTGAGCATCTGTCATCCCCAGGCTTTCAGTCAGCCCGACAGAAGAGGGTGACAATTCTAAGTGCACAGTGCTGCCTTAAGAGGAGGCAGCCTTTTTCTGGTGTCAAGTGGTTTCTTCACTTACCTTACTTTCTCATCTGAGATGAGAGAGCCATGATCAAGCACAGCTAGAGACAAATCTGAAACTCAGAGCACAGCCAGCCAGGAGAACAAATGAGTCCTCAGCATGTCCCATTCAGCACAGCAAAGCTCACCCTTAGTGAGTCTGCCAGAATAACAGGAAAGGAACAGGGATTTTTTCCTAGGTTTTAGCACTCCCGAGGAGCCAAAGTCACAGAATCAAACTGTTGGTGATTGGAAAGGACCAGGAAAGTTCATCCACTCCAATCCCCCTGCCACAGCACGATCCCCTAGATCCAGTCACACAAGAACATCTCCAAAGAAGGAGACTCCACAGCCCCCCAGGGCAGCCCCTTCCAGTGCTCTGTCACTCTCACAGGAAAGAAGGTTCTTCTCATCTTGATGTGGAACCTCCTCTGTTCCAGCTGACACCCGTTTCCCCTTGTCCTATCATTGGGTGCCACTGAGCAGAGCCTGGCTCCTTTCTCCTGATACCCATCCTTTCCATATTGTTCAACATTAATGAGGTCACCCCTCAGTCTCCTTTGTTCAAGCTAAAGAGACCCAGCTCCCTCAGCCTTTCCTCATCAAGGAGATGCTCCACCCCAGGTTCCTTTTTCCCTACACTGCTCTCCAACAGGTCAGTCCCCTGGTCCCTGGGGTTGTTGTTGCCCAGATGCCAGACTCTACACTGCCCTTGTTGAATTTCATTCAATTCCTCCCTGCCCAACTCCCAGGCTGCCCAGGTCCTGCTGAATGCCTGCCCATCTCTCCGAGAGTGTCAGCCACTCCTCCTAGCTCTGTGTCATCAGCAAACTTGCTGATAGTGCGCTCTTAACCTCATCCAAGTCATTAAGGAATAGATTGACTAGTAATGCTCCCAGTACCCACCCCTGGGGGACTCCACTAGTTCCAGGCCTCCAACTAGACTGTGCCATACTGTCCACTACTCTTTGGCTTCTATCCTGCAGCCAGTTCACAATCCAACTCACTGCCTGATTTTCCACACCACACTTCCATAGTTTGGCTGCAAGGATGCTGTGGGAGACTGTGTCAAATGCTTTACTGAAGTGAAGACAGACCACATCCCCTGCAAACACCTTTCTTTGACTTTAGTAGCTCTGGTCAGATGTAACAAACACCTGTCAGGACAACTCAACTCCCATTAAATGTACAGTCCCCGACTCTCAAAGATGCAATTTGGCTTTCTTTGTGTAACCTCCAAGCTTGGAGCTGTTGTTTGAAGTGTTTTAAAAAGTCCACAAAACCTGAGTTTGCACTGCATGGGGTCTCACAGCAAAATACATGTCCCTTCCAGTACTGTAGCAGTGGAGTAAACTGTTGCCTTAATCACAATCCTTCCCTACATCAAGTGAAACAGTCCTAGCAAGTCATAATTACTGTGATAATTGCTGTGATGCAACAACTGGCATTAGTAGTGTCATTATTTCTATGTGACTGTTCTGAACACAGAAAATTAGTACTCATGCAAATAAAAAAGTTAAATTCTTACAGTCCAGCCAAATCAAGATAACTTCTTGCCAAGCAGCTGAAACTGAATTGCACCAGTGCAGACAGACACCCCTGCTAGGTTTGCCCACTCCTTCCCACAGAATCATTTAGCTTGGGAAAGAACTTCAGGCTAACAGATACCAACTTCCATGCAGAGACCCTCAGCTGTTAAGAAAAAAGCCCCAACTTTTCAAATTCTATCAGCAAAAACGTGTTCTCTATCGCCTTCTCTTTGAGAAACAGCAGCCATGTGCTTCCTTCAGATAGGACAACCCACAAACACTTGGACTAGGACCAAAATACAGAACAGCTTTGCTTAAAAAGATGGGAATGTGCGTAACTGCTGCATATAGAACCATAGAATCATTTAGGCTGGAAAAGATCTTTAAGATCAAGTCCAACCGTATAACCTACTCTATTAATAACCTACTCCATTAAGTCCACTATCAGACCAACTGCACACTCACCACACCTACATGTCTTTTGAACACCTCTAGGGCTGGCAACTCAACCCCCTCCCCCAGGCAGCTTGTTCCAAGGCCTGGCAACCCTTTCCACATAAAAAAAAGTCCAAATATCCAATCTAAACTTCCCCTGGTGCAGCAGCTCAAGGCCCTTTCCTCTTGTTCTGTCACCAGCCACTTGTGAGAAGAGACTAGTGCCCACCTCTCTATGTCCTTACAGATAGTTGTAGAGAGCTATAAGGTCTCCTCTCAGTCCTCTCTTTTCCAGGCTAAAGCAAGGTGCCTCTGTGTTGCTTAGGAAGCTCTTAACTGCAGAGGCATGACCTGCACTGCCAATGGAGTGATTTTCCCCTTCCTACACCAATTACTCTCATGCCATACAGATGCAGTCAGCATTTACTTCAGTGCGGCGCTCCAGCCATTATCCAGATCAGATGAGGAGTCATCCCCTGTGCCTTCTGGAAGGCATTAGTTCCCCCTGCTTCTTCCTCACATCTCCCTCGCAGGTGCACCAAGATGAAAAAAGACACTCAAGCCCCGAGGACTTTGTGGTCCAATGTTGTCTGTGCATTTGTTATGGCAGCACAATTCTTCACCCTGCGAGAAAGCCCACCCCGTGAACAGACAGCTGGAAGTAACTCTGACCCCTGTGACACAATTCAAAGCCTCCTCTGTTTGGCTTTTTGATTCCTGATTGACACATTCACTGCCAGGCAGAGATAAATGCTGCTGGGAGGACAATGTTGATCTGCTCCGACTATTCTTGTCAAGGACTTTTGCAGAATAATAAACAAAAACACATTGCTGTGCTGAAGCAGCTGAATAGAACTGGAGATAGAGAGGGGACCCGAATGCTTTACAGAGGCTGGCAAGTCGATTGAAGAGTTAATTGTCTGGGTGTACAATGAGTTTATTCTGACTGCAAACAAAGAACTCCCTCTTCCTGGGCCTGGCCCTTCAAAAGCAAATGTGTCAAAAGGGGTCCGGAGCTGCGCTCTGCATTGTGGAGCAGCACTCTATTAACAGCAATGCTCCAGTCTCTGGCATTCAGAGGCTTTAAAAAGTATTGAATCCCGAGATTCAGACAGGTTCTCTCTAAATCCCAAGTTCTCATTTACTGCCTAAGGTGCTTCTGAAGTAATTAGCCAAAGCAAACACGCCCCCTAACTTCTTATTCTTCATAGCTTTCAAGCAGCTTCTTTAAGGCACAGCCTGATACTACCCTTCACACACAATGCTGTAGACACCTTCCCCAAACCAAGACCCAGCTTCACATTATTTCAGTGGAGTATCACTTAACAGTAACCAGCTTAAACAAGATGAGTGTCCCTGAATGTCTCGTACTTGGGAAGAGACAGAATGCCAGTCCACAGCTGGACCTGCATCTCAGAGCTTCTGCTGCAATAGGTCAGACTAACAGCCCCTCTCCTGTCTCTGGGAAAGTTCAGTTCCAGATTCAGATCTAAATTTTACGGTTTGAACCAAGCCCTATAGTAACTACCACTTACAGAAGTTAGTCAGGTATTTAAGTTATGCAAAAGTACAGGGAGAAAGAACCCAAAAGTGTTCCTAGTACTGCTGAGTTGAGGACAATGCAGCTGAAAACTGAGCCATTATACTTCACTGCTTTGATGGCAAAACTGGTGGGTTTTGGTACCAAAGAGAGACACGTGTTATTCTAGCAGCAGCCATAGCTATAAGGTCTCCTCTCCTGAGCTGGTTGTGAACTTTCTAGTGATGTCACCCTGCTTCAATCCTTGCGAAAAGCCGTTGTTTCAAACCTCTCCTCATAATGCAGCATTCCACATAGTATTTTTCCTTAGGTACATGGTCATGCTTCCAAGTAGAAGACTAAACAAGAACCTTAAAATAACTGAAATCTAGCATTTAGAACACTAAGCTATTTCAGACTTGAGACTCACCCTTTTCTTTCCCTTTCCTCAGGCTAAGATCCCAGCCATAGACCTATCAACTAATTTGGGAAGGCAGCGGGGAACCACAACTTTGCGTGATCTCTTTTCTTCTAGCAGATACTACGAGGGGTTCAAAACTTTGAAACCTGTGAAATAAGATTTGCTTTCAGACAAGTCAGTGTCTCTTCAAATCATGAACAGTCTCAGCTAATTTTGCAGGGTTGGAGGGTTAGACAAGCAGCAGCATCTCTCATGTAGCCAGAGTACAAAAGTAATTCAGAGCAATGCATCTGCTCTTCTGATCCAGGCTCTTCAGTTCACCATTGGGCCAAAATCCCACCAGGATATCTTTTCTATCAAAACAACTGATCCATAAGAAATGGGTAGAGCAGCAGATAATTTGGTTGCTACCACATTTCTAAGGTCAAACATGAAGAAGCCGGGATGGAGAAGATGTCTCATCACATTCATGCAGGTTTCTAGTTTTCAGACACTACAGCCAAATTCCTACCCAAATAGCAAAAGAGATCTCCAAAGATTTGGAAGCAATAGGAAGATAAATGCCTAGGGCCAAATGGGAACCTGTACCTGCTAAAAAATGGAGCTGGTAAGAAGGTTGGGGGAGTCTGAGACCATCTCCAGTTTAGAGTCCCACCAAATCTTTATTTGGGTCAATGTGGAATTGCTCTCAAGCTGTGAAGGTATTTCTCCCCCTCCCACAGCAATTTCATTCGTGAAGAATTCGTGAAGAAATCACAGGGCATCACGTGACATAGAAATACACTCTGTTGTCATCAGCCCAGAACCAAGCTCTAACTCCTTCAGTTATGCCCCTACCCCAAAGAGCCTGGCAACTATCTTGGCAATGCTTGTAATGGTTTGAAGTTAAACCCTTCAGTTCACTCTTAGAGTGCTTCAAATTGCCAGAAAAAGAAAAAAATACAGAAAATAGGAAGTGGGAGGGGAGGGAATTAAAACAAAGGAATTTCTTAATGACCATACAAGCAATGCTGGAAAATAACCATATTCCCAATCCAGCAATGCCAGAACTCATCATCTTTTGTATTGTTCACACACCTCATGCTATCAGTCTGACAGCTGCAGGGACAGCACTAAAATAACTCTTTAGCCTGGAGTCCATTCACCCCACTGCACAACTTGCCTGGAAATGCAAGCTATAAATGCCCTACTCTGATATGCAAATCCCTTCATTTCACAGCAGCATCTTGCAGCTCACAAGCTGTAAGAGTCTGTCAGCCATGGTTAAAAAAACATTACTTACACAGAATCATAGAATGTAATGGGTTGGAAGGAACCTCCAAGAGTCATCTAGTCAATCCCCCTGCCATAAGCAGGGACATCGCTCACCAGACCAGACTGCCCAGAGCTCCATCCAGCCTGACCTTGAATGGTTCCAGGGATGGAGCCTCCATCACGTCTCTAGGCAGCCTGTTCCAGGGATCCCCTACCCTCAAATTGAACCACCTTTTCCTCAAGTCCAGCCCAAATTTACCCCTTTTCCAGCTTCAAGCCACTACCCCTTGTCCTATCATTCCATGCCCTTTTTTCCACCAGCCTTCTGGTAGGCCCCTTCCAGGGATTGGAAGGTGGTTAAAAGGTTCCCCTCCCAGTCTCTTCTCTTCAGTCTGAGCTTCAGCTACTTGCTGAGGAATGAGAAGTGGAAGAAAGCTCAGAGCCCCATCTTCTGCAGACATTTGTAAGCTTTCAGACAGGATTCCAGACTGCCTATCACAGCAGACAGGCGTTTCAGTTTCCAGTAGTGCTCTGCATGGCTGAAGAGAAGAAACTGCAACCACTGCTCAGCATGGCTGTCTTCATTATGCACCAGCAGTAATTTCACTGGGGTAAAGCTCAGTTACACCAACATACAGAAGGCTATCTTCAAATCTGAACACATACAGGCTGCAGAAAGAGGGTCCCTATCAAAATCAAGACTATTTTTCACTCTGCTGCATACTTAGCTTTCCTTTAACAGCCTAACAGCACCCTGCTCCAAGACTCAGACCCAACAGAAATGGAAGGAGGATAGACAATGGCAGCTGGCTGATGGGATGGCATTGTTTCAGAAGTGAGTCTCCAAGACTCATTTTGACCAGCAGACACTTTCATGGGTCAACTGGCACAGAAAAGCCTTGCTGCGGTAAATGGAAGCCAGCAATTATATGGCTGTAAATCCAGCACTTCCCTTTCTCTCTAGGGAGAAGGATTAAGATAATGAAGAGCAGAGGAGGAATAGCCATAACCTTATTCTGCAGGGATATAAACAACTGAAAGGAAATAAAGCAGCTACAATAAACAATGAGTAAAGAAGAATTAGGCCCTACATCTGTGTAACCAAAGTTATATCACAATCCCCCTTCAACAAGAGTTGAAGTACACACTACTAGNCCCTAAAGTGTCAGCGTTACTGACACTGTGCAGTGAGTGATGATGAGAGTAGGGAATTGACAACAGCTAGCACTGCCCAAGTTTAACAACGGATTGTAGGAGGGGAAACAGAGGACAAGAGGCTGACTTTTTTATAGCTTCCTACACATTTTTATCTCACCCTGTGAGCACCAGAAGCATGATAGATACACACAGGACTTTAAACCAGTGCACCATCCTCCATCTGGCTCACTGGCATAAAGGACTTGAAATAAAATAGGGAGCAAAAAACCCAAACGTGCACACAAAGAAATACCTTGCTTAAGACAGCATATCTCAGAGCAAGATTTTAGCACTTGGCATCGCCCCAAACTTGGGGAAGATCGCAGAAAGCTCCACAGCAGCACTGGCCACAGCTGCCTGACCACTGCTAGCAAAAGCAGCCACCACTACATGACTGGTTTGATTCTGCCTACAGCACATTGCATCTCCTTTTAGGAGCCGCTGCTTTGATGTGAAGGAGTTTCTGTTCTACCTCTCCAACATGCACATCCCCTCCCTTTAACTGCCTACCCCAAAAAGCTGCTCAGAGTGCACAATTAGTTTTACACAGCCTAGAAGTGGTGGGTTAAGAGGCCATACACCAGCAGCTGCGGGAAGCTAAGCACTACTGAGAAGCCCACAGACATTGCGATTCCAATCTATGACTGCTTCGCTGAGTTAAGGGGGGGGGGAAGTAATTATTATGCGAGCTTCATAGGAGTAACAGTCAGATCCCCATCTCAGGGAATGTTTTAGAAACTATGTGAACTATATGGTGGCCCATGACAAGGGGCATGAGGGTATGACTGGAATCTTAGAGTCTCTCTTCTCTTTCTCCCTAACACCTCACACATCCCCTTTCACTCCAGCTCCAGTCTTGTGAAGGTAAAGGCTCTATAAATTCCCCCACTTCAAGCAATACAGTCTATAAGTAGGGGGTGGAGATGGCAGCCAGCTTTCCAGCTCAATGGCCATTTGAAATTCAGCCATATGGCTGAAGCCCTACAGCTGTGTGTATTAATTACCACACGTGTCCCCGTAAAGCAGTCTGTTAAACACAAAAAGAAAACAGAAGAGAAAAAAGCCATTCCAAGGGATTAAGTAAATAGTCCAAATTTTTGACCCTGTTCCCCTAGACACATGCCTGTACAGAAGAACACAGGCTCCCTTCCTTGCTCCCGACACCTGCAAGCCGAGGAAGCACAAGAGCCCTTCCACCTCCAGCCACATTCATTGAACCCATCTCAAAGTGTGCTTTCCCCCTTCCAGCTCCCCCTTCCCCCCAGCCAGCCTCTTTTCTCAGCAGCCCCTCTCCCCGTCTCCTTTAAAGGACTAATTCCTGGCTGACAACCAGACTACTCTTGGGCTCACAATACCCCTTTTCATTTCTCTCAGGCAGGGAGAATGGATACCTTGCTGCTGTGGCTGTATTGCATGTGTGCAAATGAAATAGACAAAAATAAACTCATTATCTGCTGGTGAGTTTTTTAGCGCTTTCCCCTCCCAGGATTTTTAGGAGTAGAAGTTCAGAGCTTTAGTCAGCAAGCACAACTCTCCTCTCTATTGCCCCAGTTAATTCACCTCAGGATCTGAATCTTTTGCATTTGTTTGATGAAACTGAAGGAAGAGTTTTTCTAGATGAGTGAAGGACAGGAAAAGAATGGATCGAGGCAGACAGGCAGGGTAACTTCCACACTGCCCAGTATCTCCAAAGCATCAAACACATCTCAGAAGAAAACCCGTCCATCTGAAACCAAGCACATCCCAAATGCTCACAGGGTACCAGTAACACCACATTCTCAAAATTAAAATATTTCTAGGGAAGATCATTCCTCAGATGTACAGGGCTGCTGGACACCTACAGACTGACTGTTGAAAACAAGCCAAATACAACTGATCTTAAGACTCATCGTCATTTAAAGATGTATTTAAGAATCCGCTTTACTGAACACTTCAGAATTGCTTTACTGCAGCATCTAAAGGTTCCATCAGGATCTTGAGCAGCAAGCTGAGCACAGTGACATGTAATAAAAGACAAGGACACAGACCAGAGAAATTCAGTCTGTCAGGCAGGCTTCTCCCATCCCCAGTCTTTATCAAAGCTTTTTGCAATACATCTTCCTTGCTGTCAACATAAAACAAAACCCCAGATGAGCACACGGAGGAAAGCTATCATTCCAGCTAGATCTGTTTTTAAAGCAGCTTTTATTCCCATAGGTGCTGTCACAGGAACTCGAGCAAATACTGTGCTGCCTCTCCAGCTATCCCTACTTCCAAGCACACAATCTCAGTGTTCACTCAAGGTTTCCGACACTATTTCAGAGTTTGTGTCTTCAACAGAAGCCTTGACAGAGCTTATGGGGCAAAGGAGTTGAAAGGAGTCATTTCCACTCCCTCGGCTGAACACTTGCACCCACAACCAAACATTTTCTAGTGCATTACACTGATTTGAAGGAAAACACTATGTTCAGCCACCCAGATTCTTCTGCTGGGTTCAAGTACTCAAAATAGGGTCATATTAGCTGGTAAAGCATCTTCTAGCTTCACTTATCTGCACATTCAGCAATTTCTTCCATTTTTCCTAGCATTATTTTTAAAAAGAAACGACTACAGAAGACAGGAAGTCTAAGACTATTAACTTCAAAGTCATAATGATGCCGTTTTAAAGGATCTAGAGAAATACACAGCATAATACTGCAACAGACACCCAAAGAGGATGGAGAGAATTGCTTTAACAACTCTTTAAAAAAGAAAAGAAAAGGTGTCAAGGCCACATAGCTACAAAGCATTTAAATGACAAACATCCACCCCCCCAGTCCCCAGAAGTATTCCATTTCCCTACAAGCTATAATTGGTCAGACACCAGGAGTCTGTGTAGAGCACATAAATAGTTAATAATACCGTAACAGATGTTGCTTAATCAAGATCTATTAGATCTATGCACCAGGCTGCTCAATACTGAGACTTAATCACTTCAGAACCTTTACAACCATCTTTAAGACATTACAGACACGAGCAGGCTGTAGCTGGCTGTAATAACACTTGTAAACTGTCATTTTATTTAGTTGTAGTATATAGACTGACCTAATGATTAGAGCCGTTTCCTTATAACGCAAGGCTTCTGCTTTCATCTGTCTCAAACAAAATACAATTTAAACCAGAATTTCCCTTCCACTTAAATCTTGCCTGAGAATGTGACAGGTATGCTCTGCTGCCTTGAAAAAGCCTCGATGAAAACTAAGTCATTCCAAACAAGTCAGTGATGTGGGAACCCAAAAGGATTGATTTTAATGCAGCTCACTCCACAGCAAACCTGAGGTTGGGGAGGTTTTTTTCTCCTTCTAGACCTGATTATTTCCAAAAAATCTGTTTGATTTATATCTCCAGGTGTTTCTTACACCACCACTCTACCCTGGGTGCAGTGTTGTAAGATCATATTCCTCTGCTCCCACAGAAATTGATCACACAGTCAAAAGCTGGGTTCTCTCTACCTTATACAAATCTATAATATCAGTAGACACCAATCCGTTGGACTTGGAGTTTAATAAGCAATTTTGTAGATTAGGTAGGAGGGAATAAGGATATTGATAGGAACCAGACAGAATTCCGATTGCCTACAAACTGACAAACCTTCTGCTTGGAGTAAGAGGATTTTTAGAGCACTGTTTTTTATAATAAAGAAGCAAACTTCAATTCCAACACCAAGTTCACACATAAAGAAACAAGAGTTAAGCAAAAATCTCGTGTGCTACAAATTCCATCAAAAGAGTTTTTAATCCCAGTCTGCCAAGATCTTTACAGGACAGTCCTTTTACAGCACTAGTCTCTCCTAGTTACTCAGGATCATAGAATCATCAAAGTTAGAAAAGACCTTCAAGGTCATCAAGCCCTACTGTCTACCCTACAACCCCAAACCACCCCCTGAAACACTGTGTCTGCCTATTTGTTGAACTCCTCTAGGGACAGTGTCTCCATCCCCTCCCTAGGCAGCCTGTTCCAAGGCCTCCCCACTCTTGCCAGGAAGAAGTTTTCCCTAAGATCCAGTCTGAACCTCCCCTAGCACAACTTGACCCCGTTTCCTCCAGTCCTACCTTGTCCCTAAGGAAAAGGGACAGACATCTGCTTCGCTCCAACCCCCATTCAGCCAGTTGTAAAGACCAGTGAAGTCAGCTCTCAGCCTCCTCCAGGCTGAGCAGCCCCAGCTCCCTCTGTCTGTCCTCCCCATCAGACCTGTTTCTCCAGGCCCCTAACCAGCCTAGTTATCATTCTCTGCCCCCTCTCCCAGAACCTCAATGCCCTTCCTATACTGTGATGCCCAAACAGGACCCAGTACTTGAGGTGCAGCCTCACCAGGGCTGAGTATAAGGGCAGGATCATCTCCTTGATGTTATCACTTCTCAGCTATTTGAGGTTTTCCCCCCAAAATCATGAAAAGCACCACACATCTGTTTCCTGTCAGAGATGATTCTCTATCCCTGGTTAAATTTTCCTCAGGGTAGACTAAGAAACTGTCACCCTGAGTGTATAGTAGGAGAAATCAAGCTTTTGTATATGCAAAGGACCTAGTACTCACGTAGCACACACAGAGATGTGCTGCTTTTTTGGACTACAGCTCCACCACATGCACAGTTGTGTCTAGAAGCATCAGACTGTGTTGTGCACATGCAAATATTTTAACTGGAGAAGACCTGATGGCCCTGGACTACAAATCCTACATGACAGTCCACAAAGCCAGATTTGTATGAAGCTTCATCCAGACTTAGAAACTTGTGTATAATTTAAAGTTATGTAGCATGGAACTTCTTCCCAGTGAGGGTAATGGAGCACTGGAACAGGCTGCCCAGGGGGGCTGTGGAGTCTCCTTCTCTGGAGATGCTCAAGACCCACCAGGATGTGTTCCTGTGCAACTTGGTCTAGGTGATCCTGCTGTGGCAGGGGGATTGGACTGGATGATCTGTCGAGGTCTCTTCAGATCCCTAATGATTCTATGAAATCTGGAAGAATTGTTTGGATAGTCCTGCACAAAATTCACCGTAAGATGGTATTCACCAGCCAGAACCATCACTTCTCATCATACTGCCCCAGATAAGTTGCATTTCTTTTGTGTAACTGATGAAGGCCATGCAATATTTCCCTATTCTTCCTGTATCCTCCACAAGCTGCTACAGACACCACAAAGCATTTTTTCAGTATTTATTTATTTGGAGAGGCAGCAATAATCTGCCAGTTGAATCATGGTTTGTGTAATAGCAGTTTCAGATTTGATCAGTACCCAGCTGAATCCAGAAAGAACTGGAGAAGGTGAAAACCTAAAGTTCCAGACTCAGGCTTTGGTCAGATTTCCACTAGATGGTTTTACTAAGATATTATCTCTCTTTTGAAATGTACAAAACACTGTGGAGACAGTGGAGACCCCTCCTTGGGAGCAGATGGCTGGTGAACTGGTGCCAGCCGCACCTGACATCTTACCACCAACAGACAAAGCTTCCAGGTCTCCATGTACAAACAGTTCCATCTATTTACACCAGTACCAGCCATCCTCCACTTGGATTTGCTTGAGGAAAGTGTTCACCCTTTACTGCTCATACTAATTACTGACTCAGACTAATGGCTCATTACCGATTCAAATTGCTCAGTCTACTGGCTGCACAAGTAGGCCATTAACATTTTCTAGAGGTAAGGCTCTTGGAAACAAGCAGGAATTAAGCTGCAGAATGGACCAATTTGTCCACAATTGCAGTAGAGAATTTCCCTTCAAGGAAGCCCATTTCTCACAGTCAAACCCACAAAGAGGAACCCAATTCTAGATGTTTAATTGATGGGCATTTTAAGTTGTTCATCTTAGGTTCCTCAAATTGCCTCAGTGTTTCCTTGGAGGCTGCAAACACCCCAGGCAAAACTTCTGCAACCCCATACAAAAGTCATGTCTACATGTAAATAGATAAAGAGAGCTCAACACAGGCTCTGTCTTCTGTGGGACATGTCCCTGACATCACTGTGTACGCCCCAGGTTCAGGAGACTGCAGATGCTATTGTCAGCTTTTGCAATAGAGAAAACAAAATACGTCAAAGCAGGCCTGGAACTTTAAGCTCTGCAAATGACTTTATGAAAGAAAAAGGGAGTTTGTATCACTCAAGACTCTTCATGACTGACACTGACAGTTTATCCGTCCCAGTATTTGTATCATCTTTTAATCTCAGGTATAGAACCAAGCCTTCTTTCCTATTTCTTCTCCCTAGTAGCCAGTGATCTTATCTTTTAGTAGTAAGTGACAAGACTAGAGGAAATAGCTGTGAGTTGTGCCAGGATTCAGATTGAGTATTAGGAAGAATTTCTTCACTGAAAGGGTTGTTAGATGTCAGAGCAGGCTGCCCAAAGCAGTGGTGGGATCACCAGCCCGGGAAGTATTTAAAGGATACACAGATGAGGTGCTTAGGGACATGAGTTAGTAACAACTTAACAGTGCTGGGTTAACAGTTGGACATCATGATCTTCCAAGTCTCTTCCAACCCAAGATTCTGTTATCTTAAAATTGGTATTGACACTTCTCACAGAGTGTTCAGAACAGTAAACCAGTCATGAAACAGTAGCCCCCACTTGAATTTTTCCCCTCTGCTTATTTTCTCTTACTTGGAATTCAGTTTCCTGTTATAAGAAGAGGAAGTGACACCATGTAGAATAAAACCAATGTGGCTACTCTTTACATCCCTGTCTCCTGACCAACCTACCTTTAAAAAACCTGTTTGGTAACTATGAAAGACACTACTCATAGCTGCAAACAGGCCAAATCTGCAGCTTTGAGCTCTTAAAGCTCCAGCATTCCTTAGATAAAGAAAATAAAGCTGTTTCAAGTTTGCTTGTTTTGTTTCAGAAGTGTGGCACCATTTCCTTTTGGCTAGAAAGGAACATTCTGCATTCTTTAGACAAGGAAGAAATCCAGTCCTGTTGTCTCTAAGGATGCCTTTCACTGCTTCTTAAAGCATCAACAACTTCCCAGGGCAGAGAGCAGGGAGATGCAGTCCTCCAGGAGACAGCAAAGTCTCTCAGGCCTTTCCAACTGAGCAGCAACTGGAGTAAACTAGTCTAAGAAGCTCCTTACAAGAGAGGACTGTACAAGGAACAAGCTGAAAGAACAGACAGCAACAGAATCAAGGCTGGAAAAAGACCTTGGAGATCATCAAATCCAGTATGCAAGTTTTGCATATCCTAATTCCACCCAAGAATAATGGCATTCCTCAAAGGCCTTGGAAACTTGTTCTTGACTCATAGGCAGAATTCAGCCTATAACAGCCAGTGGTAAACATCTGAGCTGTAAAGGCCACATGTTGAATACATTCTGGAGAGCCTGTTTTTCCATTCCACCTCATGCAAACATGCCTCCATCTCCACAGGCCCAAGTTTGCTCTGCCTTCCAGGAACGGAGCACTTTCCAAACAGAACAAATCAATAGGTCCTATTTTAAACTGCTACGTTTGGTGCCAATTTAATTTAAATTAAATTACCTTACAGGGCAAACTGCATGAGTAACTGGCATTGCATCATCCAGCAATTGAAGCAATGTAAACATGGACAACCAGAGCATGGGATTTCTTGCCAGATCTCTTGCCTGTTCCATACAGAAAGCTCCACAGAGCCACTTGTGAAACTACGCGCCAAACCGCTTGGCCACAAAAGCTGTTTCATTTTCTTTTCTTCACTAGTGAGAACCTGAGTGGAATCACATGTTCCCTCACATCTTCTGATGATCCCATCATGCCTATTGACCCCCTGAAATTTGAGATAAACAGGATGGAAGAGAGGCCAAAACACTTTGAGAAAGTTATTCCTGATAACCAGTCTTTTTCTCCTTCCAACATTAATTTGTCCCTTCTAAAAAAGAGCTAATTAATAGAATAGTAAAGTCTTCACTTGTTACCCAACAGCTTAAGCCTAATCATATGCACTCATTTCTAAGTCTCTGTCCAAAAAGACTATTTTGCCCTTAAGATTTGAAAGCCACCAGCATCACACCAAGTTCATTAACTCCAGATTTTGCATTCCTGTATGAATGGGACAAAAGAAAACTTCTAAGACTCTTAGCTATTCGTTTTCTTCCTGAGAATGCCTATTCTGTGCCAGATATTCTTTGGCTCAGACCTTCATCCACAGATGGAGAGAAGGCAGATGTGCAATGGGAAAAGTCTAAAAGCTCTCAAGTCAGATGGCCAAAGTGATACCATAAGTTTCCAACATGTGCCTTTATCACAGAAAGGTCACTTCTGCCCCTGTTCCTGCTGGACCCTGTATCATGTCCTTTCTGTCTTGCAAAGGGCAATCTTTGCAGAAAGAGTCTGAACACAACTATGAATGCACACTGGCTAGCCACCAGGTCAGAGAAACCAGACCTCCAGCAACCACCTTGCTTTAAGAAAGCCAGGCTGTTCTTAGTTCCAACTTCTTTACAGTGGGACCTGGTACTGAAACTTTGAACCAAGGTATCTCAAGTCAAGGAAAAAAACACTGATAAGAAGCCAAATTACTTTTTAGCGTTGACATTCATCGCTAGCCAAAAAAGCAATGCTAATTTAGTCACATTTCCATTTCTACAAGCCTCTTGATTTTCAAAGAATGGTTCAAGTATTCTTCTAACATGATGGAGAAAGGCTAAGGTGGCTTACGCAGGGGCTGCCAACAGGTATGAACAGATTCAGAGGGGACAAAGTGTATGATTGCTTGAAGGGCAAAGCTTGACGGCTCCAGCAGAAGATGCTTCTGCAGCCACATGACTGAGCATACATTATTATGGAGACAGGCTGCCACAGGCAGCACCAAAGACTAATTCTAGTTTAATTAATTCTGTGTAAAGTTTGTTTTTCTGAGTTTTTTTCCATGATGAAAACAAGTTCAGATAGTTGTATTTTCCCTTGCTGCTCCTGTTTCTTATGAAATCTAACAGCAGCTGCTTCCAATTCTAGCAAAACAGACAGGGACTGCTCAAATAGGAAGGCTACAACCAACCCCACTCAAAAATAATGCAGATTTCAAGAGCTACTTGATCTGTATGTACTTCAGGCTAGACTAGCAGAAATTGCATTAACAGAGTGATAACAATGCATTCAGCTGCCAGTTATGCATTAACACATAATTAGAGGTTTATAGAGATATACCCTTATCTAAAATAAGAAGCAGGCTGCAGCATTCAGCCAGAAGTAGTCTTCCTTGTATCCTTCTCTCCCCACCTCTTCTTAAGCTACAGTACCCACCCAACAGATTGCATCACTGTACTAAACATGGCAATCACTAATTCCTCTCAGTTTCAAGACTGGATTGACATTCCCATCACAGAACATGTTCTTCAAATTAAAGTCTTAGCATTGAGGCTGGCATTTTTCTGTGTTTTGAGGTGTCAGGAATAATTGGTTTAGAGAGTTAGCAGTGAAAATGCTACTTCAGATATCAAAACAGGAACTTCTGCTAGGAAACAGCCTTCACTCTCACCAGGAGTGAGGATGCATTCAGTACTGCTCTTCTGAAGTAAGGACACAAATTCAAAAGTTGAGTCTGAATTGGGTGTTGAGGGAAGAAGGGCTGAAAAATCAGATGTGGAGAAGGCTGAAGGACAAGCTTGACTGCTCCTTCAGTGGCCACCTACCCTCACAAGATTATTTCAAGGAATGCAAGTCAGAAGATACAGAGAGGGGCTACAAATACACACAAGAGGAGTAAAATGACAAATCTAGTGCTTTACTCAGGAAAGGCAAAGACTGAACAAGTAAGTATAAGGAAGGAGGAGAAACAATGATTAATGCACAAAGTGAAGTTTCCAAGCACAGCAAGGGTTTAATCCAGTACTGCTCCATCTGGCCAGAGGCTTTTATGCCCTATTAAGATTCCCCACTTTTCAATGTGTATATTCAATGTGTATAAAGCCACAGCCATAACACAGGCATTCCTGACTCCCAGCGTACTAGATAGGTTGAGAGCCTTCCTGATCTCTAGGGATTTTGCTAAGAAACACTCAGGAGGTAACTACAAGCTGAACAAACAAGTTATTCTGTGCCAACTGTCCCTTTGGGAAGTTCTGCTCTAACAGGCTACATCTCAGCTGATGAGCACAGAGTGGAACACATAAATTTTCCACTCCACAGTGTGAGGCACAGTCTGTGTTATCTTATTCTTTCTACTGAAGGTGGAGGTCCAAAGGCATGCAAGCCTCCCACCCATGAAGCTAGTTAGAAACCTGGGTTCAGGACTATCTCAAGGGACTTGGCTGGGCAGCTGCTATTACATAACAAGTTGCTGAAGCACAGGACTCCACTCACCTTTCCTTCCTGAATTACCTTGGCTTGATGGTTTATCAGTTACTGAACCTAAAGCGGAGGGGAAAAAACAAAAAGACATTTAAATGATGCTGCACAGTCTCACAAGACATGCAGTGTCACAATAATACAATCAATATCCCAACCCACACAGTGTCTGTTTTACTTACCAACCACTTAGTTTAGGATTTCAGAGAGTCTGCGGCTTCCACCAACTAGGTTACCATAAGGAGGTTTTATGCATTAAGATGTTAAATTGGGGTGAAGGTAAACAAGAAATCTCTAGTAGTTAGATACACTGCTCAACAGAGCAGTGTGCTACTAAGAAACTTGGAATACATCCAAGGGTAAGAAGGAAAGATCAGCAAGAGTAATTTCTCCACTTTGCAGATGTCATGAAGAACAAATCCAGAACAGATGGAGAGAGTGAACAGGGAATGTAAGGGCAGGAATTCGAAAGGGAAGGGATTTAGTGGAACAATTTGCAGATTTATTTCAACCAACCCACCCCTGCACATCCCCAAGATGTTTGAGAAGGGACACTGAATAAGATCCTACATGTATTATTTGAATAAAACACCTCACGGGTTTCTTAATATCACTCAGATCTTCACATAACACAGCTGATTCTACACTTGTTTCTACACTTTGCTTTAGTGCTTCATCACACAGCTTTCCACCAAGGCTTGAACTGAGCAGTCATCCTAGTTTGGACAGTGCCCTACAGCACACCATGAGTAGGCTTTCTTGCAGTACAATTTTATTAACAGCTCAAGAATAAATGAACAAACCTGCAGAACTCTCAAGCTTACCCTACCAAAACCATCTACTAGAAGCAGTAGAAGAAAGTAATATCTAAGGTTTAGGCCAAATTACTGTAGTATGTGACCTTACTCTAAACCAGGAGATTCATCTTTCCCCTCCTGTACCTGTGAAACACTAGGCATCTCCTCAAGCTACACTGGTTCCCAGTCGTCCCACTCCACTTAAGCCCTCATGCAACTCACTGTTTGCTGATTGCCACAAAACACCCTACTGCCAAGAGGACACTGATTAAGAGGAGAAAGTTGAACAAAACCAAAAGGTTTGACTGCTGTCATGCTCTCATCTAAAGGTCCAACAGTGAAAGGAGATACAGTAAAACCAGAGTGCAGACCACAAGGCCAGAGGCAGCAGCAGTGCTTACAGGGCATTGCTAAACACATTGGAAACACTCTGTGCTGTCTTAGAGCTTTGTTCAGCTCAGCTCACAAATCTAGACTGATCAAGGTCTGTACTGATCAAAGTCATAAAATCTAGAGCCCAAGTTTCCATATTGAATGGTGAGGAGAAAAACCAATCAGCATCAGTCTATTTTAAGTACAGAACAGTATGAATTTGGGTCCAGTAAACCACACAGTTAGAGAGAAGTGTCAGACTGAGTGCTCAGCGTATCACTTAAACTCCCAAGAAACTGCCTGGGTCTGGACCTCCCCTCCTATGAGCTGTGGTGCTGTCCAGGCCTATGACACAAACATGGGGCTTCTGGAAGTGAACAATATGATAAGACTCAAATGCAGTATAACAGCAGGACCCCACATCTGAGGGCTAGTAGTCAACAACTAACAGTTTCTCAAAGAATTACCGTATTGAACCTTTAATTCAAGCCACTCAGAAGACAGAATTATTACTCCATGGTCCACTAAACATGGTACAAGAACCACTTCCTTAAAAGTGCAACTCATGGAAAAATGTTAGCCCCTTACAGGAATCTCCAGGCTTGGGATATAGATCAACACTTGTCAGTCTTGCCGTGGCCACTATAGGCTGTTACCTTAGTGTTTTTCCTCAGTGAGCTTCGCAGGAGTGTCTGTACCCCAACTACACAATGGACATGCAACAGTTCACGCTCCCTTGCAAGACTAGCAAGCACACAGGGAGATAGATATAAGCACAACTGTAATGTTAAACCATGTCAACTAGACAAGTCACTTGAAAAACGTAAAGCTTTCAACAGGACATTCTCCCCAAACCCACTTTAGCTTTCACATCAGTAACTGTTGAAGCCTCTCCCACAGTACCTGAACATACAGGAGTTTTGTTCTGGACAGAAGAGCCGCTGATAGGCTTGCCATCGGGTGTCACACACCAGCAGTATCCAGTGTAGGTATGGCACTGCACCTGTGCAATAAAACAAAGAGCAGGCAATTCAGTTCTCACTCAGTCATTCCCCTTTATTACAACCCAGCAGCTTATTGGAAGCCCCCATCCCAGTGATTCACACATACATGCTTCAGAGTGAGGAGGTCACACAGACGAATATCTTTGTTAACATTATCTTTTCTTTACACCCTCACGTCTCTCCCTAAAGAGAAGTTATTTCTACTGCAGCTCCTTTAGATGAGATCCAGGAGGCAAAATTATTACAAGTAGTCAGCTGAGAACCCTTTGTTTGTGTCTCAGCTTTATTCCTACTCTCTGCTAAATCCACTTATTATGGAGCATTAAATAGTTGTCCCACTGCATCTCAGTTGGAATGTGGGAAGGCTACCCTGGCCCAGTTCCACAGCCACCACTGGAGAACAGCATCTGAAGGTGTTTTGAAAGCATTTTGTTCACCAAACATGGCTGGAAAAATGCCATACTGACTCATTAACAAACCATCTCCAGATAGATCTAAGCTCTCTTCTTTCACTATGTACGAGGAAGATCCAACACGCTTGCTTTTCACATATTGACAAGGAACTTTGGAACATTCCATAAAGGCTCTAATAAGCCTAAATTTACACAACATAAGATTCAACTTGCCTAATTTTAAAGCTCTGCTTCTGAACTGAACATCTGGCCTTGCCCATTCCTTTATCAGGAAGAACTAGCAGCTCAGATGTGGACCTCTAAAATGAGAATAGATCAACACCAATCTAGCAGGCTGGTTTTAGTAAAATCTACGCAGACAGAGTTTCATCCAGTTGAACAAATCCGATTACAGCCTTTCCTCAGCTTTTGGAGAGCTGTCAGCATTTGGATGACATTCAGGATGCTGTTGACTTCCCTTGAGACAAAAAGTGAGCAATCATCATACAGGCATGATATAAAATGACAGATTCCAACATCCTTGCTAGCAAAGATACTTTCAGTTGTAATTGAGTGTACATCCCAGTACTTCCAGCAGCCTTACAACAGTATAGAAGCACCTGCATAGGTATAAAGTTAGAGATTGCTCCCTCCAACACACTTCTAAAAAGAGAGCAACAAAATGAGATTGCTTCAGAAACTGCCTTTTTATTTTCCTTGTAAATTGAAATCTGTTGTTCTCTCTTTTTCCAAAGTAGTTCATTGAAACCAATTTCCCATTCCAGTCCTCTCCACACACACAAGAAGAGTGATGGGGTGTTTGTGCTGTTCCCTTCATTAGGGATCCTTCAGAGCTAAACCAGTCATTTCTATTGCTGACAGCTGGCTTCAATCCCCCTAAGGTAGCAGAGTTTGTTCAGAGACTTAATGACAATGTTTTTAAAAGGTTTTGGGTATCACATAAAACATGATCCAAGTGCAATTATAACACAGTACCATGTGTTTATCTTGAGTTTTACTAAAGAGCAAATCAATCATTTTGCCTCAAGCAAATACACTTTTAGCAGACAAAAATCAACAACAAATTTATGTATCCAACACTACTGAAGTCTGTCACTGCTATATGCACAACTTTATTCTCTCTATATGTAACAAAACTGATGGCAAATGACACTCCAATGCACTATAAATCAAATTAGCAATATTTAAGTTGCACAGTATTTCTTACTGCTCACTCTAATCAATTGCACATTCCAATTGAGTGTGATGGAAGTGCTTGAGTGTCTGTGTTTATTGCTGCATTCCCAAGAGCTGAAGAGGCTGTCTTTACATCTGATGTTCAGATGTAAAAATTACTAAGCTCCAGGATAGGGTCTTGAACCCACAGGGCAAAACCATTCCATACTGCATTACAGAAATACTCTGGGGTACCCAGCATTTAAAATATTTAAGCAATAGTGATTTGATAGTCCTTCAGCCAAGCCTTCACAAGATTAAAGTACATGACAGAGGAGTGCAAAACACATACTGACATGAATTTAGAAGAGGTGCATGAACTACAAGCATGTTATGCAGCTCATCCCAATGGAGGGGATGTATTGGTCACATACATTTATTTCAGGAAGCCAAGCACATTACATCCATATAAGCAAAGTAATTTTGTAAAGAACTTAGCAAAGGAATGCTCATCTTCCTTGGACTAAGATCCCATGACCCTTTCTTCCCCCATTCCCACCACCATTAAAAAAAGAAATAAATTTCACAGTGCTTCTGCAACAAACACATGCTCTACTGCATCACCAGAGGGCTTCCCTACTAGGTAATAGCCACAATTAAATGCCAGCCATTACCCTAAGGGCCAGACAACTATCAATGTTATCAAATTGATATCAAAGTTTTCTTGCAGAAAACTCCAAAATCACTGCAGTTGCCTTTTCCAAGCATCTTCCTGCTGAGAGGTGCTATCTTTCATTATGAAACCTCATCAGGCCTTAGCATATTGATATGTGATAAGAGTAGCCCACAGCCTAGAGCCTGCAGTTTAAAAGCTGGTTAAAAAACGAGTATGCTTTAAACCAGTTACACAGTACTGCTATGGCACTGAGAAAGCCTAAAAGCTGATCCAGTCCTACTTTTAAACACTGCATGTCAAGAGAAACTCTGTTAACTACTCCAGAGCACCTACACTAAAAAAAAACTTTTAAAAAAATCAGTTTTTCACTTGATTTTGTCAGATGACATTCAGTTTGTGTTTCTTTTAAAATCCCATTTAAATTTTCTATCTGAACTTTAACTCCCTCCAGTAGCAAGATTTCAAAATATGAGTAAAATCAGCAGCACAGCAAATGTGTAAATTGACATCTATTCACTGCACAGATCTAATCTTCAGTTGCTAATCTGGGCTCTACCGAAATACATGTTAGAAAAAGTGTGCTTCTGGCTGCCTTTTAAAGGTAAGCATTGTGTGAGAGAAAATACAGTATCAGTTTTCATATCAAATAAAGTTGGTTGCTAACCAGATTGCCACAGAATGCTCATTACTGCAGGAAAAGCACATACAGTTGGGCATCTTGAACATACTCCTGTCAAACAGCTGAACAGTCTCAACTGCACAACAGAATTCCAATTAATAATACCTGCACATCTCCCAGTATATTCCCCACTAACAATCTACCCTTTCAAAAAAAAAACCAAAAACCAAAAAACCAAAACCACAACTACCTACAGCTCAAAGCTCTGCAAGTACCTGAAACCCTGATAGTGCTGGAGGACTCCGCACATCTCTTACTCCTGAAAAAGAACAACAATCTTAGCTAGGCCTCTGCTGGGGAATTAAATGCATCACAGAGAAACCCAACATAAGATTGCACTGCCATCACTGCCCAAATCAGGACAGTAGGGCAGCTCCCCTACACAGGGTCAAGTGAAGGATCCTACACTTTGGCCACAATAACCCCCAACAGAGCCACAGACTGAGGGATGGGTGGCTGGAGAGCAGCCTGGCAAAGAGGGACCTGAAAGCACTGGTCAACAGCCAGCTAAATATAAATCAGCAGGTCATGGCCTGAAGCTGCACCAGGGGATGTTAGGAAACCCTTCCTCACAGAAAGGGTGATGAGACACTGGAATGGACTGCCCAAGTAGTGGTGGAGTCCCCATCCCTGGAGGTGTTTAAGAAAAGGCTGGACATGGCATTTAGTGCCCTTGTTGAACGGTTGTGGTGATGTCAGGTCATGGGCTGGAAGATCTCAGAGGTCTTTTTCAGCCTCAATAATTCTGTGATTTCTTCCAATCATTATACTATGTGAACCCAGCTAAACAAACTGTTCTATGCCAGCAGATAATCTGATCTTAAATCCAGTGAGCAGCAGCCACGGACAGAACCACAGAGCAATTCCTTAATCAAGCCTTTCCCTTGTTTACGCCACTGAGGCTCATCCAGAAAATGTCCTCTGAACCCAAGTTAGTGGGGCACAATTAACACCTGATGGCACTGTCATAACAGATTGATGGCTCTTGATGACAACACAAAATGGTGATGCCTCTGGTTTAAATATTTTACTTCACTGCTCAGACCCCTGGGCTTCATCATACTCCTGCTTAAGGAAGGAAGTGACTATTGCCAGAAGCCTGCCTTGCCTTCACTGACAATTTTAGGGAGCATCTTAAGTTTGAGCTTCTTTGGGACAGCAATCTCTTAAATAATTGTCAATCTTTGTTTCCTGTTCACATTTAATTCTTCCCAAATGATGCTACGCAGACAAATATTTCCACCATGGCTTTATGCAGCAACCACCTTCCTCAACCCTGTGTACCATCCAAAAAGGGCTTGCTGAACAGGAGTGACACTACTTATAACCAGGGAAAGAAGTAAGAAGTCACTTGTGGCAAAATTCTATGGTCAAGAGCATACCCAAAGCACACTCTGGCACAGACACCATTTTTTTTTGCTCAGGAATCTTCTTTGCTTCTGACCCTTTAATTACAGAATGATCTCACATTCTTATTTTCCTTAAGAATATTCACTCTTGCTTTAAGAATCCCATTAAGGTTGGAAAAGAACTCCAAGATCAAGTGCAGCCTTCAACCCGACCCTACCATGCCCACTAAACCACACTCTTTACAGGTGGTACTTTGAACAAATACCACACACAATCACAGTTGCTGCCTCCTTACCCATCATGGGTTATCTTGATCTCAACATACAAATGAGAAACACAGTGAGAGATACAGGAGGAAAGGCAGTGTGTAAGCAGCAGCCAGATCTGCAGAGAGTTACTCACAGAGAGCTCCATGGTTTTATAGAAGAGATTTCTTCAATAAAAGAGCCAGAAACATCCACTAATTAAAGCCCAGATTCTTTATGAAGAAAGTTTCTTTAATACAGCAAGACAGATTGTACTCTTTCCTTCTGAAAGGAGAGGTTAAGTCTTCAAGAGCTTAATATTGCTAGAGTACAAGCACAAAATAACGGAATAATAGGCAGCATCTAGGGAATGAGAGATGTGTCTGCACCATGCCCAGCAGCACAGTGCTTTCTTCATTAAGGAAGAATTAGCAATCCTGCCCAGCACCATGCTGCACTAGCCAAAGCAGAGGAACAGACTTGAATCATGAATTCCCATTGAAAGCTGAGAGGATTCCCCATGTTTCTATAAAAGGGTCTGTTAGTGGCTATAGGAGTGAGCAGTACTTTGTCTGTGTGTTAGCATAGCACCAAATGAAACTACTCCTATAGACTGTAATACAGGCCACACACTTGTGTTACCAGATGTGGGAGTGCTCTGGAAACTGGTAACTCAAAGCTGCTGACAAAGTCAGCCCTCTCGCTGATTCCACTACAGGCCAATGGGATCGACTGATGCACTTGCTTTAACAAAATCTCAGTGCTGTGTTCAACTGCATCAGCAGCTGCAGTTTTGAGAATCCAAAACTCAGAGAAACTCTGGTTAGTCCTGCTTTCAGCCACTTAGAAGCAGACTGTAAGGAAAAGAGAACACAGCTAGATAGTGGAAGGTGGCAGCAGACAGCAAAATATACCACAAGAAGCCCCTCAAGACTACACCACCTCCGCTGAAAGTAGGGTTAACCTTATTCGTGCTCATATGAATCTGTCTGAAACAGATCCCGTTTAAACCTCAGCAACCTTTTCTGAAAAAATGCTTGGGGGAAACCGATGAAGAATGCAAATCTCTCTCAACCCTGGCCACAAGCCCAACAGCACTAGGCAGCCAAGGAAAGTGTGCAGATTACCCGGTAGAGCCTGTTGTTTACCAAGAACAGATCACAGCAGGTTAAGTGCGGCATGGTAAGGGAACGGCATTTATGCAAAATACAACATAGAGGCAGAAAGGAGAGAGCAAGTCTTGGGAACAGACACTGCTTTTAAATCCTCTCCAGTTGTGTGCAGCAGTACATGAGCTTGCTTTTGTTAAGGTAATACAATTACTCCAACATTCTTGTGCTGTGAATAACTCAAATTTTATCTGCATGCTTATATTCCTGTGGCCTAAACGGAAAGGGCTTTTGTTATAGGACATAACATTGCTCGCACAAACTGAAATATAAAGAAATAGCAATTCCAGAACAATAACCTAGTCTGCTCCCATTTAGTCATCTCAACAGGCCTGCAGAGATACCACCTCTTCCAGACTGAAAATCTGACCCACACCAAGACATGTGAGCAGTGCTGGAGATTTTACAAGATCCTTGCATTACAATAACTCACAGAACAAGGGAAACAGCATACATGGTACATGGAAACAGCTATGAAATGGCATCCTGGCCTGCATCAGCAGTAGTATGACCAGCAAGACCAAGGAGGTGATCCTGTCCCTATACTCAGCCCTGGTAAAGTTATATATTGAATACTGGGGGCAGTTTTGGGCACCACAGTACAGGAAGGATATTGAGGTGCTGGAGATGGGGCAGAGATGAGCAACTGGGATGATTAGGGGTCTAGAGAACAGGTCTGATTGGGAGAAGCTGCAGGAGCTGGGGCTGTTCAGCTTGGAGAAGAAGAGGCTGAGGGGAGACCTCACTTCTCTCTACAACTACCTGAAGGGAAGTTGGTGTGGGGTGGGGGTTGGATTCTTCCCTCTCCACAGAGTGAAGCAAGGGGAGTAGAGGTGAGTGTAGTTGCTGCTCCAGTCCCAGCACAGCAGAGTAGCTACATTATTTTCACTACTCTACAGTCCCATGCAATGTATGCTGGAATCATTTCAGAGATTTGTACTGTGTGCAATTCCAGGAGCTGCAAAAAGCAAACTTGAGCTGCTTTCAGATGAACTTCCTCTCTTAGTTTTGCTTTCAGTGTTTACCCATAATGGGATGCAATCTAATTTATAATCATGAGCATGATGATAAACCTCAAAAGCAACAGTTCAATCTGCCAAAGACGTAGCAGGTTCTGTGAACATGTACTTCCTGGTACCCCACGTAGCTCCCAAGCCTGCACTGTTTGTGTTTTTCAGTCCTACAAGACTTTCAGGAATTTCCAACAATTTAGACAAAAACCCAGGCCTTTTCAAGTCTGATGGCAGGAATGATGATGTGGGCCTCAACACCTACTGTGAACGCACCTACAAAAGAGGCTCAGCTCAAGACCTGGAGGCAAGTCACCCACATATTGAGTGAGTGCTATAACACATTTAATATTACAGAATATCACAGAATATCTTTGGTAGGAAGACACTGAAGTCCAACCTTCAACCCAGCACTGCCAAGTCACCCTTAAACCACATCACTAAGCACCAGGTCTACACATACCTCTAGGGACTGTGATTCAACCACTGCTCTGGGCATCCTGTTCCACTGTTTGATAACCCATTCAGTGAAGAAATTCTTCCTAACACCCAGCCTAATCCTCCTCTAGTGCAGCCTGCCATCATTTCCTTTGTCCCCCTGCCTTGCCACAATCTCCTTTTGCTGCTGTGTTCAGGATTCCCCAACTGAGATTGGGGAGTTTGGATGGAGCAACTCTGGGTACTGAACCAGAATAAACTAGTAACAGTTCAGTAAGGCATCAGCAACATCAAGAACTGGCCCATCCGGCTTCCCTGCAAAACAGAACTCAGGGTGCTTATTCTCTGCGGAAGAACTGCAATATCCAGACCACCTCAGCCACAAGAGATCTATCCATGGGTCGCTAGGGAAAAAAAGACTGTTCACCAAGGCTGCTCACCAAAATTCTATTCTTTTATACATCTTTTTAAAATCAAATTTGGATTAATTTGTATGAGAAACTAAAGGAAGGACTTGTTTCCAATGCAGGTTGAAACTAGTTTGCTTTCTCTGACATTGTTTTTCATTCACATCTTACAGAGGAGCAATGACCTTAAAAGCTGCAATATAAACGATGAAGCTGGTTCCTAAGGAATGTGGAACACAGGGTATTTTTACAATCTGAGGAATGATATGAATTTTGTTTAATTCCAGCTACAAAGGGATCAGTGGCTTCCTTCATCATGCCAGGCAAAACAAGAGATTTTAGCGTTCACGGATAGGACTGGATGAAGAATGTGAACTATCACTTGGCTGCCAGCTGAAAACACACCATTTCTGAAAGCAGTTTCATGCTGGACTTCCACTGGCAACCCACACCCGCTAGGGAATGCACAGGGAAGAGGCCCTGTAAGTGCTCTGCAATCCTGGCATCAGCACCAGCCTTCCAAGTAAACCTGTCTGAAACAAAACTTTATCAACTGCACTCAGTCCAGATTACTACAATAGAAATGTCACCTGTATCCCCAACTTTACTCTCCAAGACATTGGTAGATGGGTAACAGATGTTCAGAAGTCAACTTTCCTTCCCTCTTTCTTCAACAATGAAGTTGAACATGGCACACTTAGGTGGGCCACTGTGCTAGGTTTTAGAAGTATTCCCCCCTTTCCAATGTCAACACAATGATGAGGATGTGGATCCACTCCAACAGAGGGGCCACCAAAGTGCTCAGAGGTCTGAAGCACCTCTACTCTGGAGAGAGGCCGAGAGAGTTACGGTTTTCAGTCTGAAGAGTTAACTCTTGGGAGAGTCTTATAGCAACCTTCCAGTCTCTGACAGTGACCTGTCAAAAGGCTGTGGAAGCCTGTTCACAAGGGCAGGGAAAGATAGGACGAGGGGTCATGGTTTGAAGCTGGAAGAGGATAGACTGAGGCTGGTCATAAGGAGAATGTTCTTTAATCTGAGGGTGGCAGACCACTCGACAGGTTGCTGAGAGGGGTAGTGGAGGAGGTCCTATCCCTGGAGATAGTCAAGGGGAGGCTGGACAAGGCCCTGGATAACCTGATCTAGTTGATGATGTCCCTGCTCACTGCAGGTGGGTTGGACTAGACGATCTTTGAAGGCCCCTTCCAACCCAGGCCATTCTATGATTCTGTACCTTGAATGGCTCTACTTAGAAGTCAAATTTCAACAATCACATGTGTTGTTAAATTGCATGAAACTGTAGTCACCTCCTCTCTTACCCCTGGCTTCCCAAAATGGTCCACACTATGCACAAATATGATACTGCTCCAAAGAACTGGGAAAGTTGGCAGAATGGATAAAATTTCTCCCAGCTCATTGTTAAAATATAAGAAGTTTTAGAAAAACTCCCACAGACTGGATAATGAGAGGGTACAGCTGAGGGGGAACAGGTGGAATACAGGTGGAATAACATTCTTTTTAATAACCTCCCAAAACATACTTCTTATAGATTCCTAGAATGGTTCAAGCTGGAAGGGACCTCAAAGATCACCCAGTTTCAACCCCCCTGCCATGAGCAGGGACACCCCCACTAGACCAGGGTGCTCAAGGCCCCACCCAATCTGGTCTTGAACACTTCCAGGGCGGGGTGGCAGCCACAACCTCTGTGCGAAACCTATTCCAGTGTCCCAGCACCCTCATTGTGAAGAGCTTCTTCCTGACTTCCAGTCTAAACCTCCTCTCTTCCAACTTGAAAACATCCCTCCTTGTCCTATCTATCTCCAAGCCCTTGGAAACAGCCCCTCCTCAGCTTTCCTGTAGCCCCCCTTCAGGTACTGGAAGGTCACTCTAAGATCTTCCCGGAGTCTCCTCTTCTCCAAGATGAACAGCCTCAATTCTCTCAGCCTGTCCCTGTAGGAGAGGTACTCCAGCCCTCCACTCATCCTTGTGACCCTCCTCTGGACACGTTCCAACAGTTCAATATATCTCTGTGTTGGGAGCTCCAGAACTGGACACAGTACTCCAGGTGGGGTCTCACTAGAGCAGAAAAGAAGGGGAGAATCACCTCCCTCAACCTACTGGTCAGGCTTCTCTTGATGCGACCCAGGATGCAGTTGGCTTTCTGGGCTGCAAGTGAACATTACCAGCTCCTGTTGAGTTTTTCCATCGACCAACACCCCCAGCTCCTTCTCCTCAAGGCTGCTCTCAATCTTTCTTTTTTTTTTACCCTCAGGCATCACAAAATGTTTGAGTTAATTGTAAAGTGTTTTTGCCCTCATCTTTTTGAATTTGTTTATTACCTTCAAAAGACTTTGCAAGCATGAACTAATGAAATCTCAATTTTCTCTGGAGGCACATGATCTATAAAACAGTGATAAACATAGGGAAACAAAGGCAAAAAAGGTTATGTCATTCACAGAGTAGAAGTCACCAGAGCTGCAAGATTTTGGCTTTTGAGAGGGCTGCCAAATTGAGCAGATAGCAAACTGCTAGTACCTGTTAGGGAACTGCACATGAGCAACTTTGAACATCCAGTTCAGTTAACATTGGGACACTACTCAATATGCTGGTGGTAATCAAACCAAGTACCACTCTGCATTTCTACCCTGTCTCAGCAAGCAGCAACTCCTCTCAATTTCCTTCACGAGGGTTTGTTTTCTTTTTGCCAGGATTACTTCAATTTCTCTGGAATTCCATAGGACCTTTTCCAGTGCAACTCCTTGTGAAGAATGCTCATTGGCCAGGACTGTCTATTCATTTGTCACAGATAATAAAGGCCAACAACCAGAAGCTTCCTCTGCTACGCCTGCCTGAGATAACTGCTTCTCAAGAGAAACAGCATTATGGAACTGTCTGCAATCCCAGCACATCATGCAGTTCTAGCAAGCAAACAGTGAAGAATCAAAAATCCAGACAAAGCAGTCTCATCACCTCTCTGCCAGATCCCAAGTGAGAAAAGAGCATAGTACAGGAAACAGGAATCTGTCACTAACATCTACCCTGCAGATGTTAAGAGGCTCAGAGCACATTTTTGCTCGTATACAGTAAGCACAGGTTACTGTGTTCTGTGAGAGCTGTTGCAGCTCAGCTGCAGGGGGACAAATGATGTGCCCTGCAACTTGGTTTTGTTTCTGTGCTATGGGGGAGGTGGATGCCATTTGTTTCTGTGCTTCACTGGATGTCATTACTGTGCCTTTTAAGGTATGGTGACCAAACCAAAGCTTCCAGTTGGTTAAATAAGTCCCCAGCTTTCAACACTTTCACGCAACTAACTGAGTGCGCCCCTGCTGCTCTCATCCCCTGCCTCACACCTTAACACAGCCTTGCTGAAGGAAGCCGAGAGAAATTCTACCTGTGTGAATGATCCATCCTCATTGCATTCCGGAATGAAGACTGCTTCCTGGGGCTTCTTTGCCTGTTCCAGTGCTTGAGCTCTCTCTAATCGACACTTGCTTTGGCCAGCATCTGCAAAGAGAAAAGCAAAACCTGCTTAGATTGTAAATACCATTTGGCCTCTTCAAAAGCTACCAGATGTACCACACAGCTGCAGAGGAACAAAACCCTGAACAGAGACAAAGACTGCTACCTGCACATTACCATGGCAGACGTGAAGTTAGCACTCGTGATTCCCAAGACATATGAATGAACCAAGCCAATTAAACTACAAGGTAATTAATGAAGAGCTACCTAATTTCCTATGCAAGAGTTTTTATGCTCATCCAAGGGCTCCCTCCAACAAGAGCAGGAGTATATAGTTCACATTGTGAAAGGCTTTCCCAGAGGGAGTTGTGTTTGTGTTAATATTATCAGCTTGAAACTGCCTGGCTGAGCATTAAGCCAAGGGATGCATAACTCAAAAGTAAGCAATGTAGAAGGGATGGCCCCAGCAAACTTTCTACCTGGCTAACTCTCCTGGAAAGGTGCTAAAATAACCAGCCATCCATTGTAACTTCCCCCCTGTGTGGTTCTCTAAAGGTAGATATATATAGAATTGCTTATGATTTACCTGAAACCCCACTTCTATCTCAATTGCAGCCAGGTGTGCACTGTGCTTTCTCAAATCAGTTACTTTGGTGCCAAGAACAAAACCTCATTGCTGCACAACTGGGTTCCAGAGGAGACCCAGAAAACACTGATGTGTAATGGGTCAAAGGAGAGTTCTGTCCTGCAGAGGCACAGACCGATTCAGCATTTACATCTAAGAACAGGCCTAGCAGTACTGTTGTTCACTCTAGAAAGAGAAGGAAAAGCAAACATCTGTTTCCATGGGACTGACATAGGGTCCAACACGTTCTTCCTTTTCCTATGAACCCACTGACTAAAAAATCTGAACATTTGCAAAATCTGAAAACCCAGAGACTGTAAAACCTGATCATCAGAATCTTCCAGCAGCACCATAAGGAGTGATCAAGGTTGAATGCCCATTCTAGCAGGCATGGAAATCATGCAGGTTAACAAAACACTTCCATTGGATGCCTGCTTCTCCTGTATTCTGCTTCACAGATTGCATGAACTTCAAGCGGAACCACTGCTACCACCACAGTGCAAGCCAGTCTGAGCTCTCAGACCGACTGAATCCACATTGCATAGCAATACGAGTCATTGCTATCTAAAACTATTTAGACACAGAAACAAATGACAATACTGTAGATGGTTTTGATAAAAGACAGAGCAAAGCTTTCAAGCCAAGTACTTTATTTACACAACTGATGACTCACGTTTCTGGTTTGCCAGCATAGTTTCATTTTAAACATAATGTATTACTCCACGCTACAGATTTCACAAGTCCTCTGGAATGATGGAAATCAAATCCTTTTCCTTTGAAAAAGTCAACATTCATCCCAGAGGCCTATAGCTTAGGCACTGGGTTACAAAACAAGAGTGCCTGTATCAACTCTGCTGGTGACCCACTGAGTGACTTTGAGTGACTTCAACTCAGTCACCTCACCTCCCTTTGACCCTCCATCCTTTCTGAGCCCATCGCAGTCTCATCTTCACATAATACCCTTAGCATGTGGAGTTTTGATCTCAGGTGGACTTATTCTGAGCTTGTATGTAGAGTAAGATTGTTATAGAATACAAAAGCTTCCTCAAATAAAATGTACACCGAGTTTAGAGAAGTGGTATGTGTTTTTCTAACTAGCCATGATACCACCTCTCTAAGGTGGAATTTTTGCCACCCCCACCCCTCGCTTGTCAAAGTGAACAGATATGAAGCCTTGTTTGCACACCTCACGGGAGAACACTTCTGGCAGCAAGAATGACCCTTCTGACCCTTCAGTGCTATTAACATGGACACCTAACTGTCACCCACAGGTTGCCTGCTCAAGCTGAAGAATCTAATCTTGTTTTGGCATGATACAGGGCACCATTACAAATCCAGGTGGACTGGCTGCCTGACTATGAGCACCTTCAAGTTTTGCTTCACAGGAAAAAACTAAGTAGCCAAAAACCTAGCACAGATCCAGTAGATCTGCATGCGTAAGAAAAATACATGCATTTCTCACATGGCAATCACAGCACAGAAGTACAAAAAAGTGGGCTTTTTAGCCTCTCCATCTGATCAGGATTATCTCCTGTAGATGATCCTGCTCTGGCAGGAGTGTTGGACGAGATAATCTTTCCATGTCACTTCCAACCCCTAACTTTCTGTGAGCATGATCTGAGGATACAGAGCTGCAGACAAGCATATCTTGTTCTTCTCCTGAACATAAGCCAGAAGCATAAAGCTTTTCTGCACAACATCTACTTTAGTGCACAACTACATGACAAACAGGATGCTTCACCACACAGTCAGAAGGAAGAAATCGTTTGTGCCATCCCTGGTAGTACAAATATACTGGGAGCCTGGGCAGGAGAGAGTAACTCAGCTCTCTGTCCAATCTGTCTAACAATCGTTCACACAATCGAGCTCTTGCAGTAAGAAAAAGTACATGCATTCCTGCTGAGGTAACTGTGTACCTCCTGGCAATTTTCACCAGCCTTTATGGCTGAACTCTCTCCCACCAGCCAGCAGACCACAGCAGACTGTGTAGCACTGCCACTACACCTCGACCTACAGCTCTTGACCCCATCACAGCCATCTCTCTTCTGCAATTGAGCCCGTGGCTCGAGCAATTTCTCACCACATACTGCTGCAGAAGAGCAGAGAAAAGACAATTTTTCTCTTCTTCATGAGCCCAAATTACTTCTCCCATCCTTCCTCACTCATTTCTAAAAGGTCATGCCAGCCCTTTTACAGCCTTGACTTGGAACAGCCACCTATACCACACTGGCTTGAGGGGTGTGTGCATACCACTATCTGTTTTTGTCTGTCATTTCACGGCTCAACTCCAGTAAAAACAGCATATTTAATAGCAACATTCACCATTTTGTTTTTAGAAGGATTGTCAGTCCTCTCCTCCTCAGTCCACAGGCTAGTATTTTTATAACATTTGCATCAACATGTGATTTCAGTAGGATGACTTCACCTTGCTATTTTTTGCTATTTTTGCTTTGTTAATTAGCAAATCTAAAATATTACCTAATGCCAAAAGCTAAAAATTAGCTGCCAAGTAACTCACCCCAAATATAAGGTGCTTTACTAAATTTTACTACAGCCCGATGTGGTGATGTAGGCTTAGAGTCACCTCTGCATCTTGATTATTTATTTAAGTGCTTCAGCATCTTTTCTTTCCTCTTCTTAAAGTGTTCTGTGAAATATCAAGCACCAAGCTTATAAAACAGAACGGCATTGATGCATTCTGCTGTCACAATCCAGACAGATTAAATAGGACTTTCTCCCCTCTCTTACATAAGGTGAAAAAACCAAAACAGGATGATATTTCCCCCCTCAGCAAAGCTGTTTAATAATCTGGACTTGATTTTCAAACTGAAGACAGATTTCCTGCATCTCAGAAAGTTGGCTTTTAAAAGAAAACTCATTCTCAAGTTGGTAGCTGGCAACTAAGAGACTGATGTTTCTGCCGTCTGTGGCCTCCCTCTGCAGAAGGCAGGTGCACATAACTTTGGAGTGTGCAATGATGTTGGCTAGTTACATGGGAAAGATCAACTGTTTATTCAAACGAGACCACCGTGTCCCTCACAATATACACTGAACATTCATGAGCAGGCCCCAAGAGCACTAGCATCCTGCCCTGGCCAGGCCGTTCGGGTGCAACATGACATCAGGGGTATAAAGACTGAAACTATCTTAGTTACAGAAAATACAACACCTCCAGGCATCCTTATGATACCTGCAGCTATGTTTTGATTCTATTTTGCTTTTAGTAAAAGCTCAAAAATGGATCCAAGCAGCTTTTGACCTATTCCTGGTTCCATTACATAACTGTCTCATGCACAGGCCAGGTCCCCACCAGGTACAAAGCAGACCAGCTGCACTGACGTCAGCAGATTCATCCCCTTTTCTCCAGCCAAGTGATCCGTGTGTTTCTATAAAAGAGGCAAAAATGAATGCTGAGCAGGCTCCAAAAACATGCTCATCTATCCTACAGGATGTCATTTTTCACTTTCCTCATTGTTTCCCACTTCATTTCTGAGAAGTCCTGCACCTGGAAGACCCAACATCTTCCCTCTTGTGCTTTGCTCCTTTGCTACCTACATACTGTGTCTACTCCAGCACTCCCTGGCTTGCTTGGAGCACAGCTAAAAGACATGTCTAAACTTTCCAAGTGATTGAAAGCATTTCAGATTTTGTTGACTAACTGCTGCCAAGGAGGGATCCACTTTATTCTCCCTTAACTAGGAATAAGGAAGTTCAAAGACAAAACACAGGAGTTTAACATGTAGACCAAAAAACTTGCTTCAAAGTACCATCTCCTGTCCAACAAAAACAGACAGAGAATTAAAAAATACCTTTCGAAACAACTCATTACTGGTCAGGAGGAGACCTTCCCTTCCAGCACACTAGCCAAAAGCCGTGTTTGTCCTGGTGTCCCTGAAGATGGGCTGAAGCCAGTTCAATTCCTACCAGTAACTTACAGATAGATTCATCCTACACAGGGGCTTGGGATCAACAACCAACCTCTATGGCAGCAGATTTGCAATACCAACCATTGTAAATCTACAGGGAAGGTTCTAGAATACTCCTAGTCCTTTTTTTTTAATTGAATATGCTAAACACGTTCCTAGAAAACAACCAGCTACCATAGAGCTTAAGTGCATCCTAAGCCACCACTATCCAAAATACCCTACCAATCACAGCATCACTCTGACAGCTTGCCAAGACTCACTTCCCAAGTATTTGTACCTCATCCCTGTGAAGTTTTGATGCAGAATTCTTGTTTGACATGGGATCATAAGATGCTCGCTGACAGAAGATGCAGACAGGGGTGCCTGGCAGTGCTGGTGATGCATAGCTATGCCATCTGGAACTATTCTCAGGATTCTCAATGAGGCTCCATTTGTCATGGATGCTGTATAGTTTGATCATTTTAAGCTACTCCTTGACTTTTAACCCTTTGTGATGTGCAAGTATGGGTTCGGAGGGAGTTCAAATCATTTAATGCTGAAGGAATTTCATTGAAAAACACGTGAGGAAGCTAGAAAAAGCAAAAGCTGAGTAAGAGTTATAGGTCCCAATAGGCTGGCAGGAGTTCATGGTTAAAGATCCTGACCTTATTGTGGGAGAGCAGGGAGATGAACAGAATCAAGAAGGTTCTGTTCTCACCATGGAAGCTTTCCTGGTTGCACTGGCACAAGCACAGTTTGAGTTATCAGCATATACAGTGAAAAACCTACAGTAGTCTGGGGTGCTTTGCTATCCTCAGTATACTTCCACTTTTCTGTATTTTACTTACCTGATGGTTTTCTCCCTCCTCAGAGAACAAAGCACAAGATAAAATTCCATAAAGTTCTTGGATATGGTATCTATCACAATCACACGTGACTGGTTTTAATGGCCCATGTGATCTCTCAAGTTCTATGGAACTCTGTAGCAACCCCATAATAGAGAAGAGATGAATGCTACTTAGGTGCCCTACTGCAGCAGTAGATGGTGTTCAAGCAGTGCTGGTGATAACTTCATTTGTGACAGTATAAGATACAGACCTGGCCATACTGCTGGAGCTGGGCATTTGTCAAGAACGGTTCTCTTTACACACAACTAGAGGGCATATCCCTAACACAACTAGAAAAACAGCACCACTACAGGGAAATTAGCAAGGTTAAAATTGAATATGATCATTAAAAGATTATTCCTACTTCCCAGGGATTAGCTGGAGTATTAGTGGGTTAAAAGCAAACTTACAGCTGACCAGGTTAACTTAGGTTATTAGACACTGTGTGGAACCACAGGGTAAAATAAAACAAAGGGAATGCAAGTGGTTCTGGCTAAATATTTCAGTTGTCTGAGAAAGCAGAAGGGAAAGTATGCTTGACCCAGGGTTAGGACAAAAGAGGCTGCTTACTTCTGAGACTCTCTGAAGCCAAGATATACAGTTTGGCCATTAACTTTTTCTCTACTTCCAAAAAGGGACACTTTTGCATATGGATGTACCATGACTCAGATGCCATGATTTAAGTGACTGAAGTTTATACATCAATATCAGCCATGGAGTTTTTCTCCTAAGCCACCAAAGGAAAAAGCAGTACTCTCACCCTGATGCTTCTTATTCTAATACAAAAACATCTAACTTGCAAGAACAGGCCAACTACTTCTTAGACCCTGGGAAGAATGCTGCTGGCATACTAGGGATGTAATTCTCCCCCTGTACTGGGCACTGGTGAGGCATCACCTTGAATACTGGGGACAGTTCTAGGCCCCACACTCAAGACAGAGATTGAGGAGCTAAGCGAGTCCAAAGGAACAACAAAGCTGGGGAAGGGACTGGAGGGAAAGTCTCATGAGGAGGGGCTGAGAGAGCTGGGGTTCTTTAGCCTGGAGAAGATGACTCAGTGGAAACCTTAACATGCTCTATAACTACCTGAAAAGTTGTAGTCAGGTGGGGGTCAGGCTCTTCTGCCAAGCAACTAGTGCCAGGATGACAGGGCAGGGCCTGAAGCTGCACCAGGGAGGTTCAGATTGGATGTAGGAAGCCCTTCCTCGTGAAAAGGATGATCACACATTGGAATGGACTGCCCAGGGTAGTGTTGGAGTCCCTATCCCTGGATGTGGCACTTAGTGCCATGGTCTAGCTTATTATAATGATGTTAGGTCATGGTCGGTGCCTGACGATCTCAAAGGTCTTTTCCAGCCTCAATAATTCTGTGATTCTGTTTTCCATGCTATGGGAGAGAGGTTGCCATAAAGTAACTCAGCAGTGGTGGAAAAACCATTAAATACCATGCAATCAACATTTTTTTCCTAATGAGAGATCATTTAAAAGATCAGTACTTGATGTCATGCTCATAACATAAAGCTTGTCAATACATTGAAAAATTATTATTTCCATTTTAGAGCAAGTAATCCTGAGAAAGATACATTTTGGTAAAAGCCAGGCTTAAACAGACCTGTTTATCCTTCACAGTGATTCAAATTAATTTCTCCTGTCACTTTAACCAATTGTTGAAAACATCTGTGCCCCCTGCCCTCGGAGTCAATCATGCTCTCAGAAAATGCGCTCAACTTGATTTTTCACTGTGCTGCTTCCTGCAGAAGCAAAACATTTGCGTGACAAGACACCAATATCCCTTAAGATTACCGTTTCATTTTTAGACCATGAAGAAGAGCAGCTAAGAGAAAAATATGCTCACTTTTAAGTGGATATATAAAGGCAGACTAGAAAGAGGTCACGCAAAGGCTTGCATGCATTCTGCCTTAACTAATTCAGCACAGAGTGACTGGGTACCCTGAAAAGTGACAGGCATCTAATGTGCACCACAATGTTCTTCCTCACTGCATGTCCCCATCACTCACAGGTATCTCGATTCCTCAAGGACACAGGTAGCAAGGAAGACCTTTCAGGCTGGTTTTGCATTTCTATAGGCCAGCTCCTTCCGTTCTCAGCTATGTCTCTGGCTCCTTTGCCTTCTTTCATCAATAATTTGGTCAATTCTTACTTTTGCCACCACACTCCAAATTCAGACACCCACGCTCAGGTGAATACAATTTCCATCGGATTACACACAAACCACATTACTGAGCTCTTTTTAGGAGGCAGGACTCCCATTCCTTCCCTCAAAGGCATTTGAAATCCACCTACCTTTGCAGCGGCCACGATGTGTCACGCTCAGACTTGACTCGCGGCATTTAGCTCGTTGGTAGTCACACATTGACTCGTATGTCCTGCCATCAGAGGCACAGAGGGGTTTGGACTGAGATCTGGAGCAATGCAGGTTACACTGAGGGTCTCTGTCACGGTCACTTATTAAAAACTGAAGTGAAAATAGGAGGGAGTGGGGAGAAAGAAAAAAGAAATACTTGGTTGGTTTGTTTCCCAAAAAAAAGCACAGGGTGTTTTGTGTCAATGACAACAGCAACATGGGCTCAAATGCAGTTAAAGCTGCCTACCAAAGCTGACTTTGCCTGAAGGGAACTTAAAGCAGCAAGTATATCTTTTAAAAAAAAAGTAAGGATCCTTGTCATTCCAGTCTCTTTAACAGAATGGAAACATTACTCACTCTGCCTCACCTCTGAAAACATGAGAGCTGCAAAGCCAAACAAAATGCATGGGAAGGGCAATACTGAGTCACAACAGCCCAACTCGCCTAGCATCCTGCCATAACTGGTATTTGGGAGTAGATCATTTTAGTCAGAGGCGCAAGGAACTTATCACTGGGTACAAAGGAACTCAGCCTAATCGAGATTGGCCTTAGGAGTTGAAATGTGGACGTGGACAGTTTTGTATCACCAGCTGTTTGCTTTTTAAAGTGTTTTGTCTCATCTGTGGACATCACCTGAAAAGCCTACCTGCATGCTCTCAAGGCCATGTTTCCTTTCTTACCCTCAACATCCTGTCCAGCTGGCAACTGCATTCCGCGCATCCCACAATCTAACTGTACATTATAGAAAAAACTATTTCCTTCCAAAAGTTTAACTTTATCACCTTTCTGAATAACTGTTCTTCCTCAGTACCTAGTTGGAATGCAGGCAATTTTGCACGCACATAGCACTCCTGCCTGGTTAGTCTCGCCACGCAAACAAGCCCAGTCTTCCAACTCCTCGCCCAGAAGACTTCCCCTGTACCACAGTCACTGCTGCTTCCCTTCTCTAGAAGCTGCACAGCTTCTGCCGTATCTTTTGGAGATGGAGAAACCTACAGTGTTTGTGAATGAGACCCCATTCCTATCGGCATCCCTTGTAAATCCCAACATCTGGCAGTAGTTTATTTTTGCATCTTTAGCTGTACTCTGAGCTGCCTAAAGGAACACACAGCTCTCTTCGCTTTCTCAGGTTCATACCATCTTCCTGAGGACCCTGACTGCCAGTGCCTCTTCCCATAGTGCTTCAGCAGGAGGCTATCTAGCAGCACTTCCATGCCACCCTGCTTAGTGGTTCACCAGTCAGACCTTTAAGTTTTACCCAAACCTAATCACCTGCTTACAGGAAGAATTCAGGGGATTCTTGAAGCAAGTTCCAGGAGGATGAGGCAAAGAAAAGGGAAGTGAAGCAGGCCTTGCATTTCAGCTGCCTAAGTTCCCATCTCTTCCGCTTCTGGCAAGCCTGGGAGGGGACAGAGCAGTTCTGTGCTACACAGATATCCCAGCATTCTGTCAAAGCAGTTATGAGCTCAGCAGTTTGGAGCTGGCTGGCAAGTGGGCACTGACTGACACCCCTGCCTGCATGCACAAAGGCAGGGCTCTCCCAGTGTGTTGATAGCTGGATGCCTTACAGGGAAGAGTGAGTCACTGCCATAATCACCTTGGTGTTACAGTTGCCTACAAAGCTGTCTGCTGTGCGCTTTGAGGTTAAAGCTGTTGAAAAAACATTGCCCGAAGCCTAGTTTGGGTTGGTTTTTAACTGCTCCAAGAACATGTATCTCTGAAATTTAGGGTTTTTTACATTAAATAATGAAAAAGAAAATCTTCACTCCCTTCCTCTCCCCAGTTAAAGGGGATGAGACACAATTGAGAAATGGAATATTTTCATATAACAACACTACCTCTGTCCTGCTGGATCTTTTGAAGACTCACGTGTTACTAAAAACCCCTATTTAAACACCACAGCTGGGAAAAGAAAGCAAGGTCTGCACTTGTTTTATTTTTGGTGGGGCAAACGTTTAAAAACAATCTCATCTGTCAGAGACTTGCCAAAATTTGTAAGAGCACAGATTTTCAAGTGTTTTTGTTCCTTGTCTGTAACACTTTCTGTAACCTGACAACACCTGTTACAAATGGGAAATTGGAAAATTTAAACCTGAAGGCAATTTTAAATAGTTTATAGAGACCTGGACTAGACCATAAAAACACTGTAAAGCTGGGTTAGAGTTTTGCCCAGTTCTCAGAGGTTGGAGTATCACAAGGCTAGTCTCAGCACGGCCTTTGTGTGGCCTTTGAGGTATAAAGATTACCAGAGACCGTAACCAGACAGCAAAAAGACTGGAGATACCGAAGCTTCTTCCCAGCACATGCTGCAAGGAACCCTGACAGGCTTGCAAGGATTTTCAGCTGTCTTTATGGAGATCCCTGCATGAGCAGAGCTGCCCAACAGCACAGAATGGTGCACATGCAGTGATTGAGTGTTCAGTCAAACACAGCAGACGCTCTGGGTTAGAAGTAGCACATGCATCCACCATTTATTACAACTCTGAGTGCTTCAGCTACCAGCATGCTGCTTTTTGCTAATTCCTGGTGTCAGAAGCAGTTTCACAGAGTGGAGTTACTCAGAGGTGCATCAAAAAAAGCTAGAAGCCCACAAACCATACTGGGAACTAAAAAAATCAGCTTATATCATGAAAACTCACCCACACTTTCTGTAGCCTGTATAAAAATAGTTAAAGGGGCCTTGCAAGCCAGGAGCATCACTCCTTAAAAGAAAGAGCATCTCTGAAGATAAGAAAGCCCCTCTCAGGGCTGACAACTGAGCCAAAACTAGGGCTAGAGAACAGCTTTTCCCCAGTGCCTCTCTCCAGAAGGATGGAGAGCAGCAGCTTGGCATTGATTAATTGTGAGGGCCTGAGGAAACATGCTGAGAATCCCAATGCAGTCTATGAAGTTCTTGCCTACCCAAATTAAGCCAAGACCCATGTCATAAAAAAAAGTCTTCAGCATTTGCAAGTTGGATTACAGTAGGGAGCCCACACAGCATGTTAGGTGCTTTCCAGACACTGAAGATGCCACACCTGCCTCACCAAAAAGCTTTATGGTTTACATAGCTGCACAAGACGGTACTTGTTTTGTTCAGCTCCATTATAATTGTAAAAGTCTGCATTAATTTCCAGAATTATCCAGGAGCATGCCTGTCTGATCAGGGCTCTCCTCATGTGATCAGACAACACTGCCAGAAAGCCTGGCATCTCCTGGAGATACTACTTAAGGGCTTCAAAAACCTCCTCCTTGCAAAAACCCACCTGTTCCAATGCAGCTTAGAGCCCTAGAGTTCAATCAACCCTGCCCAGCTTTCAGAGAGCCAAGTGGTGGTTCTTTGTCCCATTACTAGCCAGTAAGTGCTCATGCTACAGAAATCATCATCATTACAGGCCATCTAGAGACATCTAACACACCAGCAGTTTTGGATCCCACAGAAAGCTTTCCTTCCAGGAGCATGACAACTGTCACCCTTAACACAACAGGTCCTGTCATGACATTTTGAGTCAATGCTGATGTCCTACCAGCTTCAGGACCCCTGGTGAACAGAAGTAGCAAACAAGGACACAGACTCAGAAGAAAGTAACCTTGCAAACGTGAGCAGCACCAGCAAGTTTCCAAGCTTCATCTTAGAAGAGGGAAATAATTATCTTGTCTGAGATTTCTCAAAGCCTCTTCTTGATGTGTGTATTTCAGAACAGATTACATCATAACCAAATAGGACTGGAAGCAGTGTCACTGCTTATTGGTTCTTCTCTATCCTTTCGCATCCATGAGAGAAGGATTATCAGAAGCAGAACCTTAAACTAGAAACCATTTAAAAAAAAAAAAATCAACTTGCCACACAAACACCCCCTCACAAAAATTAATGTCGGTATTGACCACACTGCAACTAAGCCCCTGGATGTAAATTCTAAACTAAACCAAGCATAACTGACACCAGAATTAGACACCAGGATTTGTATTCCTGTAACATTTGCTTACTTTAGGGGAGAAGGTACTGCTCCGAACCAGTCAGCTTGAGTCCCTGCTCCAAAGGGCTGCCAGCTCAGTGCAGCTCTCAGAGCATCTTTGTCTAATGTTGTATCTGTACAAGGATTATCACAAACCCCCTCCTTTAGCAAATACATTTACACAGGTGCTCGAAGAAACCACTTCCCAAACTCCTTTCTGCTTCTTCAGACTTGAAAAGAAAAAGGAAAGATAAGAGGTCACAATAAAGTTAACTTTACCAACAAAGCAGATCTGTTCTTTTTCTCCACACCTCAACACCGCTGCTGACAAACAACGAACACTGATTAAAGGGGTTTTAATGCCTGTGAAAGAAAGCAGACTCCCTGCAGCTGCACAGCAGCTGGGAGCACTTGTGTTATTTAGTAGAGAAAGGTCTGACCCCACAAGTGAAAATGAGCTTGGTGGTCACTCATTCTACTCACCATCTGGGTACATTATAAGGACAAACAGAACAGCACAGCCCTTTGTGGTGCCACACAAAATGGCCAAGACAGGGCAGGACCAGAGTAACGGCCTTAGCAAATCTTTGGGGGGAAAAGAGGGAGAGAGAGACACACATGTGACATAAATGCAAGAAAGTCTATTAAGAAACAAATCTACAGGAGAAGAGTCCAAACAGAGCAGCCTGTACTGTTTGGCAGCTTCACTTCCAATTTGCCAGGCAGCAGCCTGTGGTACTCAAGTGAGGAGTAAAGCCATGGAGGAAGCAGCAAGAACAATGCTTCAGTCCTGTTTTGGAAGACTTCAAGTTTGAAGACCTCTGAAACAGATCTTTGGAAAAAATGATCAATCTATGTATGTCCATAATGGCACAGTTCACCCACCCACTTCTAGCACTCAGACTGACCTGGCTTAAATACCAATGAGCAATTCCTTCCCAGGGAGAATTCCCCAGGAAAATCAGGCCTCTTTGCACACCAAGTTTGTGGACATTTTTGTTGCTGTTGGAAAGCATCATTTTATGTTTCCTAGTTTTAACCTCACAGATTCATGCCTTGGTTTCAGGCTCCAAACTGGTACAACCAGTCATACTGAGGCAGAGCTAGAGCAAAGTCCTGGTTTTAATCACAGCTAGGATACCAGCCCTGTGGCAGACTGCCTACAGGGTGCCAAGACTTTAACTTTTAGGACTTCAGCTGGTTTTCCTGCCATGGAACCAGACACCTAGCAGGCCTCGAAGGTAGCAAAGATCCTGTGTTAAGCCAGAGACAC
Organism: Upupa epops; assembly: GCA_013397515.1. Lineage (NCBI taxonomy): Eukaryota > Metazoa > Chordata > Aves > Bucerotiformes > Upupidae > Upupa > Upupa epops. Next base: position 90,294 of record VZRI01014144.1, on the reverse strand, counting down.
AACCTGCTTGGCTTCTGCAAATATAAAGAAGATTTGAAAGCATCAGAAACTCCAGCAGAGATGTGACTGTAAGGGCTTTCAGTCTTCCATGTGCAGACATGTACCAACCAGCCAGAACCACCTCAACTCCCAGCAGCTGACCAGAGTGTCCAGTCTCCATCCTGAGAGTACCCATGCATCTTCAGAACACACCTAGTGAAAAAACAGCTTTAAAAATCAACTTCCTAAGAAGCCTGGACATGTTTTGGGACAGGGGGAGGAAAAGATTTAAAACTCATTCCCTTTTGCAATGAGTGTTTTCCAGCACCCTGCAGTTTTATATCGAGAATTAAGGCTTTCTCAACAAATTTTAAAAGGATAAAGAACTTTCCTCAGACAGGAGGGACTTACAAGGAGAACACTAATACTTTCATTCCTTGAGTCATCCCACCTGCAAAGTGAAGAGTCTAGCCTAAAGTTAAAGCACCATTTCTGTTTTAACCCCAGGCCCCCAGCTGTGCAAACACAAACGGGTTCAAAGCACAGCCTGTGCTTGAGGATGGTGATGGCTTGGCAAACATATGGGATCACACCACAAAGCAGGCAAACTCTAGGCGCATTTGTATGAGTCAAATTCAAGAGAGTTTTCTGTCCTTACAGGCTAGAAAGCTCATTTTTGTACAGTATTTCTCCTTTCTTCCCTCAATCTTTGCTTTGTGTAAGTCCCCTACAGTGAAAGGAGGTTTCAGATGCTTCCCCTGCTACCTGACTTCTAACCAGCACATACTTTGGTTTTATTCACAAACTTGTTCCCAAACATGCCATGCTCTCCTTGGAGAAGACAATATGCTGGATCTGAAGAAGTGGCCTCATAGCACATCTGACGAGCCCACCTATGACAAATGACTCAGAAGAAACTGAACTCATGCCAGGGAGGTTCTGCTTGGCTTTTGTTATTTTTGACAGCAAAAGACGACACTGCAGGTGAGTGCACTTCTGAAACTCCCTCAAAAAGGTGCAAGTCTATGCAAGTGCTGCAGCTACAGCTGACTTGTTGAAAGGTGAATACCAGAGTCAGAGACAAGAAGTTCATTTCAGATTTTAAAATAGTCTCTTCTTCCACAGAATTTTTATCCACACACCTGTGTTGCCCTTGAAAAGTTACTTCAATTTTATAAACGTCAAGTTTAAGCAGCTCATCAGTTGTGTAGGCGAATACACAGACAGATCAATGCACTGATCAACAGGACAGAGAAGGAAACTAAAACTAAACAGAAAATAGACATTTCAGCTCAAGTCTCAAATTGCTAACACAAGACTTCTAAACTTCTCTAGGAAGCTTGGCAATATTAAGGTAGAGACTGCTTTAATTCCTTTGAAATAAGATTACTTTACAGTCTGTCAAAGCTCACTCTTCTACCCAGATTATTCTTGCAGCCAAGATGACATGTAAGCCTAGAACAAACTTGAGATTAAATTTGTCAAACACTGACAAGAGAAGGCATGTTTAACTTGGACTCTTTCTCCTCTTTAGCTCTGCTACTATACATGTCAAACCACATAGAAAATCCAGATGTTTGCATAGTCAGCCAATGAACTACTTGTCCCAAACACAATGACGACAAAACTACTATTGACATAGAATCCAGTCTTTAGCAAATTGCATTAATAACCTGAGCCAGTCTTTTCAGTTTAGGGGGTCCTCTGCTTATTCAGCATAACTTGAAAACAAACTCAAAACATTCTTCTGTGTAAATCACTCTGTTAGTCTCCTTTGAGTAACCATATCCCCTCCTTTACTTTGTCATGAGAGTTGAGGGTATTTTCCCCTAATCGGATGTAGCTGTGTAATCCACAGCAGTCTTCTCCTTCACATAGATTTTCTTCCTAATAATCCCAGTGGAACTTTTTTGGGCCCATCACTGCTCAAAACCAACAATGCAAGACCCTTCCCTCAAATTTGTCTCCAAATTTCTACTAATGCAAGTTTATCAATAATGCAGTAACACTTTTCACTCTGCTGTAATGAACTGCAAAATGCTTGCTTCTTGTTTCAAAGGGCAGAAGAATTTTGATATCAGATATGCTTCTCACAAGTCTTTGCTGTCTTTCTCTCAGAAACTCTTGAGGACTTTGCCCTTTCCTTCCTCAGCCTTACTGCTGAAAAGCAGGGCACCAACTGGAAGTTAGTTGATAAGCTTTCTAAACATCCTAAACTGACAACAAGATAAATATCACATTTTCTCCTCCCATCACTCAACCTCCCCATCCTGTACATGTCAGGGACTGCCCACTGCTAAAAAAAAAAAAACAAAACAAAAGGATATCAAGTCTTAAAGACAGCTTTGAAATGCCCTCAGCATTCTCCTGAGTATCATTAGTTCCCTTTAGTATGGGCACAAGGCACATTGCATAGGCACACACACACTAGAGATAGTCCTAAGCTTACATCAAGCCAGATACTCTTTCCTCACTGTTTAGTCTACACCACAGCCATAGTCTCATTTCAGTCACTGCCACATGTATTGGAGAATATTTTTGTAAAGGCAGGTATGTGAAGAGGAGCACCATCTCTGGAACTGCTCTGCTAGGAGATCATCACATAAGACTTGATGATTAAGCAGTCTACAAATGGTTTGGCAGCTGGATCTTCAGAGCTAAGCTCCAATGGAAATACAACTGTACAAAGACACTCCTTAGACCAGAAGTGTTTTGTTCACGTAGACCTTCCAGGATGGAAAATGCCACCCATTAAAACTCTACAGCTCTACAAGTTTCATTCTTTCTTAAATGAATTCTTCTAAAACTCTGAAAAGAGGCATTCAAAATGAAGCTGGCATCCAGCCTTCATTATGGTGGTTGTTACTACTGCTGCCAACAGCAGAACCAAGAAGTAGATATTAGAAATAGCTGAGCTCATTTGTTCAAAATCCAGCAAGGGCTGGCTGCCCATCAGTAGAGGTAACTAACTGAATGCCAAGGCTGAAATTCCATTGCAAAGGAGGGATATTAAAAAAGGAGGTACTGTGAACATTAAAGAGGTTGGTTTTCTTAACCATATTCTTATCCCTACATGATCCAAAGACAATGATTATCCAAATCTAACTCTCAGGAAAGGATGGAGGCAACAGGGGCTTTTCCCCATTTCATTTGGCTTTACATGTACTGTCACCAACACTTCAGTGTCAAAACCTCTACAGCATTTCTGCTGTAATCAGGGACAAAAACATCTTGACATCTTGTATAGGCCCTCCTTGTTATCTTCAGAGAAATAGCCAGAGTTGAGTTCTGGCCCCATCACTTATACAGATTAATAAAGGAGATCGCCCTTATTTACTCCATTATTCATCTCAGGCATTTTTAGACAGTAAAACTAAAGTGGGAAATTCACCTTATGCATACATATTAAATACAGAGTAGCTCATGTTGGAAATACTGTGAGAGCAGCAGCTTTCTCATGTGTACAGCTAATGTTATTCCAGCACCCTTAAAAAATGGAGTTTTTCCCTAATATAATAAAGGTTGTGTTATCCCTGGACTTCTAGCCTACAGAATAAGAGCAACAATAATGACATCTCACTAGCAGAAGTAATAGCTGTTCAGCTAATAGCTGAGGTAGCTACAAAACACTACACTAGTGATATTTACCTCCAACTACAAGCATTAAGATTGCATATCTGATCTGCAGATAGCTAATTTCAGAAACTCAATTTCATACAAGTCAGATGACCTCATGAAAAGACATCATTTAGAAACGCAAACTCCTACTTCAGCAGGCCAGTAGACTCTTCAGAATAGCCTTCCAATAAGGTACTTTTGTCATCACAAGGGTCCAGGCTTGGTGGCTTCACATTCACTGCCACACCCTCTTTGGTTGTGTCTGCAGCAACCCAAAAATACTTTAAGGCAAGGTTTAAATTCAAGACACTCAAAGAACTGTTCTGCTAATCAAGAGAAGTAATGCCAGCGAGGAATTTAGAGCAAGAGAAGAATCGGGAAAGGATGTACAAAACAGAACTGAAACCCCTGTCAAAAGTCAGAAAAAGTAATCTTTTCTCCCCAGCTCCCTAAGGGACAGGGTCATTGTTTCATTACTTTGTTCTGCAATTCTGTTTGCATTGTGTTTCACAGTGTTTACAATATTTCTCTGCTTTCTACTTACATTTAAACCAAATGCTTTCCTCAGTTCTGTAGGGGCAACCACCCACAGGGTTTAGCCCTTTGTACAAATGAAGTGCTGGACCACACTTCCTCCAACTGTCAAGCACTTTGAGCTTTCTGGGACAGCACAGGCAGTAACAAAGCAGCTTTCCCCCCTGCTTAAGTCTTTCTGGATCCCAAAAAGAAGAACCTGCTGTGCACAGAAGTCCCAGGATGTGATCTTTAGTTCTGCTGGTGCAAAAACTTTTCTCCCTGTTACCACCTCAAAAGAGTCAATTAATATGACCACCTGTATGATTAGAAGCCTTTCTGTAACAGACAAGATGTACGTACTAGCTGCTTCAGAAGTTTAAAGAGCTACAGTTCTGATGCAAAACAAGAATGAGGGATTCTTGTTAGCTGTATCGTGGCTAGCTTTAATACCATCCTCTGCTGCCCATGACAGACACCACTCATAAAATGTTACTGGATGCACTGAAAAGTAAATACATTTTTCTATTTCTACAAACCAGATCTCTTTACAGTAGTCACTAGCTCCTTTCTTCAAAGCTGCAGCAGCAGTTTAGCTGCTGATAGTTGATCTTGAAAAGAAAGACACAAAACAGATGAAGCATTGACAAAGGCAATTCTCCCCAATCTGTTCGGGTCTGGTGAGGCCTCACTTGGAGTACTGTGTCCAGTTCTGGAGCCCGCAGTAGAAAAAACAGACACTAATCTTCTGGAGTCGGTCTAGAGGCGGCCACAAAAGATGATCCAAAGGCTAAAGTACCTCTTCTACGAAGGCAGGACGAGAGCTGGGCTTGTTCAGTTTAGAGAAGGCTCCAGGGGACCTAATAGCGGCCTCTTCCAGTAGCTGAAAAGGTCTGCAGAAAAGCTGAAGGGATTTTTAGCATGGCCTGTAGTGATAGGACAAAGGGCAATGGCCTGAAGCTGGAAGAGGGCAGATTTAGATTGGATCTCTGGAAGTAGTTCTTCACCATGAGGGTGGTGAAGCATTGGAACAGGTTACCCAAGGTAGGTTGTGGATGCCCCATCCCTGAAAGTGTTCAAGGCCAGGCTGGATGCAGCTCTGGACAACCTGGTCTGGTGAGAGAGGTGTCCCTGCCCAGACCAGGGAGTGTTGGAACTAGATGACCTTCAAGGTCCCTTCCTCAAGGTCCCTTCCAGCCTAAACTATGATCGGTTAATGGCTGTGTTGTAGTGCAGAGTCAAACTCTAAAACATTACTTCCAAACAGCAAGTTGTGAGTGTGTAGGGTTTTCCAGCCTACTCATATCAAGTTCACATGCTTTCCAACACCTTGAGAGTAAGATGTTGCATTTTATCACTACTGCTGAACTATGCAGCAATATTACTACTACAATGCTAGCATATATGTCTGTTTACACAGGTCAGGTATATTTTCTATACTGAAGTGGTAAATGTGTTTCTGATATTCACAGCAGAACCTCTCACACCAAAACCTACAAGAAATCAGAACAGAATCATAAAATCATTTAATTTTAAAAAGACCCTTACAATCAAATCCAACCATTAATCCTCGCTGCCAAGTTACTACTAAACCAAGTCCCCAGGCATCATATCCAAATGACTTCTAAATACCTTTGAGGTGCTGACTCTACCATTTCCCAGGGCAGCCTGTTCCTTTTGGTGAAGAAAATTTTTCCGGATGTCCACCTAAACCTCCACAGCATTTGGAGTATTGCATCCAGTTCTGGACCTCTCAACAGAAGAAAGATACTGACCTGTTGGAATATGTCCAGAGGAGGGCCATGAGGGTGACTGAAAGACTTCTCCTACAAGGACAGGCTGAGAGAGTTGGGGCTGTTCAGCCTGGAGAAGAGGACACTCCAGGGAGATCGTAGAGCAGCTTCCAGTCCCTGAAGGGGGCTACAGGAAAGCTGGGGAGGGGCTGTTTCCAAGGGCTTGGAGTCATAGGAGCAGGGAGAATGGTTTCAAGCTGGAAGAGGGGAGGTTTAGACTGGAAGTCAGGAGGAAGTTCTTCACAATGAGGGTGCTGAGACACGGGCACAGGTTGCCCAGGGAGGTTGTGGCTGCCCCCTCCCTGGAAGAGTTCAAGGCCAGATTGGCTGGGGCCTTGAGCACCCTGGTCTGGTGGGGGGTGTCCCTGGAACTGAATGAACTTTAAGGTCCCTTACAACCTGAACCATTCCCAGAATTTATGAACCTGAGGTAATTTTTTCTTATTATTAGGAGACTGACCCCCACCTCACTGCAGCCTCCTTTAAAGTAACTGTAAAGAGCACTTAGGCCTCCCCTCAGCCTCCTTTTCTCCAGACTTAAACAACCAAGTTCCTTCAGCTGCTCCTCATAAGATTTATTCTCTAAACCCTTCACCAGCTTTATTGCCCTCCTTTGGGCAGGCTCCAGCACTCTAATGTCCTTGACCAAGTTGTCAGGGTTGCCATTGAAGAGTGGCGAGACCTTGGAACAGGCTGCCCAGGGAGAGGGTGGAGTCACTATCCCTGAAAGGGATAAACAAGTTTGTAGATGTGGCACTAGGAAGCATGGTTTGGGGCTATGGTGGCATTGAGTTGATGGTTGAACCTGATGATCTTGGAAGTCTCTTCCAACCTTAATGATTCTTGTGAGGCCTGCATTTTTTCTAATATTTAGACGGGGAAGCAAGGATAGACATTTTCCAAAGAAGAAACCTTTCCAGGTATCTTGATGCTACCCCAAGTTCTTGGTAGGAGCTCCCCCAGCAAGAATGCGTTTTCTAAAGTGCTTCCCTTCTCCACCAGTGTAACAGGGGGAGGCATGAAGTGGCTGATCTTCATACAGGCTGTTCACTCTCTCAGGTTGACTGCTTTCAGAAGCTTTTGCATTACAGAATTGTTTGTTTCTGCACATTTACTTCCAGCTAGCAGAAAGGTGTTTCTGGCTACATGGAACTATGTTTTTTATATTTCTAGCGAGAAGCTGATGAAGACTCATGCAACTGCCTTGTTGCCAGAGACAAACATGCTTGCCTTATTTTCTATCGAAATCTGAGTGCAAGAGAAAGTGAAGTTCACTTTCATTATCCAAGACTCCTGCAGCTAAAAGCTGTCTGTGGCAGTGGGGCATCTTCATACGTGAACCTTTCAGTTCAGGACAGAGCTTTCTTTAAGCCTAAGTTTACAGCACACTCCTCAGGTTAACTTTCCTCCAATTGCCTCACCACGTTTCTGGAATCACTATCCTCCAGTTGCCTCACTGGGTTTCTGGAATCACTATCTTTGTGCTGCAATTTGTATGTGTGTGTCTCTAGTGGAAACATACCCCTAACATACATACCGGTCTGGTTTTGCTGTCTGCCTCCCTTAAGGGAGCAGGGTATCAGTCTTAATATAAGCAAATATGAGACCTTTGCACAATAAATCTTTGACACAGATAATTGGCAAAATTATTGCAGCCTCTCATCTTCCTTTTCAGGGCATGTTATTGAGAAAGCTGTGGCAAGACAGTTGTGGCTTTATCTGGATTCCTCAGATTTTCTGGATCTCTTTCTGTCTGGTCTAAGACCTGGCCTCAGTACAAACACATACTCGGGCTCACTGGTCAGACTTCTCACTGTGAACACAGACCAAACCAACATTTTTAGTTGACAGACATAAAGTAGGCCGTGATAGCAGCTTCCACATACAGGTTTTTGTGACTGCTTCAGACAGTAAGCAGCAGTACTCCTCATCATCACTACATGCACAAGTGTACATTGAGCTTCTGCACAGTTTTCTGCCTTCAGAACTTCTATAGCTTAAAAGGCCTGATCTCTTCTGAAGAAATTTGCTTTTCCAACACAAATTATTACAATTCTTCTGCTCCTCATCTGAGGACGTTGCCCACCTTTACATCAACCTGGACCATGGCCTATAAGAAAAGGATCCCCTGGATGAAATGTCATCAGAAGAAAGAATCAGAAGAAAAACAACTTGGTTTATCAGCTGAAAAACAGGCTGCCTATTGCTCATGAAATTCTCTACTGCTTGAGGGAATAGCAGGCAAGCTAATACATTGGCAGAGAACAATAGAGATGGAGTATCAGTAATCTCCCCATCCATCTGTAGCCACCCATGTAGGAATTACAGAATGCATTTCTCCTGATCCAAACAAGGCAACACTAGCATTTACTGCCTCACCCTGTCCAAATAGAGCACTCAGGAGGGGTCTAGTCACTGTAGCTGTAAAGTACTGCTGACCCCAGCTGAGGTTTAGTTTAAAAGGAGGTAGTAGATAGATAGTACCAAAGGCCTAGAGATTGTGGTGGTTGGCATCCACACCCTCCAAAAAGCAGCTCAGCACTATCTAAACATTAGCAAGACTAGTGGTGGCAGCATGCAGAGCAACCAGCTGTTTCTGGTTGAGAAAACACTTCAGCAAAACACTTCTCTCCTCTACACTCGGCAAATCTCTTCAAGTGGAAAAGTTATCCCAGGCACTAACTATCTTAGCAAACATTGAGAAGTCTTAGTTTACCCTGAAAAAAAACTAATTGAAAATGTTTACATGCTGAATCACATCATCCTTCTTCTGACAAGCTTTTTTGTCCATACCAGGAGGCAAGAGATAACTGGAGAGGGAATCGAGTTTAAGAAATCTAGGCAAATTTAACCTTAGAATTAGGAAAGGAAGAGGTAGATTAAAAAAAGGTTATGCTGTTTGATAACAATTTAGTATCTCCAGGTAGATACTAGGTCAGTTTAGGTCAACTGTGATTCAAACTGAAATCTGAAGTATCTAGTTTGAATTTAGCAATCAGGCTGATAGTCACTCTCAGATTGGTTTTGTAGGTGCATGACAAACTGCTATGTACCTGGTCTAGCTGCAAGATTCATGGACCTTTGAAAATTGATGTGTCCACCAGTAAAAATTCCAGCCCAGTTCCATCTGAATCCTTGTCAATTCAGATATTTGACACAACTGTCTGCTCCATTCATTTACCCCGTTGCATCTCCTTGGGAACAGACACTCATAGTTTCTTAGTCTTTCAGTTCCAATCCTCATAAGATTTGGATATGTCCTACACATTTAATCACCTCTTCCAGTTTCAATTTGGAAAACACTGAAACCTGAGAAAACATTAAAGCCCAGAGTCATCTCTGCTCCTCCCAGTCAATGTTTGCCAGCTCTCTCACACAGAAAGTTCACTTCTATGCTTGCAAGAGCTAAGTCTGGTTGGCATGCAGTCACCAGTAGTGTTTCCCCAGGGTTCAGTACTGGGGCTCATCCTCTTCAGTGTCTTTATTAATGACCTAGAGGAGTGGACTGAGCATACCCTAAGTAAATTTGCAGATGACACCAAGCTGGGTAGGTGCATTGATCTGATAGAAGGAAGGGAAGCTTTACAGCAGGACCTAGACAGGCTGGATCACTGGGCCAAGGTTAATTGTATGAGGTTCAACAAGGCCAAGTGCCAGGTCATGCACTTGGATAACACCATAGACTACAGACTCAGGGTGTGTGGCTGGAAGTTGTGAGTCTGTAAAGGAACTGGGGGTGTTGGTTGATAGTTAACTAAATACAAATCAGCAGTATGCACAGAAGATCAATTGCATTCTGGCTTGTATTAGAAACACTGCGGCCAGCAGAGGCAGGGAGGTGATTGTCTCCCGGTACTTGGCACTGGTGAGGCCACACCTCAAATATTGTGTTCAGTTCTGGACCCCTCACTGCAAGGACACTCATTTGCTGGAGCAGGTCCAGAGAAGGGTAACAAGGCTGGGGAAGGGCCTAGAGCACAAGTCCTGTGTGGAGTAGCTGGGGAAGCTGAAGCTGTTCTGCCAGGAGAACAGGTGGCTTGAGGAGAGAACTTGTTGTTCTGTACAACTTCCTGGAAGGAGACTGGAGTGAAGAGGGGCTCACAGCCTCTTCTCCCTGGTGGCAAGTGATAGAACCAGAGGAAATGGCTGCAAGCTGTGCCAGGTGAAGCTTAGGCTGTATATTAGGAAGAATTTCAACACTGAAATGGTTATCAAACACTGGAACAGGCTGCCCAGCGCAGTGGAGGAGTCACCATCCCTGGAAATGTTTAAACAGCACCTGGACCTGACGCTTAAGGACATGGGTTAGTGGTGATTTGGCAGTATTGAGTCAAAGGGTAGACTAGATGATCTTGAAGGTCTCTTCCAACCAAAGATTCTGTGACTTGGCAAGACTTTTCTTTAGCATCTTATCTATACAAATACTGTTACCACCTCATGCACTAAGCATCTTCTCCCCAGGTTTATTCACATGACAGGCTCTATCCCTCATCACCCTTCCAGCTCCTGCCCTCCCATTCTTTAATTGTCCAGCATCCTAAACCTTTTATCTCTTCTCAGTACCAGTTACAAGTCTATCCAATTTCATTACCCAATTTCTGATGGAGAATTGAAGTAGAAATAGGAAGTTATTAACTAGACCTTTAAAAACCCTATTTGTATTCAGTAATCCAGCTCTATCACTGAATAGAATTTAAACCTCACTTTTCTGTTACTGGTACTGCATACTCCAGACTACAAAAAACTCAGTTCAGTGCTGCCCTAGTTTTGATCCATCAAGCCAGATGACAACTTCTAAATCATGAAAACAGATATTATTCCTATTAGCTTTCAGTGCCAGGGCAAGATAGGCATAGCTCAGTTTCTTATTGCTAATAAGCACCTGTGTTATCACCTAGTGCTTGTCCACAGTACAGTGAAGGAGCAACTCAGCTTATTGCAAAGATCTTTTGTAAGCAGCACAGTGTAGTTACACTTAGGTATTAGGAGGGTGTCAAGAAAATGTTAGTGTTACCCAACATAAAAGCAGGGCTGAAAAGAATGCAAAAATTTAAAATCAAAATCATCCTTAAGAAAATACAAACCCTCTAAAAACAGTACTATGTCATTCTACAGAGAAACTGCTTCCGGGTTTAGTGCCTTCCGCCTGGGTACTCAGAGCCAAAGAACATCACAAGTATGTTAGGACTTACACAGGACTAAGACTCATCGCAATTCCCAGGTCTGGCTGTGAAGTCTCTGCCAAGGAGCTTCCTTCTTACCTCCCCCCACCCCTGGAATTTCCTTATTTGTAAGCAGTGCCCAACATAAACTTCTTAGAAAAGTTTACAGCATAATTTAGTCATCTTTAATCCCTAGTTACAAGGGACAGAAAGTTTGAGAAGGTAAAACCCAAGCCAGGATTTGAACACCTGTGAGCAACTTCTAAGGAAGGGAAGGCTTGAAGTTTATGTACAAAAGAGGTTGTCAGTAATATTTAGCTTCACTACAGATTATAACCCTTGCTTGTTTCATCATTCTCCACATGCATAACCAGAAGTGGATTTTAATACCAAGTGTGAGGACAGCTTCAGAGAAGAGACCTTCAGTTGAGCACTTTGCTCTGCAAAGAGTCCACTAAATCAGATAAGCCCCAGGTTTGCAGTCAAACAAACCATTTCTGTGGGATAATGTACACGAGAAAGCTTTGAAGCAGGACCTCCATGTATCCTCCAGCATGGAAGTTTCCTCTGAAGAACCAAAACATTAAGTATGAATACTTAAAAACCCATTATTGAATGAACTGCTAAAGAGCAGCAAACCAAAGTTGCTGTGCCTAGTCTCCCTGAACCACAGGTTGCCATGTGCTAATGACACTTGCCCAAAACATTGTTATTCAAGTCATCTCTCTGAACTAGCAAGTTCTGAAGTTGTGTAATGCAGCTAAGTACTTACAAAAAGACTAAACTTGAGCTAGAAGCCAGCAAGAGAAAGGACGTGATGGTGCCCCTGCACTCTGCACTCATGTGACAGCACCTTAAGTACTGAGCCCAGTTTGGGGGTGCCACAGTGTAAGGAAGATACTGAGGTACTGGAGTGGGTCCAGAGAAGGGCAATGAGACTGCTAAAAGGTGGGCAGCGAGGTTGCTAAGAGGTCTGGAAACAGGCCCTATGAGAAGTGGCTGAGGGAACTGAGGTTATTTAGTCTAGAGGAGGCTGAGATGAGACCTTACTGCTTTCTACAATTACCTCAAAGGAGGTTGTAGCAAGGCTAGTGCTGGTCTCTTCTCCCAAATTAGCAATGACAGGATGAGAGGAAATGGCCTCAAACTGCATCAGCAGAGGTTCAGATTAGATCTTGGGAAGAAGCTCTTCACTGAGAGACTAGCTGGGCACTAGAATAGGCAACCCAGAGAGATGGAGTCACCATTCCTGGAGAGGTTTAAAAGGCAAGTAGATAGAGCACTTGAGGCCATGGTATAGGGGTTACAGAGATGTTGGGGTAAGGGCTGGACTTAGTGATTCTGGAGCCCCATTCCAGCCATGAGGATTCTATGATTCTAAAAAACAGAAATGCAGAATCCTCATAGAAACTGTGTGAATTTAGATGTGAGACTTCTTAGACAAAAATCATTGTCTTACTGTTGCCTTCCTAGGAAATTCCAAGAACCTGAAAATTCTGTAGAACGATGGCAGCCCTGATTTTAATGTTGCTATAAAGGAGCTCTTGTCCCATACTTTTGTCAACTGAAAGATGCAGAAACTGTACTTTTTCAGAACTGCACCCTGCAGGAAAAGCACCAAAAAAGAGTCAGCTTTTTAACTCAAAACCAAGAGATTACTTTTGTAGGAGGATGCATAAATCAGTAGCTAACCTTTATAACATTTTACAGGCTAGAGTAGCTCTATTTCAGCTGGTGGTACCACAAGATAAATTCATTCACAACTAAACAATAGTGAAAATGCTTACCACCTCAGTCCTTGTTAGCCAGGACTCCCTAAAACAAGGGAGTAAAGATCCACAGCAACACAGACAATTGTACCAGGATGGATTAAAGCAGGCAATGTATAGCCAGGGACCTGCCTGACAGATTCACTCTAGCTACCTTCTTTGATTTTATCACCTTGCCCCTGGATATGTTACTTCATTTTCTACTTACAAGCACTCCCCAAGCATAACTGCACTTTCTGATAAAGTATGCCACTTTTAGGCTTACACTAGGCATCTTTATTCCCATAAGAACCAATACAAAAGATATTCCCTGCCCCTTCAGTCAGGACCAGCACACTGAAAGCAGAACCACCTCAATCCTGAATGCACTACATGTCCCATTCGTCTAGGCTAGTTTCACCAACTGGAATACAGAATGCAAAAGACACAAGCAGTGTGCCTCAACTCAAATACTTAGCATGATTGTACTGCAGAAGTATCACTAAGGGTCTCTTTCAAAACACCTAATAAGCAGTGGATCATAAGCTACAAAAGTAAATTTCTTCCATGTATTTATATAATCACAGAATCCTAGAATGTCCCAGGTTGTAAGAGACCTCCAAAGGTCATCTAGACCAAGCCCCCCTGCAGCGAGCAGGGAAATCCTCAACTAGATCAGATTGCACAGAACTTTGTTCAGCCTCACCTTGAGCATCTCCAGGGATGGGGTCTCAACTGCCTCCCTGGGCAACCTGCTCCAGGGTTCAACCACCCTCCAATTTAAATCTAACTTTCTCTAATTTAAAGTCATTGCCCCTCATCCTAACACTACAGGCCTCTGTAAACAGCCCCTCTCCATTCTTCTTGTAGGCCCATTCAGGTACCTGAAGGTCACTATCAGGTTCCTCCAGAATCTTCTCTTCTCCAGGCTGAACAACCCCAGGTCCCTCAACTTGTCTTCATAGGAGAGATGCTCCAGTCCCATGAAAATTTTCATGGCCTCCTCTGAACCCACTCCACCAGGTCTGTGTCCTTCCTGGGCTTAGGGCTCCAAAGCTGGATGAAGGATGCCAGGTCAGCACCTGGGAAGAATCACCTCTCTCAATCTGCTGGCCACGCTTCTTTTGATGCAATCCAGGATGCTTAATCCTTGAGCAATGTCCATGTACACAAAATTTATTCAAATACAGAAGCTACATAATTTATGTAGTTAAGCAGGAAAGAATTAAACTAGTAGTCAGAAAACAGTAGGTACTTGCCATGGAAAGCAATTTTCAGCAGTCATACAGCAACTAGAAAACAAGGGAAGTAGTTTGAGGTTTCTCCCTTGTCAGGGGACATCATTAGCAAATCTGTTCACTGACCTCTAGGACTTCCTTCCCATGCACTGAACTGTCTGAGCTGGGTTCAAGTGCTGGAAGAACACCCGTGCCCTAACTACAGGCAATTGGGATTCTCAAGTCCTCTGGCCTCTTCAGCTCACTAAACTTGAGTTCTGCTTGTCTAGAAGGGAGGGGCAATGATGCCTGAGAAAGATAACTTATTTAGCCTTAATGCAGCGATGCTGGCAATAAATCAGGAGCACCAGAAAAATCCTGTATCTTTTGACTGTCTTAAGAACTGTTTAACATGGTGATAACATGGGGCACCAGCTTGGTATTCTAGCCTCAGAGGCTGAATATCAGCAAGGAGCTTCAACTCAGCATTTAGGGGGGAGGAAAAAAGTGACACAAGAAAACGTGCAGCAAAACCAAACCTAACATCAGAAAAGACACCAAGGATTAGTAAGTCAGTGGGAAGGATGACAAAGGAAAGGGTCACATGAAAGCCCAGTACAAAAGTCACTGGATATGTAACTGTGAAGACTTTCCTAAGAGTGAGGTTTTCATAACATCCATCCTAAAGGGCATTTTAATAACTCACATCTAGCCAAACCAAATATCACAGTATCACAGTACTGATGAGGCTGGAAAAGACCTTAAAGATCATCCAGTCCAACCTAAAACCAACCAAGTAAACCTAACATCTGACATCTAGATCGTGTCACTCAGCACTTCACCCAGACTAACCTTAAACACCTTCAGAGATGGTGACCCAACCACCTCTGTGGGCAGCCCGTTCCGAAATCTGATCACTCTTTCAGTGGAAAACCTTTTCCTAATGTCAAATCTAAACCTTCCACAATGGAGCTTAAGACTGTGACCCCTTGTCCTGTCTCCAGTGTCCAAGGAGAAAAGACCAACCCCCACCTGACCATAACCACCTCTTAGGTAGTTATAGACAGCAATAATGTCACCCCTGAGCCTCCTCTTTTCCAGGCTAAACAGACCCAGCTCCATCAGTTCCTCCTCGTAGGGCTTACCTTCCAGGCCCTTTACCATTCTAGTTCCTCTTCTCTGGACTCGTTCCAGCACCTCGACATACTTTATCAGGCATTATCTTGATCTGCTTGAATCTTTCAGTCTAAGTCTCTTGTCCACAATCTGTAAAATTTAGCTTGTTGCATTTTACAATGCCAAGAGCAAGCCTTTTTCCTTCTGAGAAGTCTTAAAAACAGTAGTAGCATGTAGTGCCAAGGCAGTTCATCGATAGTATTACTCTTCTTACCACGCTCCCTCTCCACAAGGGCTCTGCCACAGGAATCATGCGCTTCTGCAGTAAAGTAATACAGCAGTGTCTGATACTTAATTCCTATAAATACACAGCCCCAAAATAACTAAGAATTAGAGAGAACAGTGAGACACTATTGCCATCTCGGGCATTCTTCAACAGCTTGACAGGACTCTTCAGCCAGTAGTCCATGGGTTGCATCCAGCTCTCGAGACAGCCAAGTAATCTCTCATCACTCACCAGCCTCTTCTTTGCACTGAGGGTCTGAGGTACAGGGGCACAGCACTGAAGGGAAGGGCAAATGCTACCACAACAGCCTGTCCCTTGAGTATTCAGCATTTCCCCTCAGTGCCTTGAGCAAGCGAGCATTGCTGTGTACTGATGCAATGGAAAAGTGTGTCCAGTAACAGCTCCAGCACTCTAGAATCTAAGGGGAGGGACATATAGAATCGTAGAATCATTCAGGTTGGAAAAGAGACCATCAAGTCCAACCAATAACCCTACTCCACCAAGATCACCGCTAGACCAGATCTCTAAGCAGTGCATCTAAATGACTTTTAAACACCTCCAGGGATGGTGACTCAACCCCATATCTGGGCATCCTGTTCCAAGCCCTGGCCACTCTTTCAGTGAAAAAGCTTTTCCTAATGCCCAGCCTAACCCTCCCCTGGTGCAGCTGGAGGCCCCCCATCCCTTTTGTTCTGTCACTAATGGCCTGTGAGAAGAGATCAGCACCCACCTCACTACAATGTCTCTTCAGGTATTTGTATAGGCAATAAGGTCCCCTGTCAGCCTCGTCTTCCTCAGGCTAAACAGCCCCAGCTCCTTCAGCTGCTCATCAGAGCTGTTGTCTAGGCACTTCACCAGCCTCATTCCCCTATATCTATGCTTCTATCCCAAGGCACTGGTCTGGAACTCCCTCCTGATATGCTTTTCTCATTCTTCCCACCCTCAAGTCCCTCTCCATTTCCTAATGGAGTTCTCCCCCAGACACCAGCCTTCACCTTCACATATTTCCAGCCTGTATCATCCAAAGTTCTTATTTGCTCTCTGAATTACAGGCAAAGGACCATGCTTATCTACATCAGCATCTTTATGACTTCCCCTTTAAATTTAATTCCTCCTTTTAAAATTAAGGTAGGATACATGAGACCCCTCTGTGTATCTTATTCCAGGCTCTACGCACTTGCAGGAATGATATTGGAAGAGATTCTTCTCTGTGGTTCCCTAAAGGATACAGACAGAAAAACACCCCAGACATTCTGGACTCGTTTGAGCTTTCAGACAAGGATTCTCCTAGATGCTGCACAACACATGAACAAGACTAATTTGGGGCACTGTTTAAGAAGGCCCAGGATCCTATCCAATGCAATGGGATGCATACTTGGCTGTTGCTAATGAAATAAAGAGGACTTACTCAAAATATTGATTTAAAACATCACCTGTTCTCTTGGCAGGGCCTGAAAACATCCTTGATTAACTGGAAATTGTATTAGACCCTGCCAAACAGCTGTTTAATGGGGATATATTACAAGCATGCTGTGCAGCTTCAGAGGTTTCACACTTCTAAGACTTCTTTTATCTGTTGACTGCAGTTTATTTACTAGGAAGAAGCTTTACCACATACCTGTAAGGCAGCCATCATCCCACTCTAGGCAAAAAACTCACTCAAGTTCACAAAACAAGCCAGTAGCAGAGATAAAAGAGCACAAGCTCCCACTATTCTCCAGGCATGTAATGCCTGGAAAGCTACTCTGCCTCAGCCTCCAGTTATGTTCATAGTTACTCACCAAAAGCACAGCCAAGAAAAAGAGTGCAATAATGCAACACTGTGGTCAGATGCAGTATGCAGTTAACTCCTTATGCCTCAGAGCTCTTGCCTCTGAGCAACTAAGATTGTGAAGGAAACACAGGCTACAATTACATGTGGTGCTTGAACTATAGGGAAGTGTTGGATGACACAGTCTAGATATCTAACATAGGAAACCTAACACAGGAAACCAATAAAAAACATTGGACAAGTGAGCAAAGTGATACTACTGCTTTAACATAACCAGTTCAGCAAGCATGCTTCAATATGGAAGAGTAAAGCAGGAACCTGTTGCTATTCTTTTACACCACTGCATCAGTATTGCACTAGGGGCAAGCCAAAACACCCCTGTGCAGTGTCTGAGATTTTACATCTGTCAAGGATAGACTGGGTAAAGACATGCAGAAGTAGAGTCAGTAGTGTTAAGGGAATTCATCATGCAGTTACTGTGAAGCTAGTGAACTTTACTGGGGGCTTTAAAAGCATTTAAATAAATGCTCACTTAAGTCCAAGAGTTGAATGGTATTTTAGACTGAGATCCATGCACTTCTAAGATTAACACACCACAGTTTCTTATAAAACTACATTATAACTTCATTAGTATCTTACCCACAACCGTCACACACTAACCCTAAGTAGCAAAGGGTCAATTTACTCCTCCTTTGTCCATAAAGGCCTGCTCACCCTCCCACAACAGCTTGTGCCTTCCTCTCAAAGGAGAGAGGTCAAAGCAGACTAGAAATTCAACATTAACTTGACACTCCAATTTTGATAGATTTAGATTGTCCATATAAGACTCTGGAGCTTTCCATCACATTTGACATGTTTACTCATTGTTTGAAAGACTTGAAAATCCTCTTGTTACCTAATCACATCCTGTGGCAAGTTGAAGATACTTGACATTCCTCCCTTTCCTTTCCCCACCTTTGGGGCAAGCTAAGTGTAAACATGGCACCAACCCAACTGCAGCACAGCCAAGTACCATTTAAGATCTCAAAAGGAGTATCCTGTGCTCTTCAAGGTTAGCACAACACCAGAGGTTCAGGCACTGGCCCTTCCAGTCACCTAACTGGCCTGTGGGTTAGGAGAGGCAGTGAAGGACAAGTTTGTTTTCTATTCCAGTCCTGGCACTTCAGCTGTAAACCTAGAAATGCAGGGCAGCTCCTTTGTAAAAGGAAAAATAATCACTCATCCAGCTAACTAAGAACAGGAAAAGGATAAGACACCACAAAACAAGCAATCACAGAATTGTTTGGGTTGGAAGGGACTTCAGAGATCAACTAGTTCCAACCATGGGCAGCAACACCTCTCACCAGGCCTTGTTGCCCAAAGCTCCATCCAACCTGGCCTTGAACACCTCCAGGGATAGAGCAGCCACAACCTCTCTGGGCAACCTGGCTCCAGTGCCTCAGCACTCTTACAGGGAGGAATTTCTTCCTATCACCTAACCTAAACCTCCCCTCTTTTAGCTTGAGACCATCCCCCTTGTCTTATCACTGGAGTTCCTCAGAAGAAGTCCCTTCAGGTACTAGAAAGCTGCTATAAGGTCCTTACAGAGTCTTCTTTTCTCAAAGCAGAAGAGTCCCAATTCCCTCAGCCTGCCCCATAGCAGAGGTGTTCCGGCCCTCTGATCATCTCTGTGGCCTTCTCTGAGTTCACCCCACCAGTTCTGTGTCCTTCTTGTATTGAAGACACCAGAACCAGATGCAGTACTCTAGGTGAGCTAGGTCAGGGTCTCACAAAAGCAGAGAACAGGGGGAAGAATCACCTCTCTTGACCTTCTGGTTCCCCTTCATTTGATCCAGCCTAGGACACAGTTGGCCTTCTGGGCTACCCTCAGACACTGCCAGCTCATGTTGAGCTTCTCATCTACCAACATCCCTCAAGTCCTTCTCCTTGGGACTGTTGGCAATCTATTCACCACCCAGCATGGGTTTGTGCTTGGGATTGCCCTGACCCAGATGCAGGACCTTGCGTTTTGATTTGTTGAATCTCATGGAGTTTGCATGGGCCCAGTTCTTAAGCCTCAAGGTCCCTCTGGATGGCCTCTTGTCCCTACAGCATGTTGACCACCCCACACAATTTGGTGTCATGAGCAGTGGGACAGCACAAGCAAGAAGGCAAAGATCCTCCTCAAATTATTAATTTACAAGGGGTAGACAAGCCCAACCCATCACCCTATTCTACCAAGTTCACCATTGAACCATATCACCAAGTACCACCTTTAAACAACCTCTCTCACTGTAGACAGAAGCCTGACTAGTTTCTGTCTTATTTCTTACCTGGATATACCCACATTGTACAGCTTGAAGCAGCAGTCTGCATCTGCATGACCCCTCAGCCATCTAGGCATGTCACTGCACAAATCCAGGTACTTTAAAGCTAAGACAAACACAGAGCTGCTGTAGACACAATGGGGAAAGCAACACCACACTTTTGTTCAGCAGCTTTATTCTCTTCCTCCTGAAGGAAACAAAGAACTGAACTGTAAAAAGGATCACTCAAGTGTTTTGGCAGCTATATATCCACAGTGTCATTGTAGGACAAGGTATCCTTAACACAAAGTACTTTCCAAGCCTGTGGTTTACTCCATTGAGAAGTTACTCAAGATCCTAAGCCTAACGAGTTTGACAATTCTTGACACACTGGGAAAGCTCGACTTAAAGAACACAACCTGAAGAACTTCAGTCTCATTTTCCTTATCACCTCAAAGCTACTTGAGTTTTCTAACTTAAACCAAATTGTGAGCAAATCACCAGAAGATATTCAGTCATGAGACCACCTTCCAAAGCCAGATGCATAACCCAATCTTTGCTATTCAGTACGTGTTACTGAAAACAACTTCCACTGCATTCAATTGCTTCCAGAGGTAACTGCTCAATTGCCAGTTCAAAGCTCTTCATAGAGAACATGCAAGAAAGCCATTTCTGGGACATCGTATCAGTATGCTGCACACCAATGCCTACATGACCAACGAGCACAAATGGCCAATTAATTACCTCATCAGTCAGGCAGACTACTCAAGAGGAATTAAAGTATCTAATTAACTTTCACCAAAAACATACGGAGCTAAAGTTGAACTACTACATCATTACTAGAAGCTGCAGTAAATTTAAAGATCAGATTTAAAGGAGTCTTTGCAAGCAGTTTTGATCTTGAGAACTCTTTAAGACATATACCAATTTTCCCTCTTGGTAGGAAGCAACTGCATGAATACATTTTTACTCCTATAGCCACACAAACGCTGAGCAGCCCAGGTTTTACTCCTCAGAACAAGAGTGCTGGAGAACACAGGCAACAGTACTCAAAACTAAGTAGTTACATTGGGAGATTCATGTGCTAGGAGCTCGGATGGCTAAACAATTTGTCCCTACAACCCTCCAACCACACCACATCCCCAAGCCTACACAGTTGCCTGTGTGTTGTGTGTCCCGTCCCCCCTAACTATGGCTTTTGCATTGTAGATAAAGTGATGTGCATTTTGCCTGCATGGTCTGATGTAGTTCTGTACCGCACCATTCAGAAAGTCTTTCTTGCCTACATCACCACTTCAGTGACACAGCATCCAGTTCTTTTCTTAAACCCTAGGTTCATACAGAATCACAGACTGTTTGGGATTGGAAGAGACCTCAAAAGATCATCCAGTCCAATCCCCCTGCCAGAGGAGGATCCCCTAGGTCCATTCGCATAGGAACAGTCCAGGTGGGCTTTAAATGTCTCCAGAGGAGGAGACTCCATGACCTCCCTGGGCAGCCCCTTCCAGTGCTCTGTCACCCTCACTGGGAAGGAAGTTTCTTTCATCTTTATGCAGAGCTTCCTCTGTTCCAGGTGACACCTGTTGCCCCTTGTCCTGTCATTGGGTGCCACTGAGCAGAGCCTGGCTCCTTCCCCCAACACCCACCCTTTCCATATTGATCAACATTAGTGAGGTCACCCCTCAGTCTTTTTTCCAAGCTAAAGGGAATGCTGAAACTCTTCCACAGCAGGCTCCTCAGAGAAGGCATATTCCCACCCTAAAAAGGCAAAAGTACCCCAGAACTCACTTCCGGAATGCTTGACATTCCAAAATACTTTAATAATTCAAGTTGGGAAGCATTTTTAAGTGCTCTTCATTGTTCCTCCTCATAGTTGTAGTATAGCTGTGTCCCTGGAACACCCGCCTCCAGCTACCGCTTCCTGCTGAGCAAACACCCAAGGCTGGTGCTCTAGATAAAAGCCGTTACTTTTACAGTTAAAGCCACTAGAGGGCATTGAAATTTACTCCAGTAACAGGATCACAGACTCACAGAATTANTCACTAGTTGCCTGTGAGAAGAGACCAATCCCCCTGTCTACAACCTCCCTTCAGGGAAGTTAGAGTGATAAGGTCCCCTTCAGTCTCTTCTCCAGGCTAAACACACCCAGCTCCCTCAGTCCCTCCTTAGACTTTCCCTCCAGTCCCTTCCCCAGCCTCATTGCTTCTCTGCTCCAGCCCCTCAATCTCTTTCTTGAAGAATTCTGTATCCGTCAGGCTTTCACACTGGCTTTCTCCACTCAACTCCCTGACCCCAGGGATCACATAACCACTTCGATGCTCATGCCTGGAGTCACATGAAAGACATCATTATGATTATCATAACTGCCTTAATGTAAGATTTGAGCTTTCAGGTTCTATCGGCAAATTCACCTCATCAAGCCACAAATCATGTCAACCCCTATCTTCCCAGCTCAGCACACAGTGACATACATTGGTCAAGTTTCTGCCATCTCATTTCAGTTTTCTGGTAATTTTGAATGCAGAAAGGGTTTCTGAGCATTCTCTGCACTGTGTGGAGCTTGGGAAGGAAAGGGAAGACCATGGCCTACAGAAGAAGGGGCAGGCCGTCAGGAAGACTACACAGTTTTGCAAACCTATCAGGAGAGATAATTAGAAAGACCAAAGCACAACTAGAACTCAATATGGCACCATCATAGAAGACAAATATTCCTATAAATATTAACAGCACGAGAGGGACTAAGAAGAATCTCCCTCTTCTACTAGATGTGACAGAAAACCCTTGGCAAGTTTGTCTATGACACCAAGCTGGGTGTGTGCATTGAGCACCCAGGGCAAGTAGGGAGGCTCTCAGAGGGATCAAGACAGGCTGACTGTATGAGCTTCAACAAGGAGAAGGGCCAGGTCCTGCACTCGGATTATTAACAACCACATGATAGGCTGCAGGCTTGGGGCTGTGTGGTTGGAAAGCCCACATTAGAGAAGGACCTGGGGGGTACTGATTGATAGTTGCCTGAATATGAGCCAGCAGCAGTGAAGAGGTCATAGTCTCCCTGTACTCGGCACTGGCAAGGCTGTACCTCAAATATTTGATTCAGTTTTGGGCCCCTACCTACAAGGGAACTGAGGTGCTAGAACATGTCCAGAGAAGGGCAATGAAGGTGGTGAAGAGTCTAAAGCACAACCTTACATAGAACAGCTAAGAGAACAGCCTAGGGAAAAGGATGCTAAGGGGAAAACTTCTTGCTCTCTACAACGACCTGTAAAGGTTGTAGTGAGATGGTGATCAGTCTCTTCTCTGAGATGAGAGGAACAAGACTCAAACTTGCACCAGGAAAGGTTTAAGCTGGATGTTAGGAAAAAAATTCTTTACAGAATTTTTACATTGGAATAGGCTGCCCAAGAAAGTGGAGTCATCCCCATTCCTCGAGGTATTTACAAGATGTAGTGCTTGGGGACATCATTTAGTAGTGACCTGGCAGTGATGAGTTAATGGCTGGACTTGATGATCTAAAAGGTCTTTTCCAACCAGAACAATTCTGCAATTCTGTGACATGCCAACCCAAATCCTGCCTTCTTCCCTTCCACTTTAATATTGCTACACCTTCTTACTTCCTTCACTCCCATCAAGTGCCCTGTTCACAGCTGCAGAGTGGATGCTTTAACATACCATGTTTACATACACCCCCC
>VZRI01014144.1:52741-66752 GCA_013397515.1 Upupa epops | reverse complement strand
CATCCCCCCCCCCCCCCCCCATAGATTTTCACTCTCACGCACTGCAGACCCCAAACAAAGAGAAATTAAGGTAACTGACCATTCTGCATTCAGATTTAAGCAGCAGGTGAGCAGAGGAGCCCTGCACTAGGCAGAATCATTTCACTGTTCTATTTCAAGGAAGTAGTTGGGTATCTGACGATGGACAATAAAACACAGCTGTCAAGAACCTTGCATGAGCTGCCTACACAACTTAATAGCAAAGTATATTAAAATTGTTAAAAGCCTTAATTAATACCGTGCCTTACCTAGGCTAAATCTAAATCTAGTTCATCACATCCATACCTGAGGGCTCACAGTCTCCTTCCCGTTTGCATAAAGGTCCTTTAGGGCCCACATGGGGCCAAATTCATCCACCAAAACCTCTTGAAAATTTAGTTTCTCGTGCACTACAGATAAGTCTTCCAGGTTCCACATCATCCTCCTGTGTGCTACTCTATATCCAGTTTGAAACCAGCTTGCCTAGGTTATCACACAGCCCTGTAATTTCCAAACATGGCACAACCATGTTATTCCAGGGGCTACACCTTGTGTAGTTCAGTAAAAGGAGTGGTTGAACACTGGAACAGGTTGCCCAGGGAGGTAGTTGAAGCCCCATTCCCGCAGCTATTCAAGGTGAGGCTGGACAAGGCTCTGGGTAACCTAATCTAATTGAGGATGTTCCTGCTTACTGGAGGGGGGTTGGACTAGATGACCTTTAGAAATTCCTTCCAACCTGGGCCATTCTATGATTCTATGACAAAAATATGCCAATGCAGAGTATCTCCAGGTGAGGCACACAGCTCCACAGAGCCCAGGCAATGCTCTTAGCATATCACAGGCATGTCTTCTGTAGCTGCTAGCAGAGGTAGCCATCCTTGGAGAGTTCAGAAACTATGTAAACTATCTGGATCTGCCCACCACCACCACATAACATTATGTGGGGAAAACTTCCAGACAAACAGCAGGATAAAAGTAGTTATAATGCCCAGGTCAAGACATCCAAGTTACAGAACCACTGAACTACTGAGGCTGGAAAAGACCTCAGAGATCATCAAGCCTAGCCCACGACCTGATCTCACCACATCAACTAGGCAAGAGCATTAAGTGCCACATCCAGCCTTTTCTTAAACACCTCCAGGGATGGGGACTTTCATCCCAGATCTCTGCTGCAGAACCATTTAGTCTTCTTTTAGCAGCTAAATTCTTGCAGGTGGCCAATGGGGATGCTTGTTTAAGCAAGCCTTGACAATTCTGGTGTTCAGCTATACCTACACCAGGTATAGCATAGGTAGAGATCTCTGCCAGCACAGGATACATGCAAAATGCTTATGTGTTAAAAGCAGAGAAATTTTCCTTCAGCTCAAGTCAGCCTAAGGTGGAGGGAATTAATCCTTTTGAACCTTTTGCTGAACCTTAGCCTACTCTGTATTTTAAAAGCCTAAAAAAATAATTTGTCTTCTCTTTCTTGAATGTAAAGTTACTACTCTTTGCATCCTACACTTGGCTGGACCATAATACCAGAACATGTCAACTCTTGGCACAAATCTGGATGGAGTAGGGGTCTACTGTATTTTTTTAGGCAGACATTAACATTTGTGCCGACTGTCAAATATCACATCTCACGCTGAGCACCCACAAAGCTCTTTGCTATGCTAGGAGGCATAACTAAGCTAGCCTAGCTCCCTGTGTACTCTGCCAGAAAGAAAAGGGGTTTAGCATTGTGAAGTTTAACTTGTAGCAAAGACTGGAGAGCTATAACCCCTGTAAAAGGAGTTACATAAAGGGGCAGGACCCACATTCATAATTAACACTTTCAAGCTTTTAAGTTCTTCAGTACAACTCTGGGGTTGCCTGCATACTGTGTACCTACTCAGGCTTCCCAAGTCATACAACTGCCTCTTGCTTGAATACCAGGTACTATTAGAGAACCAAATTCTCTGATCCAGGGAAGTGCAACTTCCAAATCTGAGTGATGGGGTAAGTTAGTAAACCAGTCTTGGAGCAAGAGAGAAGTGGGGCTTCTTAAATAGCTGAGAGATAATGCACATAAATCTATGGGCCCTGATGGGATGCACCTGCCTGTGCTAAGGGAAACAGTGTAAGTCATTGCTAAGCCACTCTCATTCATCTTTAAGTCATGGGGATCAGGAGAGGGGCCTAGAGATTGGAGGTTAGCAAATGTCACTCCAATCTTCAAAAATGGCAAGGAAGAGGACCCAGGCAACTACAGACCAGTCAGCCTCACCTCCATCCCCAGAAAGGGGATGGAACAATTTGTCCTGGATGCTGTCTCTAGGCACAACAGGGACAAGAGGCATTAGGGACAGTCAGCATGGCTTCACCAAGGGGAAGTCATGCTTGACCAATCTGATAGCCTTTGATGAGGGCATAACCAGGTGGAGAGATGATGGCAGAGCAGTGGATGCGGTCTGTCTTGACTTCAGTAAGGCATCTGACACAGTCTCACACAGCATCCTCACAGCCACACTGAGACAGTAACAAGGTGGATTGTGAACTGGCTGCAGGATAGAAGCCAGAGAGTGGTGGTCAATAGGACAGAGTCTAGGACAGAGTCTGGTTGGAGGCCTGGNTGGGGGTCCTAGTGGGCAGCAGGATGACTCTGAGCCAGCAATGTGCTCTTGTGGCCAAGAGGGCCAACAGCATCCTGGGGTGAATCAGAAGGGGAGTAGTTAGCAGATCAAGGGAGGTTCTTCTCCCCCTCTGCTCTGCCCTAGTGAGGTCACATCTGGCATAGTGTCTAGTTCTGGGCCCCTCAGTTCAAGGAGGACACAGAGCTGCTGGAGGGTGTCCAGCGTAGAGCAACAAAGATGAAAGAAGTAGAGCACCTCCCTTATGAGGAAAGGCTGAGGGAGCTGCATCTCTTGCACTTAGAGAAGAGGAGGCTGAGGGGTGACCTCATTAATGTCTACCAATATGTGAGGGGTAGGTGTCAGAAGGATAAGGCCAGGCTCTTCTCAAGGTCATCTGGTGATAGGACAAGGGGCAGTGGGTACAAGCTGGAACAGAGGAGGTCCCATATAAATACCAGAAGCAGCTTCTTCCCAGTTAGGGTAACAGAGTACTCAGTTAGGGTAACAGAGTACTGGAATAGATGCCCAGGGGAGGTGTGGAGTCTCCTTCTCTGGAGACATTCCAAACCCACCTGGATGTGTTCCTGTGTGACTTGGTCTAGGTGATCCTGCTGTGGCAGGGGGATTGGACTAGATGATCTTTCAAGGTCCCTTCCAGTCCCTTATGATTCTATGATTCTATGTACAGGCTGGCAGAGTTCCATGAGTGTTCAAGTCTCCAGAAGATAACAGTTGCAAGCAGCCATGGATTTTTAATGGTTGTGCTTTCAGAAGCTATTTCAAGCATTAAAAAAGGAGTGTGCCAGATATTCTAACTCCTAACAAACTTCAACCTGGGAAACTTACAGGAGTGGCTATAGAACATCTGGATCTGGTGTTCTGCATTCTTGGGTGTGGACAAGTCCCATGCTTTGCTTCTCTGATGAAAGTATTCTTGGCTTTTATCAGTAACCCCCCTACTTGGAGGTATGTCAGGGCTATCCACAGAGGCACAGGATCACGGTAACATTTTACATCAGTTTTAATTTGTAAGCAGTTTCCTTCACTTAGTGTTCAAGTTGCAGGTGATGAAACTTGACATGTAGTAGTAGTCTGTGCTTGATCACAGGGTATGAAATACTTGGGCAGCTTCTCTGCAGCTACTTCTCTTCAAGTAATTAGGCTGTCTACTTGAAATCCTTGTATGTCAAAGAGAAAAACTTTATCTTTCAAGAAGTTGGGGTGTCTTTTTACTGTTGCTTGAAGCAACAGTTTTCTTTAAATTCTGTCTTGAGATGGACAGCTAGAAGTTGGTAATTCAGGTCACAGCCTCCAAACAGGGTAGAAATAAGCTTTGATGTTTTCATAATGTGCCATGCTGTTGAACATTTTAATCTCGGTGTTTAGGGTTACCCAGTTCCCCCAAGCCTTGTGAAGGCTGTGCCACTGCAGTAATTTGCAGGTTCATACTGACCTTATAGTTTAAAGCAATAGTAAAACTGCACTTCACTTCCTTTCTTGCACTGTTTTTCTGGTTTTGGTCAGCACTTTGTGCAAAGTACTAGCTTTAAGTAAAACAAAGAAGTTTATTTAAAAAAAAAAAATCAAGCTCTGTCCAGCTCTAGGAGCAATTCTGCTTGAGTTAAATAGTTGTGTGGCAGGAGCTGGATTTTGTCATTTGTCTTGGTGGTCAAGTATGGATGAAGGCCAGCTATTGAAGGCAGTCTAGACAGCTCTGGCATATCTGGGATGTTGAGCAGCCTTTAGACTACAGGTGCTCTCTTTATGACACCACAGTTTGTCAGCCAACCTGTGCTAGCTGTAGGGATGTACCATGCTGAAAATAGACTCTGTTCCTACTGACTTAAAGTTTCTTTCCTTGCTTGATAACTGGAAAAACTAAGACAGATGGAAATGCTTCAGCTGTTTGTTTTATACAACGACTCAGTGAACTGAACAAGGTTCAATAATTCAATACAGTCCCAGCAACAGCACTCCCTGCCATCATTAAGCATGTGGTCCTTTCCTCTTCCAAAAGGGGAAAGAAAAGCAAATCCCTAGGTTTGTCTGTGACAGCTTTGCAGTACCATTCCAAGAGTTAGAGGCTCATCATGGAGCCAGAAAAAACAGAAATGAATAGCATCTAGGTGCTTGAATTCCTGTGGGATGTAGCACCCACTACCCACACAATTCCATGATCTGGATCATCAGTAGCATCTAGAAGCTGGAATCCAAAAGAACTTCAAGTTAGGTGACCAGACTTTCCTCTTCTGTCCCATGGAAGTCACAGACATGCCTGCAAAGCAGCTGTTCATAGTCAGAACTGCAGTGCACAGGAAGCAGAGGTAACTCACACGGAAAGACAGAGTGGCACAATCAGTACATTCATATAGGAACAAACCTGAAAGTACTCAATGTGAGGCTACTTCTTAAAGACAGTAGCATATATGTTAACTACCTCTTCTCTGAGCTTAAGGTGCATCAATAACTTCCACAGCAAAGCCATGTGACCATGCACCCTGCCTTGAAATGGAATGAAGCAGCTGACTTCAGGGCACAACCAGTTTGACATCTAAACTGCACATTGGTGGTACTTCCAGAAGCACAAGCACATCCATTGCCAATTCTACCAGACCAATACAGTATTGCTTCTTCAACTTGTAGCCCTAGTGTAGAACCTGTTCTGACCAGCTGTTAGATTTACACAGCAAGATTCTGATGGCAGCATGGCACAGAAGTGGCCTCTGTAAAAAGTCAGGAGATGCTCTGTGGTGGACACAACTGGTTCTGCAACACAAAAGTGAGCCCCTAAGTGAGACAGGCAGTATCTCTAAAAACATAGTTAAAAGGCAAAATGTCACAGAGTGGGCTGAGGTGGGTGCTTGGGAGATGGCAGGGAGAAGCCAAAGTATGAACAAGGTCAGAGAAGGAGGTGGTCTACACGACAAATGAGATGACTGCAGAACAAACCATGGTGGAGCAGGTATTATCCTGCAGCCCTCAGAGCAAATGTGCAGCAGGGTAGCTGCATGTTTCCTCAAGGAAGCTTCAGCCCACAAGGCTTTTTTTTTTTTTTTTTTACAGCCCATGTGAAGAAACCCATGCTAAAACAGGGGAAGGAGTAAGGAGGGGTCTGACAGCTGAGCAAGGTCAACCATCCATACAAAGGCAAAAAGCAGAAACCTTTCCAGTTTGCAGATCCTAGACACCATCCTCACACTTCAGGTAAGAAATGCCATGCTGTTTGGTGCTCAGAGTCATCAAGGGAAGCTGTCCATGGCATTAGTAAACCAAGGCTGGGAAGGAATGGGGAAATGGGGAACTAACTGAATGCAAATGATTAATTACAATTCTGTTTATTCTTGACACATCAACTGACACCATGTCAGAGGTTCTGATCTCTTTCCAGGAGAACTGTTGCTCTTTTAGACTGATAAAAGAAACATCTGCCTTTTGTTTTTCTTTTCTAGCCTAAGAGCTTATACTGCACTTACCAGAGTGGATTCCAAGCTTCTACTAAGACACTTGCCAGTTACTCATTCCACCTTCTAAAACCGCCTCTTCGGTAGCTCGTAGTGTTTGTAGCATCACTGCCACTTTGGTTTTAAAGTGAGATTGCTTTTAATCTTATTCAATTTCCAAAGACTTTCCCCAAAAGGGAAAGCACACTTAAAGGGAAGCTTCCCACTCTCAGAAAGCAGTCAGTACAACCAAAACTGTTGAAGTTGAATAGCCTCAACAACCTAGATATTACCCTACAGTAGATCTCAAAATGTTCCTAAGAGCCAGATATATGTTCAAGCCATCACCAACTGAGAACAAGAGGGCACAGGGGACCATCAGCTTCCTCATGATAAAATAGCTAGGACAGATGCATATCTCTCTAATGTAAGGGAAAACTTCCTGATGGTTTCGCTCTAAAGCTCCAAGCTCCAGATTAATAAAGAAGCCAAACAGCAGACTGACAAAGAGTTTCAGTTAGAGGTGAGATTGCAACCCAGCAAGTACTTTAGCAAAAGTAAGAACAGAGCTGAGGAATGAAGAAGAAAGTAGCCTCCACTCTCTGGGAAAGAAATTCTTCCTCAAACTCTGTGCCCTGGCTATTTTAAGCCATTTCCTCTGTTGAGAGCCTTCAAATCCTGATTGCAATTTATTATAGGACATCTTGTTGAATCCAGTAGGGACTTCATTCTGATGTTTCGTGTAAACAGTGCCTAACACTGGTGTCAATCATCTCCCAACAAAACAGATGCCAAGAAAGCCTTGTATTTTTATATCAGCACCTGCTAGTGAAACAAAAGTCACTTGCAAGTCCCACTCAAGCAATTTTAGATAAGTATGGTCCTACCCATTTGAACACTGGCATGAGATTTAACAAGATTATCTCTTCTCACTTGATCCTAATTGGTTGCCTTAGGAAACACAGATATTCATGAGCACCAGTCTGCCATGCAGTGAAGATCTGACACTTTTGGCTTAGGTTGTTTGTGGTAATCCCTAGGTTTGCTTTCTAGTAAATACTAACTAGAGTCAAGCCAAAGATAACACCCTATTTTGTCCTCTTAATCTGAGGTGACCTCATCATGTCTATCATCAGCCTTCTGGTGCTTCCTGAACAGAAGTGCTTGTATTCTTCATGGCTTTCTGCAAGGTGAAGAGTAGGAAAGACAAGTGAAAGTCATCTTTAGCTTTTGCTCTGACATGCTGCACTTAATCTCTGTGCTGAAAAGCTGGTTGCATATCTACACCTGCAAAGTGTTTATCAAAGCTGAACAAGTTGAAGGGAAGTGTGCCATGTGGAAAACATATCCACAGTTTAACTAGATTTACTGCCCCAGTGATTCCCAAAGAAAAGCACAGATTCCTAAAGTTGGACTCACCTTTGCTGGGAAGAAGGCTTCAGGCAAGGTTCAGCAAGAACTGCCAAGTTCAGAACTGCTTTTACACTGTCCTTGCCCTACATAAACACAGGCACACACCAAGTATACAGCTTGGAGGATAAAGATTAGACTTGGACAAGAATCTGGACATAAGAAGCTAGTCATAAGCTTCTGACCTATAGTTGCTTTCAAGGTGACACAAGCAGTGGGCAGGCTAACTTGGAAACAGTAATAGTGGAGTCCCTCACTTAAGAAAGCAAAAGACATCCTCTTAGGACCAGCAATAAAAAGCTAAGAGTTGCATGGAAGATATGAAGTTTAACAGGAAGAACACTTCCTGGGATATCTACCTTTCTCTAGCACAGGGAAAGAGTAATGTGCCTTTGGAATGCTGCTAGAGGAAAACCTGCTGACAGTTGAAGTCGAACTGTTTGGGACTGTCATTCACTCAACAGCACAAGCGTTCCTTGTGGTTTTCAAAGTCTCAACTAAAATGAGATCCTTCTCTTTGCAAATTGCATTGCATTTCTGTACTGAATTCTTACCATCTATTCTGGGGCTCCGAGGGTGAAAGTCCCCGGGTTATGTGAAGCAATTAGGGAAGCTTTTTTTTTTGTTTTAGTTTGTCTTCATTCCAGCAGAACTAGAAGCTAATCTTGAAGGAAAAGTCTTAGAGTTCCAACAGGAAACTTAAAACCTTGGTTTACTTCTGACACTCATCAGCTCTTCAAGCTACATCAGTCTCAAATACTTGGTCTCAAAATGTACTTGTCACCAAGTCAAAACCTGACCTTCAACACCTTTGAAATTAAGAATGCTCCAATTTACCCTAGTGTGGCAGATTTTTTCCTCCCACTCAGTTCCAATTTCAGCACCAAGAAAAACTTACGTTCTACTAAACATACTGAGCTTTTCCTAAAGTTAACTTTGCAAGCAAAACCCAATTTGAAAGTTAGGACTTACCTTCATACAAGAAAGGAAACACATGAACCAGGATAGCTCCATCCTCCTAGGATAAGAGCTAAAAGAGCTACACATCATACCTCTTCGTACCCTGATGGACTTTGCAAAGCACAACAGAAGAGTTTAGGTGCTCTGTCTTGCTGGTAATTTTGCAAACCACACACTGCACTATGTTTACAAGTATCAGCAAGCTTCAGCTCCAGCACTGCTGCCAAAGCACTTCAGGTAAAGTGCTTTCGTGGTAAAGAAAAGCTCAACAACTTTCTGTTCCAAATCCAGCTAGCTTGGAACTCCCTTAAGTATCTATTGTTCACAGTAAGAATCCTGACATTTAGATCGTCTCATTGACAGCTGAAGATGAAGATAAGAAAGCACCATCAGCCCTAGTTTCATGCCAGTCCCTTCCCACTCCCCATCCTATTCATCCTCAAGAGGCTCCTATACTAGTGATAGTCACATGGCAGAAGTTTAACTTGACTAGTTAAGGCAGCTGATGGAGCTTTAAGTGTAATCCTGATCTTCAGGGTGCACACAGCTCATAGGTGAGCTGTGAAATTCAGCAGAGTTCCTAACTTTAAATACTCCCCAAGCTTAAGGAGAGCAGTAGCATACCATTTTTTCTGCCAATATACTTGTTGCTTCAGGGGAACTGAGGGGAGAACAAATCTGGTAGCCTTGGAAAACTTTAGTTTCCAAACTTACTGTGGCCTTCCAGTACTTAAAGAGAGCCTATAAAGGAAGACACAGACAGTTATTTTAGTTGGGATTGTTGTGACAGGACAAGGCATGACGGCTTTAAACTAAAAGAAGGGAGACTTTGTAAAAATGTTTTTCCTAGATTCAGTCAATGAGGGTGGTAAGATGCTGGAACAGGTTACCCAGAGAGGTGGCAGAATCCCCATTCCCAAAAACATCCAAGGTCTGAGTGGACAGGGCTCTGAGCAACCTGATCTAGTTGGAGATGTCCCTGCTCACTACAGGGGGTTCAGACAAGATGACCTTTAGCTGTTCCCTTCCAAACCAAACAATTCTAGAAATAGCTACAGCCAGTAACACCTGGACTACTTTGAGGCAAGCCAGTTGGCTCCCATGTAAAAGTCCTTAATTTAAAAAAGAAAGCCACCATCAAGTTGGAGCATAAGCCACCTTCCGAGTTCACCTTGAAGAGAATGTTGGACTACCTGGAAGTTGTTGAAGATGAACATCCAAAAACATTTGGATCAACAAATTGATCTAGACAATGGGTTTCACCATCGCTAATAGCCACCACCAGCAAACTGTGTTTATGCCCATTTTGTAAGCATCTGTGAAAGCCGCAGCTACTCCTCCTGTAGTTCAAGCTTAAACTACCGAAACTGAAGCAAGTACGAGAGCAGTGACTGCCACTGACAGACCACCACTGGCTCTCACAGCATTCAATGAGCTGAAATTTACCAAAGACAGCTTTGCCTTTCAATCCTGCACCTAAGGTTATGAGTCCTGCTTCTAGTATTACTGGCTGTACCTATGTAATAGTAAAGAAGGAAATATAGCTCACAGACACTGATGAAGTCAGAGGAATGCTAGTAACAACCTTGATCACAACTCATAGTTGATTCTTTCAGTACCTACCCCCTTTAGGAAAGCATGAGCTGCTAGCTCAGACACCAGTCATGACTGAAACACCTTCTACCATTAGGTGCTACCTAACTATATAGTATAGTAGCCACTTTGATATTACTTCAGATTTTACCTATAAAGCTGCAGGACAGCACCTCTAAAGTGATCAGAGTCCTTAGGTCCAGCAGCCACAAGCACCATTCTCTTCCAGCCAAGAAGGAAACCTGTGGAATTCCACACACATACAGTGCATGCAAGATATCCTAGCCCATTGCAACTGCTTTCAGAATCCAAATTAAAGTTCTAGCAGAATAGATCCCTACATCTATCCTAATGTTCAGGGATATTTCTGAGGTATTGCATGTAACTGATGTTATTAGCATCTAACAGATGCCACAAAAATGATGAAAGGAGTGGAGCATCTCCCTGATGAGGAAAGGCTGAGGGAGCTGGGTCTCTTGAGCTTGGAAAAAAAGGATACTGAGGGGTGATCCCATTAATATGGGTCAATATGAAAATGGCAGGTGTCAGGAAGAAGGAGCCAGGCTCAGCTCAGTGGCACCCAAGGACAAGGGGCAATAGATATCAGCTGGGATATAGGAGGTTTCCACACAAATACAAGAAGCTCCTTCCTGGTGAGTGTGACAGCACTGGAAGAGGCTGCCCGGGGGGTTGTGGAATCTCTTTCTCTGAAGATGTTTAAAACCCACCTGGACTGTTCCTGAGTGACTGGATCAAGGGGATCCTGCTCTAGCAGGTGAACTGAACTGGATGATCTTCCAAGGTCCCTTCCAATTCCTTGCAGTCTGGGATTCTGTAATCTAATACCAGCAGCAGCACTGAGAACCCAACTAGCTACAGTTTACTATGCCAGCAAGAAGATACAGTAACAGTGCTGTGTTACTGCCTCATGCCAGATCCCTCATCTGACAGAGCTCCAAAGCCTTAAAAGGTAGAAGTAGACACAGGTATTGGTTTTTACAAGAAAGGGTGGAACAAGTTTCTATAGAAGATAAATTTTTTTAGATTAAAACACAGAAAAGGAAACAAGTAAGGTTTAACCCTAGAACCACAGAGAACAAAGAAGTGTTGATTTTATACTTCTCAGTCTTTTGTGGACTTCTACCTTAGAAGTGTTTTGCTTCCATTAAGACTGAAAAACATACACAGTAAAACTCACCTTTTCTTACAGGTTGGGTGCAGTTTATGTTCTAGTGTTCCAGACACATGCATTTTTAAAAGCCAAATTTGCAGCCCTTATTCTTGCAACAATCACCTTGAAGAGAGGAGGAATAAACCAAATGCAAAACTCAAGGAAGAAGGCAATGAGAGTTACCACCATTCTGTATGGTAAGAAGACCCAAATCAGAAGTAGTTACTTGTCTCAGATAGAAACCCCTTTATCTGGCCAGTATCCACCAACTCCAACTCATTTAATATCCTCCACTTGAAAATTACACCCAAGAGCCTCTGGCTTTTTAAGTTCTTAACTTGCACCTCATTCCACTAAATATTCGTTTAAGCCTAAGTATAGACTCCATGTAAATCTGCTTCAAAGAACTGGGAAGGGAAATGGTTTGATGTACCAGCTAGAGTAAGCTCTTTAATCTTCATGCTACTCCAGTTAGTCTATGCTGCAACAAAAGATTAACATACCAGTGGCAGCAGAAAGGATGAATCTGGTACACACAGGAGCAAGATGTAGAGATAATATACATCTGGACATCTTTCCTAGACACGTGTCCATGATGTACATTAAAGGATAGCAGTGCCTTTACCAGGTGTTTTCACCTGAGTATGCTTTCTTATCTCTTTCATTCCTGCTTCACTCCCCCTCTATACCAGAGAAAGCCACACTGCTGGTTCTGCAGCCCAAGGAGCATGGCAGCCATAGAACATGAGATCATTACCTTTACACTAAGACTACTGGATTGATTTCATCGGCTGACATCAAACCCTGAGAATTGCAATGAAAGCACCAGACTATCTCCTATTTCAGGTTCTCTGAAAAGTTCTCTACCCAGCACTCTGCAACTCTACAAGAGCACAGCACAAGCACTATTCCATGTATTACAACAAGCCCAAGTATTGTAACTAGCTAGTGGAAAGCACAGTATGGATTCCCCTTGAAACATAAGTGTTTGATCTCAGCAGTCATGGAACAAAGAAGAAAATAGGGATGGACAACATTGTCCACATTCCTTCTAGTCTGTAACCCAGCTAATAGTAATAGAGGAATGGCAGCCAAGAGAAACTGAAACAGAATCTGCCCACTAAGTGTTTGGAACATCTCCTGTTTGAGAATCAGCACTTCCCTGTGGATATGATCCCAACTATCATTAACTGGACCAGTGGCCAAGTAAAATATCAGAAAAACAAGTTATTTCACATATCTTGCTTCCCCATCTTCCTTATTCCTATGCACCTTCCACAATTGTTTTCATAGGAAACTCACCTAGGAGAAAACTCTCACCTTTCCCACCTCCTTATCCCCATCTTTAATCAAACGTCTCCGTGGCACGGAACAACAAGACTCTTCCACTCTGAAAGAAGTGAAATTACATTCTTCCACTTTGCCACAGGACTCACAATAGGGAAAAATTAGACCAACACTCTTCCAGCAGTGGATCAAATTTAAGTACAGGCTGACAAGGGCTGCCACATATCCTACCGAGCCAGTCTCAATACATTCAGTCTACACTTTGCACTGAAAGGACATTGCATACAGCTAGTGTCTGCCCCTCTGCCTCTCAAAGTCACAATGTTTGGAGAAGATGACCCAGTTCATAGAACTATGGCACATGGTCTGGGTCTCTACTCCAGTACTGAGCAGCTCACTCACCTGCATCTTATTGTCCTGCTCATATTCATTCATATTCTGCCCCCAGCAGTAGTTCCTCCCTAGGAACTACATACAGCTCTATCCCAGCAGAGGAATTTGGGTGCCCATGGCAGAGCACATTATCTACCTACACCTACCAGTTTCTGTATGGCTTCCTCCACCTGCATGGAAGAGCCTGCCAGCAGCACTGGTGGGTAGCTTGTCTGGGCTTTGCTGCCAGACTCTACTTGACAAAACCCTGAGCCAACCTTCAGTGATGGAACCTCTGTTCCTATGGTAATTAGTGTTACTTTCCCATGTCTAGGCACAGGTGCTTCCCCTTAAGGTCTACATTTGCTTTTCATTTCCCACCTACCACTCACTTGCCCACCGCATGGCTACTTGCCACTCCAGATGGGAACACCTGTCAGTGGGCTCTCAGAAGCAGCTGGCTCAGCCACAACCCAGTGGGAGGGGAAAAAAAAACAACCCCACACAAACTCAACATGTAGCATGCTTGGGAGACCACCAGAGAAGAGCCTGACAGTGCAGGCAGTTGGAAGCTTATGGGGTCTTCTAGATCACAACTCTGAGGACAGAGGCAAAACTGCACCAGAGAAGCCAGCATAAGAAATTGCTGACAGAAGAGCCCTCCACCAAGGTACCTTATCATCACTGAGTCAGGCCCAGGCCAGTCTTAACACTACCTTGGAAGGGCCAGACAAACTACAATGAATCCCTTCCTGCTTGCTTTATTACCCCTTCTCTCACTGTAGGGACTGTGCTTCCAGCACACAGACCTCTTGCTCAGCACAGGCTTTCCACAGAGAGATTCTTCTAGGATGTGTAACAACCTTGTTTGTGTCCTCATTTGTGAGTGA
Organism: Upupa epops; assembly: GCA_013397515.1. Lineage (NCBI taxonomy): Eukaryota > Metazoa > Chordata > Aves > Bucerotiformes > Upupidae > Upupa > Upupa epops. Next base: position 53,017 of record VZRI01014144.1, on the reverse strand, counting down.
GAAGAACTGCTATACAAGACAACCTTCTTTCCTCATCAAATGAGATTGTTTTTAAATGCTCCTAATTATCACTGACATTATCTAGCTTTATTGCAGCTTCCCACAGGAGGGTTAAGTTGTAACAGGAGGCTATTGTGTGTATTTGGCTTAGCTGCGATGGAGTTGATCTTCCCCGTGACACCTCTCCCAGCAATGTGTGTGTGGTGGGAGCTGGAGAGGTATTAATAACATCCCAGTGTTTTGGCTACTCCTGAGCAGGACTCGGACAGCACCAAG
>VZRI01014144.1:29555-45954 GCA_013397515.1 Upupa epops | reverse complement strand
CGCCCCGCCCCGCCGCGGCCGAGCGGCGCAGGTTGGCCGCGGGTGGGGGCGGTGACGGGCACCGTCCCCCTGCCCTAGGCACCGGGAGTGGCCGACAGGGTCCCGGAGTCCCGCTGCTGGCCATGGCAGTGACGATGATAGCACAGCGCTGCAGTGGAGTGGGGTCACACAGCATCACTGAAAGCTGGGGATCGGAAGGGACCTCCAAAGATCAGCTCAACCCCCTGCCACAGCAGGATCACCTAGATCAGGTTACACGGGGCTGCGGCCAGGTGGGTTTTTAATGTCTCCAGAGCAGGAGACGCCACAACCCTCCCGCAGCCTGTTCCAGAGTATGTCTCCCTCTCACCAAAGATGTTTGTCCTTATGTTCACATGGAACCACCTCTGCTCCAGCTTGCACCCATTGCCACTTCTCCTATCGCTGGACACCAGTGAGAAAAGCCTGGCTCCATCCAGCCAGTGGGCAAGGGCATTCAGCACACAAACATACCTCATGATGTGTGGCTTTGGTTCAGCATGCCCGGGCCAGGGCTGTTGGAGAAATAAGTCCATGTCTCATGGGGCTCTCACCATGTTGGTCCTCTTGTCACCTCCAATCCACAGACACAGAGCTCCTGTCCCTGAAGATCCTGCCTTGTTTACTGCAAAAGGAACCCCACAGTCCACTGTTCTTCTCAGCCCTAGAGACCTCAGAGTAGAGGTGATGCATCTGAGTTCACTGGTAATGCATACCTTGTACTTGGAAAACCATCTCAAGTCTGACAGCTCTTGAAACACGAAGCCCCCAAATCAATTTGGATATCTCTTGAGCTCTTCCAGGCTCAGCATGTTCAAGTATAACCAGACACTCAGTAGTGGGGCCAGTCTCTGCAAGCATGTCTGTCCGATTAGGAGCAGAAAAGCACAGTGCCACGTCAGTGAACAGCAGTCTGCTGTAAACCCTGAGTAATGGGGGCAAAAAGCAATGCCAGACCTCTGTCTACCTGGTGATTGAGTGATGAAGACATCTTGTGAACCAGACTGACTTGCATAGTCAAGTCCTTTGTTTTTAAATCACAAGGATGAGTTTGATGGAGGGACACGGCCAGGTAGAGACCCAACATTTTGCAGAATAACATGCATAGTAATTCATCATCATGAATGTAACAGGGACAATAACCTTTCCATGGGTTTTGTTGTGATCTCATGGAAACACACAACTTCTTCATACAATGTGTTTCGCTTTATTTACTCAGTGACCTTACAGGAGGCAATACTTACATTTGTAAAAATTCCCTAGAGTGTATCCGCTAGGTATGGGAGGGGCTGCTACACCCACATGAAGAACCTCGTTACACAGTAGAAGTCATATAATTCTGGCATCTTATCAGAGCAAAGCAGGCTGTTCAGCTATAGCGGTTGCTTTAATCTTTTATTTATTTTTTTTAAGCATTTCTTTATAAAATTCCAGTACGTAACATTTTGTCATTCGCCTAGGCAGGATAAGGCATTTGTTACTCATGCAGAGCTCTGCCAGTATTCATCATTCTTGGCTTTCAGATGTCTCTGGAGCTCCAAGCCCAGTACCCTATACAAGCCTACTGAAGTACCTTAGTCCCAACCCTCACCACTATGCTATCCTCATCCTAAGTTTTGCCAGCTCTTCTTCAGTATGGCCTGCGGTATCCTCTGATTTTCCATTTCAAAGTCTCTCTGAAGATCCACACCTGAGCTTCTGCCATTCCACATGACATGAGCAGAGACACCTTAAGGGGAAGAGTACGGGGAGAGATGGGATATCTGAGTGTCTTTGTGTACTTCAGGATGTGCTGTGTCAAGGTTGGACAATTTATGTGGGTGCACACTTGACATCCGTGTAAAGTCAGGCAGAATCTAGCCTAGTTTGTTGACCTGGTGATCCTACCACTGAAGTGCTACATCAATTCATAGAGAAGTCTTTATTAAATACCAGTCCAGTTAAGAATACCCCACTTGTCTGCATTTCCCTCAAATTTCATAGGGAGGATTTTTTTTTGCATCTGACTTATTTTTGTGATGCCTTTCTGTGTTTATTATTTTCCTACTCCATAGTAGGCAACAGCAGCTACACTGGAAGCCAGCCCTCCAATGCCCACAAAGCCCTGACAGCAGCAACGTCACAACATGAAGTACAAGTTCCAGAAAGGGTCATGAATTCCCAGTAAGGGAACTCTTTGACCCTTTTATGGTCAAAAGTGTCTGTACAACCTTGCAGCATGTACTTCTGTCCTTGAGATATTCTCACAGCCAGGTGTTTCTCTGTAGGGAGTATGTATTTCTTTTGCAGATAGTAATGGCCTTAGTTCCTGAAGAGACTCTATAGCCTGGACTGTGTATTGCAACCCCTAAATCTCACTGAGTATTGAACCCAGAAACCTTAGGAAAGCATCATCCTGGTCAATAGAAGACATCCAGCCTCTCTTTAAAGAGACCAGCAAGACAGGCAGTCCATGTCTTTGTTTCAGTGGTGAATCACCTTCCCCACATTTTTGGCGTAGTGGGCCTGGTAAAGGTGCCCTTCACTGGTGTGTCATCTTCAAAGAAAAATACGGGGAAATAAAACTGCTGAAATGGGAGGGTTTGTACCACTCAATTGTCTGTTGACTCTCTCCAGCTTGCTGGCAAGTAGGAAGCACCTACTTTGAGCACTAATGTTTTCACAGAGGTGCTGATGAACTGAGAGAAGGCTGGTGTCCAAACATAAAGGATATAGGGTGCTTAACCTTTCCACTAGAGCTCCTCCAAAAATCCCTGCCATCACTCTGACGGTGCAGTGCCAAACGCTGTCCTGGCACAGTGCCACTTCAGTCAATGGTGTCTCACCAGCAAAGAACTTGCCCAGGGTGTTTAACCGAAAACTACAAAGAGAGGGGCATAGAACTAGAAGAGCTCTTCATGTCCAGGCATTCGTACGCCAGGCTCAATGTTTGGATTGTTCTAAGGAAGATGTAAGCCCAGCCATAATGAATTCAACTATGCAATGCTCCTGGAGGTAGCACTGAAACTGGTACCGTTTGGACTTGTTGCACATATGAGATACAGCCTATAACTTGCACCTCTGAAGACTAACCCTAACGTGTGCCTGTATGCGTTCAAGATTAATATCTTGTTGCTATGGTGCGTGACTACCATGGGCACTACCACAAACCCATGGCACAGGACATTATCTACTGGTGGTCTTGACAAACGTTCAGGGAGAACTGTTTGATTGCTTTGATATTTGCCTTTGCATCTACTTGTCCTCAGACAAGTTTCAGAAGATCTTGGTCCTGTTGAACAATATTTGCACCCACCACAGAACTGCCATGGGATCTGGCTGCCACAGCTTCCATCAGGGAATGTATGCACTCCTGCACACATTTAGCAAGAGTGATTACTCACATTTTCAATAAATAACAATCTGCTGCCTCCAAATATAAGCTACTCACTTTTAAGGACCAAATTAAAATGCTGGAGGGAAGGGAGGCCATCCAGAGGGACCTGGACTTGCTTGACAGATGGGTCAGTGCCAACCTCCTGAGAGGCCAAGTGCAAGGTCCTGCAGCTGGGTTGAAGTAATCCCAGACACAAATACAGGCTGGGTGAGGAACAGATTGAGAGCAGCCCTGAGGAGAAGGAACTTGGGGTGTTGATCAATGAAAAACACAGCAGGAGCCGGCAATGTTTGCTTGCAGCCCAGAAAGCCAACTATATCCTGGGCTGCATCAAGAGAAGCAAGACCAGCAGGTCGAGGAAGGGGGTCCTCCTCCTCTATTCCACTCTTGTGAAACCCCATCTGGAGTACTGCATCCAGTTCTGGAGCCTCCAACACAAGAAAGATACTGAACTGCTGGAATGTGTCCAGAGGAGGGCCTCGAGAATGAGTGGGGGTCTGGACCACCGTTCCTATGGGGACAGGCTGAGAGAGTTGAGGCTGTTCATCCTGGAGGAGACTCCAGGGAGATCTTAGAGCAGCCTTCCAGTCCCTGAAGGGGGTTACAGGAAAGCTGGGGAGGGGCTGTTTCCAAGGGCTTGGAGTGGTGAGAGCAGGAGGAATGGTTTCAAGCTGGAAGAGGGGAGGTTTAGACTGGAAGTCAGGAGGAAGTTCTTCACCATGAGGGTGCTGAGACACTGGACCAGGTTGCCCAGGGAGGCTGTGGCTGCCCCCTCCCTGGAAGTGTTCAAGGCCAGATTGGCTGGGGCCTTGAGCACCCTGGTCTAGAAGGGGGTGTCCCTGCTCATGGCAGGGGGGTTGGAACTGGATGATCTTTAAGGTCCCTTCCAACCTGAACCATTCTAGCAACCTATGAATCTATAATGTTAGTGGTCCTTTTTTTTTAAGGTAGTGGATGCTACAGTGTAGAGCTGCAGTGGGTTTAGATTTAGTTAAATTTTTACCCCAAAAAGCAGTAAAGAAGAATGTAGGGGATGTGCTGGCAGTTGTTTGCTGTAGGTTTCAAGGAAACAGAATTGAGGGTTGTTTTTTCAACATTGGGGCTATTGAAATACTTGGATAGTTACAATCAGAGAGTTCTCCACTGCTGCCAGGCCTTAATTGCTGAAAATCTGCACCAGTGGAAGAGCCTTTTTGACTGTGCTGACACACACAAATCTCCATCCAAAGGCAAGTTAAGGGCAGACCAGAATGAAGACTGAAAAGCAACAGTTGAGCACACTCTTGACCCTACATGTGTTGGAGTAGCAGCCACAGAATTAGAGAGTCTCTGCAGTCATCCTTAAATGAGGTAGAATACAATTTCATAGGTTGAATATGGGGGTAGTGGAGAGGAGTAAGCTTGACATGTAGTAATTATGAGGCAGAAAATCGGAAGTCAGTGCGTTTAGAAGGATACACATCCCAGCAAACAGCAATTTTATGGTGTCATCCCTCTCAGCACAGTTGCTGCTGTGGCTTTGGCCACAGTATTCACACTCGTTAGCGTGGAGAGACACATCGCTGTTTGTGCGTCTTGGGGTGTACATGCTGGATCATGTCATCAAAAATTAGCCTCAGCTTATTATGAAACCTAATTATAGATATGTGCCTAAAGAGAACTGAAACCCCGCTAGTAATAGTAAATGTCCTGTTGGGCTTTTCATCCTGAAAACTCTTGGCAGAATATTCTCTTCTACTTAAACCAGAAGCTTTGTTTAAAATATAGTAGGATTGCAAGTTTTTTTCCACAAAATCTATCTAGAGTCCTCCCCTTCCTTCATTATACATCATATAGGAATTCTATGCAGACCTTTTATCAACAGGTAACAAGTGTCTTAAACTGTGTGGGTCCTGGCTGTGCTTTTGTTCATTCGTTTGTTTGTTTCCCAAAGAGTTGCTTCTAGTTCTGGTTAGTTCCCCACCATTGCCAAACCCCCCACCTCTCAGTAATGCTCATCTTTAAGACCCTGCCACCCGGCCATACCTCTGTGCCCTCATGTTATTCCATCACAGGAAGAGGCTGCTGGTTGCACACTAATATTATTCTGAAAACAAACTCCAGGAAAGGAATACAGTGAATTGCAAGACACGGTAAAGAGGCAACAAATGCCATTCAAGCTTCAGTTTGTTTGTTTGTGGTGCTGAAGCACTATTTTTAAAGATGGAACCTCTGCAATGGTCTGGCTGACGCTAGTCTGCAATCTGCCAGTTCCTGGAAAACAAAGATCTTCTTCCTTTTTGCCTTTTCACTGTTCTATTTTGCAAATTCTAGGGTATAATGTTGTGAATCAGTATGAGCTCCCGTGCAGCAGTGGTGAAGGATGGGTATTTCTGTGGCAATGGAAAATGAAGGGACTCTTCCAATAATCTATCTAACAGATTTCTGAGGTTATTGCACACTTTTTTTAATTTTGAGAAGTAAATACAATATCACTCCAGGCTCTGAGAAGAATGCCAATCGACCATATCTTTAACCTTTAAAATCTTTGAAAGTATTTAGGGACTTGCCAATTTGTGGTTTTTTTGAGTCAGCTATGAGATTGAAGTTGGGTTGGACTCCATATGGACTCCAGAAGAGAGGAGCTCTGTTCCAACCTCATTTATCAATCTTATCAAGGCAAAGATTCTTTCTGCTCATCCTGTCTACCTGGGTGGGATAGATGGAAAGTGGGTGGGGAAAGAAATACCTCCGTGCTGAAATTCTGAGGACTGGGTACTCTGGTCTGCAAATGCAAGGGAGAGCAGGTGGTGAATCTCCCATACGTGAACACTCTCCATCTGCACAAGATGGGATCACTATTGAAAGGGTTGGGGGGGATCATGCAAGGGCACAAGCAGACAGAGTGTCCTAGCTGACCACCACTCCATGTGATGCTCCACCAGCACAGGCAACAGCAAAAAAGGAGGAGTGAGCAGCTGAGGAAAAAGCCCTGTGAGCTTAGCAAGTCAGGACACCGGGATTATTTTTGGACACTTGAGCATGTTTACCTTGTCCCCAAGAGATGCTCAGGTGAATGGAATAGAGTAGCTTGTGTCACAGGTTGGCCCTCTCATCTGCCTCAGCAGCTCCTATCTGGTTGTGAGGGAACTCACAACCAGAATAGTGTCATAAATAGCATGAAAGCAACTCAGAAACGTACTCCAGCCAAGAAACCCTGGCATCATATTAGACAGTCTGTCTTCCAAGTTGGGGCAGTAATGGTGACAAAACATCAGAAAACAAATTCTAAGATGCCTTGATCCCAGAATAATACTCGTTATCACACAGGCAAAGTTTGTTTTTCCTTTCCTACCAGTTTCGTGGCACTGATTTAGGTTTCACACTGACACCAGCAAAACTGCACTTAAATCACAGCCCTGAGAACCAGCTATACATATCCAAAGCTGAGCAGAGTTCAAACCTCAGCCCTGTGCTGATACAGACTCTTTTCTGTTTTAAATTGCCCACCCACTCACTATTCCCAGCTGCCGAGCCACATAACGTTCAAAGACCACACACAAGGTGCAAGAGCAATAGGGGCCTGTTGAAAATTAAAGTGCAACAGCTTAGTGAAGAGGATAGGCTGCAGCACTGCTGCCTAGAAAATGGGGGTAAGGAATGAGGACAGAAGGGCAGAGACCGTGGGAGATCCCTGCAGAAAGTGATGGGAATCTACGCTGGAGCATATTTTATAGAAATCCCCTACCCTCAGCTCACAGAGCTTCCTGTACAAAGACAGGCAAGGAGCGGCTCAGAAAAGGAGGTAGTGCTTTCTAGAGGACAGAGATATTACTGGGATCCCAGGGTTTGTCCTCAGCATGGCTGCTGGCTTGCTAAAAGGATCTGGAGCTGCACACAAAAAAAGGCCCACAAACCCTCCCTGTGCCTCATTTCCCACTCTTCAGCAACTGTCAAGAACCTCACAAGAATGTTGTGATATCTCCCCCAGCCCCCAACAAGCAGCAAAACTGATAGAGAGCTCTGTTTTCTTCTCTCTGGTGCTGCTGTTGAAGGGACCTTGCTCTGAAAAGCACTGGTTTGAATGTCACACAGTAGTGTTGCTTATTCCTCACCATCCCATTGTAAAAATATTTTCCCACTGCGATACCCCTCAGTGTTACAATACCCCTCAGTGGGGACACAAAGACAGGAGCAGGACCACACAGTCGCACGTGGTGTGCATCCCCACTTCTACAAAAGAGTGGGCCCTTCTACCGATGCCTAGGATAGAATTTGTGGAGTCAGAGGCAAACTGGGAAAAATCAAGCTTACCCTGGACATATCTGCTCCAAAGACTTAGTTGTCTCTGAGTTCACACCAAAAGAGACCCGTCATCTCAAAGCATTTTCAAAACTCTATGAAGTTTTGTCCCATTGCTTCTAAACATAAAGATGTGTGTTGATGTTTATACATCAAGATTCGGTGCCTAGTCACTAACCGAGGCTGAATACTTGAAGGCTGAGTCAAGCTCGACTCTAAATGTGGGCTATTTTACTCATCGCTCAATGAAACGGCCTCACTCTTGAGACAGGGCAATGTTGTAACGGCACAACCCAGCAGTTAGAACAAGAAACAACAAAGGTGGTTTCTAACAGAAAGTTGAGTCTCAGGGTGTTTGAAGAGGCAGACTGCCAGGGCTCTATGGGTATCATCATCCTCCCTAGTTTCCACCTGGGAGAGCAATTCAGGAGAGACAAAAGATGGAAAGATGAAACACAACATGCAATGAACTCTCTTGCTGCAACTCTGATCACTGTTAGAAAAACAAAGCAAACCAAGGAGACACTGGAAGGAAAGACTCACAGGGTGTTGGCCTCTCCTCCCTAGGGACTAGCGACAGGACAAGAAGAAATGGGGTCAGGTTGTGCCAGGGGAGCTTCACGTTGGTTCCTGGGAAAAACTTCCTCCCAGCAAGAGTGAGGAGGCCTTGTAACAGGCTGCCCAGGAAGGGTGTGGAGACACCATCCCTGGAGGGATTCAACACATGGGCAGACAGGGTGTTTTGGGGGATGGTTTAGTGGTTGGGGGTTGTAGGGCGGAAGGTTGGACTTGATGACTTTGAAGGTCTTTTCCAATCTTTTCCAACCTTGACTCTATGATTGCCCCATCACCTGCTCAGTTCAGAGGAAGACTTAACCGGAGGCGCAGGTACGCCATGCCCTTCCTTTGACTGCTCCTTGGGCTCAGCTCTTGAAAGGTAAATGTCTAGACATTCTCTGGTCTCCTTTGTTCTCATCAAGCTCAAATATGCTCAAGCATTTTGTCCGCCTTTGATTTCTGCCTGTGCACTGGCTCTGCAGAAAGCTGTGGAAATTCATGAGAGGGCCTGAACAGCTTGGACCACTATGATACTGTGACTCACAGAGTGCTTTGGGTTGCAAGAAATCTTTGAGTATCATCTAGTCCAACCCCCCTTACATCTTTCACTAGACAGGGTTCCTCAAAGCCCTACCCTGTAGCAAATACTCAGAGATGGTGGTTTGAACTGGTAGCGAACATGTGCACCTGTGACTGCCTAAACTAGAATCACAGGTAAGACAGTGCTTACAGCATTTGAAGGCTCTTATTCCAGTCCTAGATTTGAGCTTGAGACTATGTTGAGCAGAGCAAAAGACGCTGAGAGTGAAATGACCATAATTAATGGTATTGCTTTATTAACTTCTCTATCTTCTTAAAAGGTAAATGCACAAAAACTAGAGGTGTGCATGCATGCAGTGACCTTCTTCAGGCCCTGCCAGAAACTCAGAACAGAAAGAAAACTTCCAGCCTGCAATCACCTGCAACAAGCTTTTTGAAATATGCCACTGCAATCTCAACCTTTCTTCTTTTGATTGATAGTCTTTGCTAAGGAAACGTGGCCGAACAGATGTGTGTGCTTGGGTACCATCAAATTAATCTTAACACCTCTCACCCCAGCCCACCCCTACATCTCCATCCCTGTCCCCCCGATAAAGTTATTCTGGAAGACATGAGAATACTAAATAATGGGGGAGGGGAGAGTGGGGATTAAGGGACATCTGAAGAAAGTAGTATAAAATTGCACTGAAAGCAAAAATCCTCCCACCATAACCTACCCTTGTCCACCCCTGTGTCAACAAATATGCAACCAATTAATGTAATTGCAGAGTTATTTATGGCACACAGGAAAGTGTAGTCAGGGACCCTGAGAAACAAGGTTGTGGGGATAGGAACGGCTGGGTTTCCCCCTCACCCCCTCCTTCACAGATGTTTAAGTTGACTTGTGGTATCCATGTGTCTCATAACCAAGAGCCTGTCTACTCTGCAGGTGTTGTTTGCTGCGTGGGGGTGGGGAAAGTGGATGAAAGGAGACCTGGAAAAGAGTTGGGGTCTTCTGATTTCAAACTGTGACCAAAAGATATTGGTTAGGTTTAGATATTTCCCCCACAACCCCAGCCTCTTTTGCAGCCTACAAAAGCCCCACGCTTAATCCCTTCAGATGACCCTTCCAACAGCAGCAACAACATTTGAACTCAACAGGAGGAAAAATGTCTTAGTTCCATGATTTGATTGTTCAGGGTGACAGTTTTGTTACTGTTCAGTGCCCTGCACAAGAGAGGTTTTAATTAGAGCTATTGAGTGGTTTGAATTGGCACAATTAGGGTCAGCATTAATGATTGCTGCATGTGTTCTTTTGAACAGTAAGGGCTTTTTTTTTGCCCACAGACAGGAGGGGGGTAGCAGCTAATGAACTAGGAGAGTGCAAATTATCTTTGCAAAGCTAGGGCAAGTGTAATACACACTGGGGATGGAGAGCAGGAAGAGAGAACACAGCTGCTGGGGTTGATCCAGAAGACCTCCCAGCAGAGTGCTGAGCACCATCGGTTTCCACTGCCTGCCTGTTGCTTCCTCAGGTGGTGAGGCTGTACGGAGTACTGAGATACGTTTCCTGCATCACAAGGGAAGACTTCAGAGAGGCAAAGTTTTCATACTGAAAAGGAGATAGGGCAAAGGCTGCAGTCTGCTGAGAACAGTAGTCTGCTTCAAAAACACAAACATGCTCCTGCAAATTGATACTGCCATGAGCAGGCATGCAGGCTTCACACACCTCCCTGTCACTTCAGTGAAATCAGTTCAAAGAAACACAGCCCTGCGAGCTCTCTGTGTGTGTACAGAGATATTTGTGTACAAGCACCCCTCCTGTACCTGTGTGCAAACACCCCCCGAATACGCAGCCCTGCCTTAACTGCTTTGCAGGTGAATGCCAGAGCTCCTTGCACAAGGGAGCTCTGCCAAAGGCTGCACCCACCCCTGCTGAATAAAAAGGGTCCTCAGCATGTGCAACTTGACTTAAATAGGAGACATCCTGGAAGCATATATATGGCCTCCTCAAAACTTGCAGGTCTCCTCAAATGAGCTTATTACACAGGCTCCTCCTGCCCCACATGGTCTGTCAAGGTGTGCAGAAACGCTCCTGGTTTGCAGCAGTCAGAGAGGCTTCCCTTCCACATAGCTGCTTGTTGGAGAAAGGATGAGGTGGTTATGGTATCAACAGCCATGTGGGTGCAGGGCCTGGCTGGCAGCACAAGAACTGCCCCACTCCTGTGAAGAGCCTCCACTGCCTCAGGGCCTTCCCAAAGCATGAGCTTGTATGCCTTGAGAACAAAGCTTTGAGCGCTCTCCCTTTGCTCAAGAAAGTTTTTGGACAGACATTATATTAGAACCACAGGCCTCTCTGCACCTTCAAGCTACAGAAGTTTGTTCATGTGCCAGCAACCCAACTGCCCTCCACTGTAAGCAGCAAGAGACAGCCATTCTCCACTCTCCTGTGCAACGTACCCTCTTTTATCACCAGTGGGGCAACAGTCTGATGGATGAATCATCCTAGAAGATCCTTCTGGCCTCCAGACTACAGAGAGGGCATCACTAGTAGAAGTATCCATGGGCTCATCTCAGGATTGGTAGTACCAGCCAAGTCAGATGCTGATACTGGTCTCTTGGTCTGGCACACGAATACCTGTGTAAGCCAGCAGGGCTGCTCTAAGATGTCAGCTCTAACTGCATGCAACAGAAATATCTCCTACACGTGACCCGAGCATGGAGATACAGTCAGGTACCACACATCAAAGAAAAAGTTGGTTCTTCGTTAAGCTAAGTTAGTTGGTGGAACAGAAAAGAACAGCACCTATGTGTAGCTGGGGTCACAGGACTGATCCTCACACATTTTTCTGAAACCATTTCCAGCCCAGCTTTCTGCAGCCATCCCAGATGTGACCACCAATAGTTAACCGCCCAAATTTTTGAGGCCAACCATTAGCGCCAGCCAAGGCTGCACACCCCACCAGTGCTGGCAAAGCTAAGTGCACAACTGGAGCAGAGAGGCTGGGTAAAATCCTGGTGTGCAGTCTCAGCTGGGAACTAGCCTCATAGTTCACCCTTCATACATAAAGACAAAGGTGCCCAAAATGTGGAGAGAATGGGATTCTCTGCCATGGCTAAACAGAGGCTCCAGTGTGTTTCTGTTAGGTGTTTGCAGATATGTCAGTATGTGCTAGTTCTGCTCATTACTCTCAGTGCTGAAAGCAAAATCCACTGAGTAATTATAAAGATTAGGAGTTTATCAACAGAAAAAAAACAAGAAAGAGGGTTATGAAAGAGAAAAACTGAGGCCGAAGCCTTTTGTCTCCATTTGCTGCTTTTCTCCCCTCTCCTCCCAGTACGGGTGAAACCTGCTACACGGCACTCCCAACACCACGGAAGCTAAATCCCACTGTATTGAGAAGGAAAACAGGTACAGAAAATGAATTATCTGTCACTTGACCCAAACAACCGGTGAGCTGGGAGAGAGTCTGTGCTGCAGAACTGGCTGCAGAAAACACCCCAAAAAGATGGTGACTATGGAAGTCCTAAAGCATGTTCAAAATTCCAAAAATTCCATTGGTGAATAGGATTATGGGAGGGATATCCGGCTGTCATGTCTCCATGGAAACGGCGTCAGTCTTATGAGCAGAAGGTCCTCGATCTGAATCCCACCTGGTTAAAGGTCAAGCCTCCACACAGTATCTCTCTCTAAATATAATCTGCTCCTTTAGAAAAAGAAACTAAAACCAGTTTCTCTGGGTTTTTTTCCGTAGGTGATGCCACTTCTGTCATTCTTAGGACACAGAGTAGCCTGGCACACCGAGGAAATAGTCACAAATCAAGGTCTTGCCATGCAAACAGAGGACAACCAGATTATTTGTGCCCAAAGAACTCCCATGCTGTAGACCACACCAAGAGGAATTTCATCTGCAGTATGAAGATTAACCTGTGATGCTTTGCACCCAGTGGGCACTCAGAGCTGCGGTAGTGTCACTTCATTTGCAAGGTAGAAAACAGCAGCCTGAGCCAGACCACTTCCCCTCAGGTGTGGGTCACTTACTCACCTCACATAAGGATTCACAAGTTCTTTAGCTTATCCAAGATTTTATGGTGCTAAGGTCTAAGATCCATGACAGCCAAGCTCGTAAAGGATCTTCCCCCAGGAGTGTCAGCCTCAGGGACACAAAGAGCCCAACAGTGATGGGCAGCTGCTGAAGCTCAGTAACCAACCTGGGCCAGGGCTGCATCCACCCACAGCAGGGCAGCCCCTTTGGGAGTGAGCAGCCATGCGCTGGGTTTCATTTTGCCTAGGACTCAATGGAGAAAACATTCCTCTCACCCTTGGCTGGCAAGGGGTTACTCACTCCATCGGGGCCCAACTGAGATGCAAAACTGGAGTGCCAGGACAAGGGCAGAGACACAGGAGGCACTTCCTGAGAGCTTTCCCCTTCTGTCATTGTCTGCTTTTGCCTCCTCTCTGCCAGGTCTCTCTCATAAGGACTTTGAGTGTTCCCATGGCCAGAGTTTTGGGTTGGGCAGACATCCAGCATCGCTTAGCAGATCCAGAATGACACCTCACACGTTCTCGAAAGTGTGAAAGAAACAACCAAGCTGAACCATTTCACCACCCTCAGAGTGCAAGAGGTGATACCATAGATTTGCCGAGGAACCTGCAAGGACATCCACAAACATTTCACAACCACCTTCGTGCAGTCTGCTGCTTTATTAAACAGCCATGGGGTTTGGCAGCAGCTGGAAAGCTGGGCTCACGGGTCACCTCTGCCTTGACTCTGTTGCATATCCTCAAAAAGGCAAATCCTTTCAATAAGGACTTCAGTATAGGTTGTCTAATAAATGCATTTGACAAGGAGGAAGGGGATGAGGAGAGCACTGCAGGCACTGGACAGTCTGCTGGGCCCTGGCCTGAGGTTGAGCTACCGAGGAAGGGCGTAGAAACTAGTGGATGAGCCATGTGGAAGGCTGGGTGTAAGAGGCACTATGGTGAGAAACTGGCAAAAGCTACAGACAGCGCTGTGAGAGTTGGCTGGATCCCTCAGGCGGTTAAGGGGGACCTGTGTGAGCAAGAGCTGAACCACACAGCTGGAGTGCAGCGCTGGGGAGGTTCTGGGAAAGAAGACGTTGCCAGGTCAGGGTGCCTGGCAATCACGTACATAGTAGCACATAAGGCAGAGATAACCTAGCCTCAGGAATAGCAAATTTGGGGGTGAAATTGGCAAAACTAGTAGGAAAAAATAGTTAGGTGCAGGTTATCTCTCTCTCGACTGAGGAAAAGAAAGGGAGATGCAAGACTGGCAAAAAGAAGGTCAGGAAACACAGAAATGAAGAAGCCTGTCAATTCACGTAGAGGGTGTTCGGAGGCACTTGTCAAGCACTCCTATGTGTAATCACTACAGCTGGAGTCAGACAATAAGCCAAACCCTGTGCTTCTGGCTGTGCCAGCAGTCAGACCTGCTTCCACCCCAGGCAAAGGACAGAGGCTGGCAGTGCTGAGGAGGAGCATGGCAGTGTCACCACATGAGTACCTGCTCCAGGTCACACAGCATTAGCAACTGCCCATCACTGCACAACAGAGAGGACTTAGGGCTTTTTCTGGTTTCCAGTTCAGTTCTTACAAATATCCTGGAATGGAGGAAAGTGCTTTGTCTGCCTTCAAACTTATGGTCTCAACCCCAGAAAAGTGTCTTCAGGAAAAATCATTGGCACTGAGAAATCAGTAGGGCCTCTCCTGTGCCTCAGTGCGGTGAGTGACTAGAAAACACAAAATATGCCACGAGCTGTCTCTGAAGGGATGCTTAGGGGTTCGATAAGGACTCCCAGCAGAAGCTGTAAGTGCAGACTTTGTCAGGAAAAGCATCTTACTCTGAATTCACTTGATCTGAGCTTTGGCTGAAGGTTTGTTACAGGTCTGCCTCTCATGGCAATCCCCAAACCCTGGGCTGTGGCTCATTGCCCTTGGCATGAGACCAGGTAGGATAAAGATGAAATGGTTCCATGTAACAGCAGGTCCTAGGACAGAGGAGAAAGGCTGAGGTGAGGACAGGGTGGATTTAAATTGGATGTTGAGAAGTTCTTCAGCAGGAGGGGGGTTGAACACTGGAACAGGTTGCCCAGGGAGGTAGTTGAGGCCCCATCCCTGGAGATATTCAAGGGAAGGCTGGACAAGGCTCTGGTTGACTTGATGTGATTGAGGATGTCCCTGCTGTCTGCAGGGGGGCTGCACTAGGTGACCTTTGGAGGTCCCTTCCAACCTGGGCTTCTCTAGGATTTGGTGCAGTCTAATTTTCCTGGAATTAGTCGGCCCATCTCCAGTGTAAAAGCAATACATTCTGACTTCAAGCTCCACAAATTTCACCTGGGGTCCCTCAGATCACCTCTAAACTAGCAGAGATGATTTCTTTCATGGTTTTTTTGCTACAGTCCTTCATCTGTGTGCTGCAGCTAGAACAGCACAACTTGTGAGCAGAGCACCTCTGCTGCAGTGATGATTAACTGCCTGGAGACTAAGCTGTGAGACATCTCTCCTGAGCCTGAATACTGAGCAATGAATTCCCCTTCATGGCTTTTTCTCCACATTCCCAGGACTCCTAGCAGGTCCAGACTGTCATAGCTTGGACCTTGTGCAGGGAAGCTAGATGCCATCAGCACACAGAGCTTCAGCTCTTCTTTGCTAGTGCAAGCTGCTCTCTCTCACTCCAGAGCTCCTGTGTCCTTGTCCTCTTTTGAAGGTAGCTTGTGCTCAAACCTCACTACAAAGAACCTAAGTTCCTCAGATTCCAATTCTAAGAGCACTTTGGAAAACTTCAGTGCTGCCAAGACACTGGCAGGGGGCTGAAAGAAGCCAAATACATTACTGACTGCTCTCTTGCAGAACAGAAACATGTGCAAAGCCAGGCTCAGTACATCATCAGATCCATCAGATAGGATCATCAACATCCTCTGCACAAATGTTTGTGAGAAAGTGAGAAAAACCTGGAGACTTTTAGTGTAGCTGTCAAAGGGAACCACCCTGTAGAATTCCACACAATTCCAAGGATTTATCCAGTTGCCTTTTTTACTGAATTGTAAGTAGCATCCCCTGAGACCACCAGAGGGGTTTCCCCACACACAGTTAGGGACATTTTTCAATATCACTGCCTTGGTTTGAGGGAAGGGTAGAGTCCTCCTTTTCTCATATCAAGCACACAAGTTTATGTTCAGTCCCACCTGTCCTACCCTTAGTAAATCATAGAATCATTAGGGATCAGAAGGGACCTTGAAAGATCATCCAGTCCAATCCTCCTGTCACATCAGGATCACAGACCAAGTCGCACAGGAGCAGATCCAGGTGGGTGTGGAACTTCTCCAGAGAAGGAGACTCCACAACCCCCCTGGGCAGTCTGTTCTAATGCTCTGGTACTCTCCCTGGGAAGAAAGTCCTGCTGATATTTCTATGGAACCTCCTCTGTTCCAGCTTGCACCCACTGCCTCTTGTCCTATCACCAGATGACCTTGAGAAGAGCCTGGCTCCATCCTCCTGACACCCACCCCTCACATATTTAGAGACATGAACGAGGTCACCCCTCAGCCTCCTCTTCTCCAAGCTCAAGAGACCCAGCTCCCTCAGCCTTTCCTCATAAGGGAGGTGCTCTACTTCCTTCATCATCT
>VZRI01014144.1:1310-29265 GCA_013397515.1 Upupa epops | reverse complement strand
TGAGGAGGGACTGAGGGAACTGGGGTTGTTTAGCCTGGAGAAGAGGAGACTCAGGAGGGACCTTATCACTCTCTATAACTACCTGAAGGGAGGTTGCAGTCAGCTGGGGGTTAGGCTCTTCTCCCAGGCAACTAGGGACAGGATGAGAGGGCAGGGCCTGAAGCTGTGCTGGGGTAGGTTTAGTTAAGATGTTAGGAAGCCTTTCTTTATGGAAAGACATTAGATGTTGGAGTGGCAGTGGGGGAGCCGCCATCCCTGAAAGTATTTAAGGACAGACTGGACATGGCCCTTAGTGCCCTGGTCTCACCAGTGTGGTGATGTCAGGTCACAGGCTGGGCTGGATGATTTCAGAGGTCTTTTCAAGCCTCAATAATTCTGTGATTCTGTTTCTAGAGCAGACCTGTGGTTAACCAGTGGGCTCAATGTGAAGTTGTGGCTCAGGAGACATGTGGGTCTCAGCTTAGGCAACAAGCTGATAGGCTTGAGAAGGAAAAAGCAGTGAGAAGAGCGTTGTGAACTGCACAACAACAGGAATACGATCGGGAATTCTGCTGTGAACTGCTCTGATTTCTGTAGGCAGATCCATCACTCTGTTCACAGCCACAACAAGCTGCTGTGCAAAGGTTTCTGCAGCCAGACAGGGCAGCAGATCTTCCCACCTGTGTCACAGCTCCATCAGCACCTTTGCAAAGGCCAGTGTCCTCACCTACTCCACTCTTGAACTTTCTAGGTTCTGTGGCAGCCTTAAAGCAAGATGTTTCACCAAAAAGTGTCACAAGTCAAGAAAAACCTCCATTTTAGCTCAGTTCTTAGCTGGCAAACAGCAGCAGAGCTGCTGCTGGCAGTGTGGCACCAGGCTCTCCAGCTGGGGCCAAGAAGAAACTGTCAAACTCCTGCTATCCAGGCAGCTCTGAATCAGATAGCAGGAGAAGCAGCACTGCTTCCATGGGTAAGTCCCAAGAAGAGCTTCTCACAGGGAGTTTGTGGCAGGAGCATGGATAGATCATAGAAGTTAGGGTTTGAAAGGGCCACAAAAGGTCAACTAGTCCAACCCCCTGCCAGAGCAGGATCCCCTAGTTTATGTCACACAGGAACACATCCAGGTGAGCTTTGAATGAGTCCGAAGAGAAGATTCCACATCCTCTGAGCAGGGAAAAGATCTTTTCTCATGGTTATGTGGCATCTCCTCTGTTCCAGTTTGCACTGCCCCTTGTCCTATCATTGGACACAACTGAGCAGAGCCTGGCTCCTTCTCCTGACACTCACCCCTTCCATATTTATAAACATTCATGAGGGCACTCCCAATTCTCATCTTCTCCAAGCTGAAGAGACACAGCTCCCTCCGACTTTCCTCATGAGAGAGATATCCTGCTCCAGCATCAGTGTCTCTGCTCTGGACTCTTTCAAGCAGTTCCCTGTCCCTCTTGAACTGAGTGGGCCAGAACTGGGCACTATATTCCAAACACTGTGGTAGAGACTTAAACATACTGCAAGCGATCCAGGGATCCATCCAGAAGTACAAGTGAAGAACATTTATTGGGTCCTCTACCTGACAGAGTGTTAGAACCTTTCTGAGAAACCAGTCTTTGCTGGTTTATCAGTTAGGGGCCAATTATCTCCTACTACAGCACACCAAGCCTGCCTTGAGACAATCTTTCACTGCCCGCAGTAGTCCCTAGGTCAGATGTCTAGGAAACTGATTTTCTCCTTGGCCACTGCAGCCCTCTCACTTCTGAGGGACTTTCAAAACATGAGCAGCAGTTGGCCAAACACAGGCAGCACTGCCTGGAACTGAGGATGCTGAAAACCGCTGCCTTGGAACCTGTCTGGGCCAAAGCACTCTTCCAAATACCACCCCATCACCTTGGTGAGAACAGCCATTCAAGAATGAAATATTTCTGTGGGTTTTTAAAGACATACCATACACACTTCATAGAAAGAAGGTCCTTTCAGAATCAGCTGCATACTTAGAGGGCGTATATCTTGGTGAGGAAGGCAGGAACGATCGATGGGGACAGACCAGAGAAGAAATAACCATAGCAATGACCACCATTCCTGGAAAGAGCAGCCAGTCAAGCCCATTGCAATGCAACCACTGTGCTGAGAGCATGTAAGTGAGGTGCTGCACCCTCTGGAGTCCCAAGGAGAAGCAAAAGGAACACCTATAGCAGAGTATCCAGCTTTTGGGAAGCTTGTCAGGGAAGGAGGATCCCATCTCAAGAGCTGTAGGAGATGGGAGCTGGTCTCCAGATGAGCATTGTAACAAGCCTGTGTCATTGTTTCTTGCTTCTGATGAATCTAGCCATCACTGGGCTTAACAGCAAAGAAATCTTGACACCAAGCTGGGAGGAGTGGCTGACATTCCAGAGGGCTGGGCTGTCATTCCTGGACAGGCTGGAGAGTTGGGCAGGGAGGAATTGAATGAAGTTCAACAAGGGCAGTGTACAGTGTGGTGTCTGGGCAACAACAACCCCAGGGCCCAGGATAGGGTGGGGACTGACCTGCTGGGGAGCAGCACAGGAGAAGGGGTCCTGGGGGTCCCGGTGGCCAGGCAGGATGACCAGGAGCCAGCAATGGGCCCTTGTGGCCAAGAGGGCCAATGTCATCCTGGGGTGAATTAGGAGGGGGTGCAGTTAGCAGATAGAGAGACATGCTCCTTCCCCTCTACTCTGCCCTGGTGAGATCACATCTGGAATCTTGTGTGCAGTTCTGGACCCCTCAGTTCCAGAAGGACACAGAGCTGCTTGAGGGAGTGCAGTGCAGAGCCACAAAGATGATAAAGGCAGTGGAACATCTCCCTGATGAGGAAAGGCTGAGGGAGCTGGGTCTCTTGAGCTTGGAAAAAAACAGACTGAGGGGTGACCTCATTAGTGTTGATCAATATGGAAAGGGAGGGGTCAGGAGGAAGGAATCAGGTTCTGCTCAGTGGCATCCAGTGATAGGACAAGGGGCAAAGGGGCTGGAACAGAGGAGGTTTCACATAAAGATGAGAAGAAACCTCTTCCCAGTGAGGGTGACAGAGCACTGGAGGGGGCTGCCCAGGGAGGTTGTGGACTCTCCTTCTCTGTAGATGTTTAAAACCCACCCTGACTGTTCCTGTGCAACTGGATCTAGGGGAGGGAGATTGGATGGGATGATCTTTTGAGGTCCCTTCCAATCCCTAAACTGTCTGTGATTCTGCCAACATTTTACCTGAGCCCACAAGTATTGTTTGGTCACATTAGTGCTTCTGGAGTGTGTTTCCCACATAGACAGTGCTGTGATTTACAAGAGAAATCATCTATAATGACCACAATCAGAACCAAAGGCAAAGTTTCATAAAATCATACAGTCATCAAGATTGGGAAAGACCTTCAAGATCATCCACCCTACAGCCCTGAATCACTAACCCATCTCCTGAAACACCATGTCTACCTGTTTTTTGAAGCTCTCCAGGGACAGTGTCTTCACTCCCTCTCTGGGCAGCCTGTTCCAAGGCCTCAACACTCTTTCTGCCACTCCCTGATAACAGTGACTCTCTATGTGCTCTCAGCTGCCTAACAGCCCTTGAAGGACACAACACCGACCACCAGACTTTTCTCAACAGGATGCTTTATTAGGCTGTCACCTGTGCGTAGGTTACTCAACAAAATAAGTAGCTAATTTCCAACATCAGCTAACTACATTCAACTCTGAATCTGAGGTGAGATTTCTACTGGCTATACTGGCCTTCATGGTTTCTGTGCTGGTGTTTTATGCCCCCTCTGCATCACCTACTTCATCTGCCCAAGCCAAAACTGCCTGGTGAGGGGCTGGTCCACCCTGCCTTCTCTACAGCTGTCTCTGCTGCCAAACCCGTCCTGAGTGCAATATCTTTTATCTTCCTCAGGCTAGCAGGAATCCAGCCTCCTTCTCACATTTATAGGACAGTTAGAGTCACTTTTACTAGTTCTATGTTTTGTGAGGCCTGAGCCTTTGAGCTGCAATGGTCTAAGGAGTGCAAAGTTGGTTATCTCAGCAGGTCTGCACAGCACTCGTGCTTTCTCCTGAGTGGGGAAAAAAATATCAGTAACCTCATCTGCTCGATGCACTTCAATCCATCAGTTGGATGCAGATGGCCAGGGTGCCCCAGGGAACAAAATTTAAGAGCATCTGGCCTTGTGCTTGGTAAATTGGACCCATTATAGGACCTGTCTGTATCACCTTGCACATAAAGCAGGTACTGATGAAGGCGGATTTTTGCAAGGTGAATACTCCCCATATGTTACCCGGGAGATATCTCCTGTTCTTGGTACCACTGGTCATTAATTTCCCTGCTTGTTTTGACTGTTTTTCTCTCACGCTGAAGTGTCTCAAATCATAAAAGCCACAGCCAAGAAAAAGTCAGTAACACAAACATCATCAATATTCATGACGGACACCCCGAGAAAAACACTCCCTGATGCGATGCCTTGTTTCCCACATAGTCTGGTTAGGGCTAGGATGCCTCACAGTTCTATTCTGCTTCCATTTTCCTCCAAGCATTGAGGGCACCTCGGAGCAATGAGGATTTTCTGGCCCTTTAACAATCCCCTTGTCCGCCAGACTTCCTCCTTTCATAGCCCCCCATGTGCTCCCTCCCCTCTCCCCCAGGGCTAGTTAATATGTGCCAAATCCTGACACCCTGAATGGTTTCCCAACGCGACACTAATCACAGTTTGGGGAGCAGGTCAGCAGTGAAGGAACTGAAATTCGTGTGAAAAAGTCCCCGGGATGGCCCCGGTGCCTCACACCTGCGTGCCCTATTCATCCGCACTGTTTACACATTGTCATCCACAATTAATTCTTTCCAGGGACGCTCCGCTGCCTGCCCTCCTGTCGCACAGGGACCCCATTCCAAGCTGTTGTGCCTGTTAAATTGAGCATGGGGTGCTGCGATTAAATTAAGTTTTGTGGCTCGCTCTCTTTCGCCCTCCCCTTCTCTTTTCTCGCCGTTAATAACGGTGCCTGATGGAAGATGGCTGGCACTGGTGTGAAGAGGTAATTACAGGCACTAAAAGTAGGAGAAGAAAAGTTTCTTCTATATGGAAATGCAAACAGGGGCGTCTTTTCTGCCCATCAGAGGTGGGAACTGCAGCCCTGCATGATGTCCAGGCTACAAGGACCATAGGAGGGCACAAGGCTGTGTGTGACGCTCTCCCACAGACAGAGCAACCCGGCAAAGCTCAGATCTGTGACAATCTGCACCCACTGCAGACTGCACCCACTTCATATGGGTTTCCTTCAGCTCTGCTCTGCTAAGGCCCCACCTGGATTCCTGCATCCAGTTCTGGAACCCACAGTGCAAAAAGGATGTAGATCTGTTGGAGCAGGTCCAGAGGAGGCCATGAAGATGATAAGAGGGCTGGAGCACCTCTGCCATAAAGCCAGGCTGAGAGAGCTGGAGTTGTTCAGCTTAGAGAAGATTTCAGGGAAGCTGGTAGTGGCCTTCCAGTACCTGAAGGGGTCTACAAGAAAGCTGGAGAAAAACATGAGAGCTGGAGCTCACCTCACTGGAGGTGAAGGAGAAAACAAGAGAAGAGGACAGGTATCCGACCAGCTTTTCCAAAACCTCCACAAGACAGCAGCACTTTTTGCAGTGTTTTGTGTGAAGTGGGAAACTGGTTTTTATTAGTGGCATGGCTACAGTCAAAGCCTTTTTGAACATGAAGTATCCTCATGGCAAGAAGAGCAGAGCTCTTCCAGCTACTGCCAAGTAAAGAGCAATTCTCTATTTGCTGTTTGCTCACATCAGACTAAAAAAGACCTGAGAACGGCCTTCAGTTCTGAGGTCCCAGCATCCAAGCCACATTCACCATAACAACATTTATTGGCTACAAGCAGTCTTTAAAGGCTTGGAGAATAGCAGCCTCTCTGATTTTTATCCTATGCAAGAAAATTGCCCCTGCAAGAGAAAACTCTTCACATCAGCAATTAAAAAACCAGACTCCTCATAAATACCCCTGTAAAAGAGCGCCGCATGCACTTACAGAGCATGCTGGAAAGCACATGCTACATCCCCCTCTAGTGCTGGACTACCACAGAATAGCAGCGAAATCGGGCCACTGCTTTCTGCATCTGGAGTGAAGACTTCTCTGCAGCAATTCGTGATGAAGCCCCGTAAGTGAGTCAGGAAGGCAGTTGCCACAAATGAACACATCTTTATCAGATGACTGCCTCACAGCAGGTGGATTCCCAGGGACTGAGAAGCCTGAGAATCCTTAAAGTGACTAAGGTTTTAATACCTCCTAAATACCGATGTGAATCCAGGGTAAATCTGCTTCTTTTTGCAAGCCTCCTCATTCATTCTGTGCATCCACTTAACACCTACAATGCTGAGCACATCACACACCCCAACCCGTGGCATCACAGCTCTGTAGTATTTTGGACAGAGCTGTACCTGGGAAAAGCAGCTCCTCCAGAAGCACCAGGTACACTAAGTACCCTCCCAATCATCCTCCAGCACAGGAGATGTGGTCTCATAGGCCTTATTTAGGGAAGGAATCTGCCCGACTCAGCTTTCAGCAGCTACTGCATCCTATTTCATCAGCCCATCTCACATCTGCTCCTACAAAGACAATCAGGCTAGGCACAGAGCTCTTACCAGCCCCAGGGATCTCTGAGGTGTATGACAGGAAGCAGTGAAGCCACTCACACTGCAGATCTCATTTCTCAAGTGTGCTGTGTGTCCTAGACTCTCCTGTATTTGATGAAGCAGCTCTTCAAGTGGTCAGACTGCACTTCAGAACTTCTTCAGGAGGGTCTTGGCTTGTTAGCAGGTAAGGGGGGAAGCCAGAGGGCACCAGGGCAAAGGGCACTGCACAAGCACTGGCTGATCTTGGACGCTCACAGCATGCAGCACCTGGAGAAGGTCCTGGGGTTGAAGGAAGTAGAAACAGCCTGGCTTCAGCAGGTCACCTGGGTCAGGCAGAGCAGAGATCAGCGCATGGGCAGCAGATATGGATCTAGTAGCTGGCATCTTCAGCAGGATGTGGGAGAAAACAACAGGTACAGCACCACACCCCTACTTCCACAATCTTGCCCAGCTGATACTACCCCCTTGTATAAGTTCTTCCAACCCAATACTATGGTCACAGATCACACAAGTTCTAACATCCACATCCTCCTGACAGAAATTTAGAAGAGGAACCGCCAAGGCAAAAGCCTCCCCAGCCTATCCAACTCTGCTGTAAGACCAACCGCAAGTGCTCTCCTGAATCTCCTCTCTTTAACCAGCCTCAAGGAGAAACAGGCATAACTCTTCTTTCCAGGTGGGTTAAATCTGCCAAAGAACAGCTGAAGGCTGGTCTATGGATGTGTTTGAGCCACCTCAGTGGCAGGTGTTGGGATCAGCCTTGCCTACAAAACCTTGAGGCAAGGGCTCACATTGAAATTCTTTTAGAGGAGTACTTAGTAACATAAATATTACCAACCTAACAATCTGCTGCCACTCTCTCCTCCCACCAAAACCAATAAGAGCAGAGGACACTCGACAAATTACACTGCTTGCCCAGTTCATAAACAATTTACAGAGGGATGCATGAGCTTGAAGCGCTCCGTAAACACATATTAATCATTAAATAATTAAGATAATCCTCTGTTCTTTTTCTCTGGCACTCCCAAATTGATAGAGGTTCCCATAGCAACACAGGATCAGGACCGATGGTGGGGGAATGCAGAGCTCGGTGGATGGTGGTAGTGTGGGACCTTTGCTCTCCAGCTCTCCAAAAGTCACACAGGGCAAGCGGAAGGGGGCTGTGAGAGGTGACATGCAGGAAGAAGGCTTTCAATTTTAATGGAGATTCTTATGATGACAGTCTATGCAAATAGGTACATGAAAGAGAAGAGGAAACAGACTGGGGGAAGGGGGAGAGAAATTAACCCTGGTTCAGATTTCAAAGCAAAGCCAGGAATAATTTTTGGAGCTAAGAATAGTTGCAATGCACCTTCTTCTCCTTTGGCTCAAGCCCTACATAATCCTTAGGCTCGGGGTCTGAAATTGCCGTGGGGTGGGGGCAGGAGGCCAGTCCGCCCAGTCCAGGAAAGGCGACTGTGCCAGCTGCAGCTCCATCACCTTTATGATCCCTTTGTGTCACCACAAGCAACTGTTTAACAAAGGACTCTGCTTTCCAAGGGCCCTTCCAGTTGTTTTGCAAATGAGATTGCTTGATTGGTGAGCAAAATCAGAGATCTTTTGAAGCTGTTGCCCAGGAAAGGGGGAGGGAAAAGGATTCAATTATCCCCCACAGTAAGTAGCAGGACTCGCCTGGTCCTATTGAGAGCTGCTGAGAATAAACCAAAGCAACTTTGGCATCAACTTTTAGGTCAAATTCTTCTGAAATCCCAGGAAGACTCTATAGTCACTTCTAAAAAAAAAAAAAACACCAAACAGGGTCTGCTGTTTGGGGAGAGGAATTCTGTTTCTCCTAGGACAGGCTGATGAGGACAGGCTGAGGGAGCTGGGGCTGTTCAGCCTGGGGAAGAGGAGACTGAGAGGAGACCTCATAGCTCTCTATAGCTACCTGAAGGGAGGTTGGAGTGAGGCAGGTGTTGGCCTCTTCTCCCTTGGGACTAGCACTAGGAAAAGAGCATGTGGAGTCAGGTTGCACCAGGGGAGGATGAGATTGGATCACAGGAAAAACTTCTTCCCAGCAAGGGTGGGGAGGCCTTGGAACAGGCTGCCTAGGGAGGGGGTGGAGGCACCATCTCTAAAAGGGTTTAACAAAAAGGCAGGCATGGTGTTTTTGGAGATGGTTTAGTGGTTTGGGGTTGTAAGGATGACAGTTGTACTTGATGGTTTTGAAGGTCTTTTCCAACTTCAATAATTCTATGAAATTCCTGTTCCTGTTGCAACCCTTGAGGGGGATTTAGTCAGCTCCCAACTTGGGAGCCTTCAGAGAATCCACTTGACAGACACTAAAGGATGCTTTCACCACTAGGTCCAGGGCAGCAGTCTGCAGGTCTCAGAAGGCTTTATTGGTGTAGACCATGTCAACAGCCATGCAGGGATTCACTGGGAAATCTTTGTTTTTATGAGAAAATAGCTCCTGCATCACAGAAAGTGTCCACAGGAAGACTGCGATGGCACTGCCAAGGAACAAAGTTTGGTGGAGATAAACCAGAGCAGAGAGGTCTGCTTCAGCTGCCCCACACCTCCTTATTTTAGTCAAGTTCAACATCAAAACAGACTTTCCCCAAAAGGCCTCTCTGCTTTCCTGTGCATGAGGCTTGTGGCTGAGCTGGAGTTACCGAGAACAATGTGGATCTTGCCCAAGCTTTATGGGAGCTGGACAGAGCTCCCAGGGAGCAGAGCCCAGAGGAGAGAACGGGACCCAAACCCAAGGCAAGGCGCTGCCTACTTTAATGTTAGGCAGTCTGAAATGAAGTGTTTCATGTCCATTGAACAAATCGAAACAGAACATTCCTCCCTCTGAAACGTCACAACGCTTCTCTGTGACCCAAAAAATGTCAAAACAGGACACAGAGATGTTTCTGAACAGGACTGGCTTCATTCCAGGAAACATTATTTTTGCCTTTATTTTTGGTTTGGTTTGGTTTTTGCACCCCAGTTTGTTCTAGAAAACAGAAATTCTGGATGTCTGTCCTTGCAGCTGTTTTATCATGGGGAGGAACAAATGTTGCTGATCCCTACCCATGTGCATGAGCACTGTCCCTCACACACTAAGCCATGTGCTGAGCCTTTAGCAGCATTCCCAGGCTCATTCCAGACTGGTTTCGTGAATCAGCCCCACAACTAGAGAACACCCTTCAGTGTGTAGATGCACCCAAGTGTCTGGGCATCCCCAGAACAAGTGTACTCTCAAACCCAAGGTGCCCTAAAACAGGGGCACCAGCCATCACTACTGGCACTGCAGGGTTCACATACAACCCTCTTCCCTTTTGAGTTCTTCCACTCTCCGACAGAGTAAACACAGAGTTTGGTCTGATCCTTTCAGACTTAAAAGTTTGGTGCCAATGTGAACAGTGAGGAACTGGTTTGAGCAATCCCCTGCTTTGGGGAGCGATGCTAAAAGCAACACTTACTGCAAGAGAAGAGGGAAGGGTGCGTGAACACTCCAAATCATCTCTGTGCTTTGTTTTTCCACAGATCTCCAGTGTTCATTTCGTCTCCATCATAAATCTCCAAACAGGGTCCCCTAATGCCAGATCCTGTGTTGTTTCTACAGTGAGGGGTCCAAACAAGGGAACCCTGTGGCTGTCTTGCACTGGTGAGATGTTGATGCAATCAGGACTGGGACTCCACAAGCCTCTCCTGACAGACCCTCAGCACCCATTGCCTAGGTTTCCCCTGCTACAGACCAGTCTTCCCTGATGCCCTCAACTGGAGGAACTGTTCTATTTCTCAGTCTCTTCCTTACTGGGGGAAAATGCTTCTTTTAAATCTTTCCCGGTAGGAATTACTGCAAAGGCAGCAATTCTCATCGGCCCTGGGCATACACTGTTGCACCAGTAGATGTATTTCTCTCATTTTGTATAAATAACCTCTAATACTAATTCATTCTGCTGATTCTCTCCAACTCTTCCAAACTCATTTACTCTCTAAGCATGTAAAAATAAACTGCAGGAACAATTCCTATTGCATCTACAGCTAAACAAACTCTCTTGGGTTCCACTGTGAGCCATGCAGTGCCCTGCAGGCTCGTTCCCTGTGGGTTGGCAGTAGCTCAGCCCTCGCAGGCTCTCTCAGAGGCTTGGATCCAATGCAAAATTTATCCTTTTGCTGAGACCTTGCAGTGTCTTCACAAGGCTCCTGCAAAAGCCTAAAAGAACATCCAGAAGGCCTTATCCATCACCAGGCTGTCCTGGGCTGTGAAAGGAGAGTAGACCTGAGATAGGCTGCCTTCCAGGTGATGACTGTTCTCACCTCTTTGAGCAGCTTGCCACAGCCTTGCCAATCAGCAGGATGCATCCCTAAATAGAGGACGATTTTAGGCTTTTGGATTAATGCAGAGGATTGAGAGATCTTCCTTTTAGGGATAAAAGCGTGGTGACATTTCATGGCAGCAGTACATCACCTTTGAGAACCAAGGTATGCATTGTTTTAGAAATAAAAGATAACAAGACCAAGAATAACAACAGGAACAGAGGAAATTAGCGTGTGGGTTATGTTCCAAAAGGCTCCCCAGTGAAGCTCCCAGACGTGCTCCGTTACCATCATTCCCCTTAAAGATTACTTCAAGGATGTACTAATAGATGGATCAGGAGTGTGGCTGTTACCATGGACACGTATCTAATCAAACGGAGTCTAATTATGTGTGTTACCAAATCTGGCACTTGGAGAGCTCTTCAGCAATAATTCTGCTGCTTTTCTGACAAACAGCTTGATTGCTCAGTAGGCTGCAGATATTTCCATGTTGAGGGTTTGTTCCTTGATAAGCAACTGTCTAGCGAACCAAAAGTGCTTTTCACTTGCAAAGGCACAGCTAATATTAGCAACCAGATTAAATTAATTATCTTTAATGAGCTAATAAATATATTTAGGACTCTTTGTGCTGTGCTCTGTCACCTTTAGAAAACACTTCACCACAACTGAAATGAGATCACTTCAAACACTCCAGTTTAACGTTATAAATTATAGCACCATTTGCTTTAAAACCAGATCCTAAATTGATGCCTGTCTTTAGCTACAGGACAGAAAATAGATTAATTTTTTTAAAAGTGTGTCTCAGGATTGTGGGAGAAGCAAGGAATTTGTGAGGAACATATCATGATGCTCAGCCATGTACCCTCACCAGATGAAGAGTGTAGAAAGTTGCTGCTTCTCCCATCTAGCTACAGTATTCCCTGGAACAAGCAAACCAGAACTTCTCTGCACCACCTGTGGAAGGAGCCTGCCATCAGAAGGGCGGCGAGGTGGGTAGTGATGAGGTCTGCAGAATGGAGCCATAGAATTATCAAGGTTGGAAAAGACCTTCAAGATCATCAAGTCCAACCATCTGCCCTACAAACCCCAACCACTAAACCGTCTCCCTAAACACAATGTCTCCCCTTTTTTTAGCCCTCCAGGGACAGTGCCTGTTGTTTCATCTTCCGTCTCCATCACACACACACAGCTGCCAGGAGAAGCACACATGGTGTGGAGAAGCAGCCTCTTTATTACCCTCTTCCATGCACTGAACAGATGATGTGAGGAGAGTTTGTAAATGACCAGGTGACCAGAAGTCCCTGTGGTTTTTTCCCTATGACAAAGAATCCTTGAGTCTGCAAGAGACAACTGCGCGAGGTGTGGAGTTAAGTTGGGAACAGACACAGAGCAAACTGTTGAGCTGCAGAGGAGCAGAACGGAACCCACCCAAACTAACTGCAAGGTGTCTAGTTAGTAGCAGAAAAGTGTGATCCACCAGAGTCGGTGATGACTAGGTAAAAGCATGATAACAAGACTAAGGATGTAGCCAGCAGGATGACCCCTGCAATATCCCAGTACTCCCCATGTTAGTCTTCATCTGATTTAGCCAACAATCTTTGTGCAAACTAGTCTTGAAGTTCCCAACTTCAGTCGCTCTGCAACACCAGGCACCACACAGCCTCCTCTCCTTTCTCCAGCCCCTACATCATTAAAAAT
The DNA here is from genome assembly GCA_013397515.1 of Upupa epops. NCBI lineage: Eukaryota > Metazoa > Chordata > Aves > Bucerotiformes > Upupidae > Upupa > Upupa epops. The sequence goes on along the minus strand of VZRI01014144.1, from coordinate 16,685 downwards.
AATTAAACTCGTCCCATGGTGTCTCACGACACCTGGTAAGTCTCACCTCTAACTACCCACTGGGCTGTGCTGGAACAACAGCACTGCAGATGCTGCCTGTGGGGCTCAGCCCATTCCCACCAAAGTGCTGGACAAGCTGCTGGTGCGACACCCCCAGCTCTCCTTGCCTAACCAGGGCACAGTAGGGAGCTGCACATTAATCAGCAGTGCCCTGGTGCAGATCAGCACACCCAGCTCTCTGTATCTCCACTTTTCTGTCATTTCCATCAGCTCCGTTTTCCTTACAACCCCTTTGGTGTAGCAATTAATGCAGAGGGTTTTCATTTACTCAAGCTGTCCAAAGCAGCAAAGCACATCTACCCCCCACAACCCCTGCCAACAGCTCGTAATGCATTTTAACTGCTCCCTGGCCTTTGAAGTGTTGGCCTTCTGGGCAACATTATCATGACCCTTTATATACCTCCAAAGGTGGAGGCAGTGCTGCACAGCAGCTTACACATGCTGAGGGTGAGCAGGGTTTCCCCATGCTTCAAATAAAGTGCATTGTTCTAGGAACCATGCGAGGACTGTGCCCTCATCACTAGCAAGAGCCTGAATCATAGAATCACGAAAACATAGAATTCATTGGATTGGAAGGGACATCCAAAGGTCGTCTAGTCCAACATTGCTACAACAAGCAGGGCCATCTCTAACCAGAACAGATTGCCCAGAGCCCCACCCAGTCTGACCTTGAATGGATTCAGGGATGGGGCCTCCACCACCTCTCTAGGCAGCCTGTTCCAGATCATCAAGGTTGGAAAACACCTTCAAGATCATCAAGCACAACCACCTGCCCTACAACCCCAAACCACTAAACCATCTCCTCAAACACTGCGTCTGCCTGTTTTTTGAACCTCTCCAGGAACTGTGCCTCCATCCCCTCCCTGGGCAGCCTGTTCCAAGTCCTCCCCACTGCTGCTGGGAAGACATTTGTCCTAATATGCAACCTGAATCACCCCTAGCACAACCCCCATTTCCTCTGGTCCTATTGCAGGGAAGACGAGACTAACTCCTGCCTCACTCCAAGAGAGCAGTAAGGTCTCTCCTCAGCCTCCTCTTCCCCAGGCTGAACAGCCCTAGCTCTTTCAGCCTCTCCTCATCAGACCTGTTCTCCAGACCCCTAACCAGCCCAGTTGCCCTTCTGTGTCCCCTCTCCAGCATCTCCATGTCCTTCCTACTCTGCATTGCCCCAAACTGTCCCCAATACTCAAGGTGTGGCCTCACCATGGCCAAGGATTTGCCTCCTTGGTCCTGCTGGTCACAACTGAAACCACCATGGAAGGGTATGACCCTCACTTGCATAGTAAACGGGGCTCTGAGGGTACTTTGTGCCGTGACTGCTGACATGGCACTGAAAGAAACAAACAGAGCTTTCTAAAAATATAAAAGACCAGTGGACCCAAGGGAGGGTGGCTTGGGGCAGGAGAAGCAGAGGCAAGAGGCAGAGGGAAGAAACCGTCACTGAAACCCTGTGGGATCTGGGGGAAGGCACTGGTGCCTTGCCATGTCCCACCAAGAGCATGAACATTCCGGGGACCCAGCATCCAGGAGCCACCACACCATGCAAGCAAGCCCCTAAAGAAAGATGCACTTCCCTTCTTTGCATCCCTTCAGGAAGTCCTACAGGTTAGAGATAATCATAGAATCATAAGGCTGGAAGGGACCTCCACAGGTCATCTACACCCCTGCAACAAACCAGACCAGATTGCCCAGAGTCCCGTCCAGCCTGACCTTGAATGGCTCCAGGGATGGGGCCTCCATCACCTCTCTGGGTGCCAGCCTGTGCCAGGGATCCACCACCCTCAAATTAAACAACTTTTTCCTGATGTCCAGCCTAAATCTACTCTTTTCCAGCTTCAAACCATTTCCTCTCAGCCTACCAATTCATGTCCTCCAGGCAAGCTGTTGATTTGTGGAGGAGGGGCCACAAACCCTGTCTGCAGCTCAGTGAGAGACAGGAGGTGCCATTGTCTCTGGTGAGCTGCCCAGATCCGTCCCCACCAGGACAGCAAGCTCTGAAAGCTCAGAGCTGTTCTACTACCTAGCAGGTCTGAAGCCAGACACACACATATGCAGCACAGCCCCAGTGTCTGTTGCAGTGGAAATCACAGTTGACACTACCATCCAGCAGCTGCCCTTCTAAAGCCACAGAGATGGAGAGGGGTCTCCAGCCAGAGGAGAGACCAACAAGGGGCAGAAATGGTTAAAGTAGCTAGTAAGTCAAATTACCAGCAGAAAAAAACCCATGAACTGGGCAGAGAAAAGCATCCTTTCCAGCACTGCCAACCCCACATACTCAGAGTTATGTGTCAGGCTCCAGAGAATCACAGTTTAAAAATCACGAGGTTTTTGTTATGTGCTTTTTTATTTAAAAAAAGAAAATCCCAAATGCTGAAGCTTTTCCTAATTGCACTCTGTTTTCTTCAACTTTATGATCGTATTTTCAACCTTTTTCTCCAAATCCCTGAAGGCTACAAACTTATACATTTTTATTATAAAATAAAATTGAGGAGCTCACCTAGTGCCCACAGCTTTGGGGCAAACAGCAAACATCAAAAGACTGAAGCTGAAAGGAGGGGAATAGGAAATACAGGGGATCTCCAGAACAAACACCCCGCAGGATACCTGTCTCTGACCAGAGTTCTCCCGAGTAGTGCAAAAATAGATTTAGAAGAGATTTTGCTGTTGTGATAAACACCACACTGCTGAAGTGTTTTGTTTGTCAGTGTGAAGAGCAGGTATGCAGGAACGTTTTGCCTCCAAGAACAACATTGCTGTCAGCCCAGGACTGCAGAAAAGTGAAAATAGAGGCTGCTGCCCCAGACCAAAGGGACCTGAGAAGCCTAGTTACAATCATGGAGAGAGACCAACTTGGAAGCCACCTGGAAAGATCATCCAGTCCAATCCCCCTGCCACAGCAGCATCACCCACATCAGGTCCAAGCGGATTTCAAATGTCTCCAGAGAAGGAGACCTCACAAACCTCCCAGGCAGCCCCCTGCAGCGCCTCAGCTCCCTCCCTGAGAAGAATTTATAGAATCAGTCAGGGTTGGAAGGGACCACAGGATCATCCAGTTCCAACCCCCCTGCCATGGGCAGGGACACCCCACCCTAGAGCAGGCTGGATAGAGCCTCATCCAGCCCAGCCTTAAACACCTCCAGGGACGGGGCCCCATCCACCTCCCTGGGCAACCCATTCCAGGCTCTCCCCACTCTCCCGGTGAAGGACTTCCTCCTCACATCAAGCCTAAATCTCCCTGTCTCCAGCTTTGCTCCATTCCCCCTAGTCCTGTCACTACTTGAAATCCTAAAAAGCCCCTCCCCAGAGTTTTTGTATCCCCCTTCAGATACTGGATGGCCACAATAATAATAGTTTCTAAGAGTGTGTTGTGTGCTCAGCACTGCTGCTGTTCATGGAGCAGAGAAGGTTAGGACGCATTACCAAAGGCCAAACCAGTATCTGATCTTTTGTCTAGAGCCTGGCTCCCATATAGAGCTGATCATCAACATAGAGCCTGATCTTCCATCTACAGCCTGATCAATACAGAAACTTACTGCATAAAAAGGGTGGGGTGGTGCTATCCAACTCAATTTCTTCATCTCCAGAGATGCTGAAAGAACTGCCATGGGTGCCTGCGTTATGAGGCAGATAGACTGTGATGAATGCATCAGCCTGTGAAGAACTCAGTCACCCTCCAAGATCAAAGCTGATCAGAGCACAAACTCTCTATCACGTCTCAAGAAAAGACCTGTCCCATGAGAGAAAGTGATACTCTTTCTCCCACTGATCCTGTTGACTTCATTTACCAGATGCTAGAATGCCCTCATGAAGAGATACTGGCTTCCTTTGGTTGCTGTCGGAATGAACAAATGGAAATAAAAAACATGCCAAAGCAAGACAAAAGCGTCACCCTGCTGGGTTTGGCTCAGTGCTGCCTGGGTGCTTTGGAAAGCCCTGGTGCAGAGGCTGACCACAATGATGCCAATAACATGATGCCAAAGACAACAGCACCTAATCTGCCAGTGGAACTCAAAGCCACAAGGTTTACATCAGCCCAGAAACTTGGCACAACGTACAGGAGGACAGTAAATACATTTGAGACCGAGATCCAGCACCTAAAGCTGCTGATCTAGGCGGGGCTCAGCACACACAGCCCTATAGGGCTGCAAAAGTGCTCACAGCCTGTCTGCACCAGGCAGATTAACCAACACCAGTTCAGGCAGGAGGCCACAGGACTTTGGCAGCAAGATGGAGCAGAGGAGGTTCCACATAAACAAAAGGAAAAACTTTATACTGAGAGGGTGATAGAGCCCTGGCACAGGCTGCCCAGGGAGGTTGTGGATTCTCCTGCTCTGGAGATATCCAAAACCTACCTGGACGCAGCCCTGTGTGCCCTGATCTACATGATCCTGCTCTGGCAGGGGGGTTGGACTAGATGATCTTTAGAGGTCCCTTCCAACCCCTTTCTGTGATTCTGTGACAGGACAGTACACACCATCTTCCAGGTTGCTGGGGACCTTGAGTTGCCCTCAGACCAAAGGACACACCTAAGAGCCCACTACACCAAGTTCCCAGTGCTGCGTCAAGGCTTGATGGAAGCCTAGTACCACATGTCCTGTCAAACAGGGTCTTCATCCTCACCCCACCACCAAAAACAAGATGTCTCTCCCTTCAGGAGCTGTCTTTTCATAGACCTCTTGATTCTTCCCTGGGGTTTGGAGAAGGATCTTAGACTCTCAGTCATCCTTGGCAATCCCTGATCACCTTGTTTCTTACTTCACACTTCCCTGTTTCCTGGAAGTGTTCAAGGCCAGGTTGGATGAGGCTCTGGGCAACCTGGTCTAGTTAGAGTTGTCACTGCAAAGGGATTGGAACTAGATGTTCTTTAAAGTCCCTTCCAACCCAAACAATTGTTATTCTGTGCTACAACTGAGCTGTTTTTTCACTGCTGACCCACCAGAGTGCTCTGCACTTGACCCTGCCAAGGCTGCTCTGGAGCTCAATGTGAATCAAAACCATCAGTAAACCACAGGAGGATGCAATATCCTTCTCTTGGCTGTTTGAAACAAGCATCACCAGAGTAGAGAGCTGCTGGCGCTGGGTCTCAGCAGGCGCTGACTGAGCCCATACAGGGTGCTCTTACATCATTTGTTCTGAGCACAGTTTAATTGCAAAATGATTTCTTTTCCTATCAAACAAACTTGGACAAGAGAGTGGTCGTGGGACTTCTAAGCCTGTTGATTGCTACATGGGATTTGAATAAATAAAAATAACTTTGGCTCCTGTCTGCACCCAGGACCACTATGAGCCTGGTGCCAGCAGGGTCAGAAGATGGTAAACGCCCTTGGGTGGGGATTAGGCCACCGCTGCAACCAGGAAACCATGGGGTACAAGGTTCTAGCACCCTGCTGTGGGACATGGTAATGGGACCCCCTTCTGTGCTAGGGCAGTAACTGTGGAGTGTCTCCAGCACATCCTTGTGGCTGTGGGAAGCCTCCGGTGCTTGTTGCTGGTATCACTGCAGGGCTCAGCCTTGCTGCGGGGAGCTTGTAAGGCAAAGGGAGCCTCTCCAGCTCCAGCTCCAGCTGTGCCCCTTCATTTGGAGCAAGTCCAGGGGAGGCCACAAAGATGATCCAAGGGCTGAAGCACTTTTGCTATGGCAAATAGGCTGAGGGAGCTGGGATTGTTCAGCCTAGAGAAGAGAAGGCTCCAGGAAGACCTTGAAGCTGCCTCACAATACTTGAAGGGAATCTACAGGAAGGCTGGAGAGGGATTTTTCCCAAGGGGTTCTAGCAATAGGACAAGGGGAAATGGTTTGAAACTGAAAGAGAGAAGATTCAGACTAGATCTTAGGAAGAAGTTCTTCAGTACAAGAGTGGAGAAACTCTGGAATCAATTGCCCAGAGAGGTTGTGGCTGCCCCCTCCCTAGAGGGGTTCAAGCAACGAAGTCTGGTTGAGAGATGCCACTGCCCATGGCAGGAGGTTGGAGTAGACGTTCTCTGAGGTCTCTGCCAACCTGAGCCCATGTGTGATTCTGTGATTTCCTGGAACATGCTGGTAGCTGTCCCTAGCATGAAGCTGGATTCATGACACCATGCTCCCCAGCACAGGAACAAGAAGAGGGGAGTGTGGCCATCACTGTGGCATCAGACTGCAGCTGACCAGCCTGTGTCCAGACTACTCCACACCAGGCAGTGAAGGGCTGGCATTTGAGACAGACTTGTTCAGTTTGTCCTCATTTCTGACCCTATTTCTGCAGGGACTGAGACACAAGCAGAACTAACCACCACTTCAAACACACAGCTTTTCTCATGGTGGGGCAGAGCAGACCTAGACTTTAATCAGAGGACACCCCTTTCAAGCAGACTGCATGTTCACGTGGTGATAGAAATGACAAAACATGGCCAGGACCAAAACCCTGGCATGGGAAAGCCACACACAGAATCAGTCCTGGAACGAGTCATGATTGTTCCTCCAGCATTCCTTCTTCTTCACTATCCTGACAGCAACTCCAACCCAGCAGCGACCACGTGGGTAGGGCTGTGGTGGTCAGATGGCCTCTGAATCACACAGAAATGTTCAAACTGACTACCCAAGCACAGAATCATAGAATCATAGAATCATTAGGGATTGGAAGGGACCTCCAAAGATCATTGAGTCCAATCCCCCTGCCACAGCAGGATCGCCTAGACCAAGTTGCACAGGAACAGATTCAGGTGGGTCTTGAATATCTACAGAGAAGGAGACCCCACACCCCCCCTGGGCAGCCTGTTCCAGTGCTCTGGTACCCTCCCAGGGAAGAAGTTCCTGCTGATATTTCTATGGAACCTCCTCTGTTCCAGCTTGCACCCATTGCCCCTTGTCCTATCACTAGATGACCTTGAGAAGAGCCTGGCTCCATCCTCCTGACACCCCCCCCTCATATCATTAAGGTTGGAAGATATCTCCAAGATCATCAAGGCCAGCCATCAATCCAGCTCCTCCCTGCCCACTAAACCCTGTTCCCTAGTACCACATCTACATGGTTTTTGAATACCTCCACAACCTCCCTGGGCAGTCTGTTCCAATCCCTGACCACTCTGTCAGGGAAGACAATTTTTCCCAATCATATAGTGGGAAAACCTTGCCTGAGCAAGACAGGGACATCAGATGTCAAGGTTACATCTTGGATTGTGGGCCAACACAGTGTGAAATCTAAAGCAAATCAAGTCATCACCACTGCTGTTGCATAGTGATGGGATTTAGTGGTAGAGTAAGGCTAATAGCTGGAGTTGATGATCTCAAGTCTTTTCTAACCTGATTCTATGGGGCATGTCTGCCAAATTACAGCCTTTGGGCAACCATTGGCCCGAGTTACATTAAATTCTGTAAGACAGAAGAGGCAACAGTAACAGACCCAAAGTGGACAACTGGCCCTAAGCACCGCGCCAGTGGAAGGGGCATGTGAGCCGTTCTGTAGGTACCAGGAGAATTTATGAAGCTGCACTCTGAAAGCATCAAAAATCAACCTCTTCTGTTTCGTTAACAAGGTAACCAACATCCACAGCACAACCCGAACAGGAAGCCTGCACACTTGTGTTTTAGTTAGTTAGTTTTAACATCTCCTGCAATGCTTCCAGCTTGTGAAGCTTCCTGTGATGCCTCTTGTGTTAGACCTTATCTCTCTTTCGGAGGCCGGACTTAATAGAAACGAGCTAAGCTAAGACACTGTTGTCGGATGAAGTCTTTTCTCCTGAGAGCAGGAAGACTCTGGGCAGGCAACCACTGCCCTCAAGTGGCCCGAGCTGTGCGGGACCTCTCGCGAAGCTCCACAGCTTTTCGCAGAGCCAGTGCACAGGCAGACGTCAAAGCCTTTGGGCAGGGGGAACAAGATACTTGAGCATATCTGAGCTTGATGAGAACAAAGGAGACCATCTCGAGGTCTAGACATTCACCTTTCAAGAGCTGAGCCCAAGGAGCGGTCAAAGGAAGGGAATGGACCTTGATGAATGGGCGGCCTCTCTAATTAAATCCTCCTCCAAAGTAAGCAGGTGATGGGGCAATCACAGCATTATAGGATCATTAGGGATCGGAAGAGACCTCAAAAGATCATCCAGTCCAATCCCCCTGCCACAGCAGGATCACCTAGACCAAGTCACACAGGAACACATCCAAGCGGATCTGGAACCTCTCCAGAGAAGGAGACTCCACAACCCCCCCAGGCAGCCTGTTCCAGTGCTCTGTTACCCTCACTGGGAAGAAGTTCCTTCTGATATTGATATGGAACCTCCTCTGTTCCAGCTTGCACCCACTGCCCCTTGTCCTATCACCAGATGACATCATCAAGGTTGGAAAATGTTTTCAAGATCGTCAAGTCCAACTGCCTGCTCTACAACCCCAAACCACTAAACTATCTTCTCTTTGCTCAGTCAGAGCCCAGCAGGGAGGCTGGGCAGTACCCTGTCACCACAGAGGTGTCAAAGCACCACTTGCCATTTCTAGGAGAGGATCCCTGTCCCCAAGCATGGAAAAATGGAAAATGGGTAGGAGACGCTGTAGGCATGGACATGGGAGAGCCACTGCTGGCATGGCTGTGTCCCACAAAGCTCCAAGCACCCCTCCTCCTGCAGGATGCAGGATGTGGTGCTCACAGTGGGCTCCAGAGGTGTTAGTGGTGCTTTTCCAGCCTGGCTGCCAGCCTGGAAAACAAAAGTTCCCAATGAAACTGAAAGCAAGAGGGAAGGAACAGGGAGAACAGCTCTGACATTCCTGCCTGCCACCAGCAGCGTTTCCAAGCAATGGGGCTGGAGAGGCTGAGCCTGCTGAATAGGAGCAATGGACAAATTACTGCAGCATTATAATGCCCTTCAGCAATGGGATTTGAGCTTGGCCATAGCAAACCTCCCTGGGTAAAACCCCTTCCCCAGCCTGGAAACTCACCTATCATATAAAAACTTCTTTACCTCCAAGGCTCTTATAGACCCAGGGATTACATTCTGCAAGCAAAGGCATGATCCTTCCAAGGGGGCAAGATTTTCTGGAAGCAGAAGGACTGAAGAGTGCTGTCATTCACTGAGCTTGGTCAGGAAGGGTTGGAGCAGCAAGTCTTCTCACCAAAGCCTCCTACAGCTGCATCCACAGGCATGTAAGGTAACACCATTCGCTTAGCTCCAGTTTAATGTGTTCAGCTCTGTGTGTTTCTAGAGCACCACAATGCCACCGGAGGCTGGCTAAAGTCGGTTTGAAGGCAATGGATGTCTTAAATGAAAGCAAAGCTGTGGCAGGATCAAGGTACATGGCACTGGGGGGCAAAGCAGGCAATGTGCCCTTCCCCAGCAGAGGCAGGGCAAGGATATCCCCTGTACAGCCAGGCATAGGGGGGATGAGCAGAGGTGACCTCTGCAGCAGCTGCAGGAACTATCTCCGTAGCCCCCTCTCTGCCTCCTCTTTGTGCCCCAGCACCATCTGCCCAGCAGCCATTTCCCTGCACTCCAGAGCGCTGAACACTTGTCATGCAGCCCTGTGCTGGATCACAAAGCAAGTATGAGCCCAGTGTGGGTAAAGGCTACCTGTCTGGCTTTGCCTCAGAGCCTGAGTGATGCCTGCACCCCTGGCTAGGTCATGGTGCAGAGCACCTCAGCTCCTAAAAGCAGGTCTGCTGGGCTGCAGTGAGCTCCACTTTGCACAACAGAGGTTGCTTGTGGCTCCTGCCACTGCAGAGCCTTCACTCAGTGTAAAGGGGGTAATAATATTCTGAGTGTTGGTAAGGCTTAGAGAATTCATTCCTGTGTGCAGTAAGATAAATTCTAGGCTGTGTCAGACTTAGTGCATCAAGAAGAGATACGTGAAGGCCCCTAAGAGCTTACTAGAGAAATGACTTGTCTGTGGAGGATGTTTCTTTCTAGCCTTCTTAAAGAGGGGTTCTCTGAAGAGGGAATCCCATAGATAGCTTTATGGCCAGAAGAACGAGAATTTTATAGCCCACTTAAAAAATAAAGTGCTCTGGATGCATCATGTTTTGAAATGTTTGCCCCAGCACTATCTTATGGACCAGAGTTCTTCTGGCTTGTTTTCCTTTGCACAACCAAACCTGAACAAGTTTCCCTCTTGATCTCACCACCGAAGTCATTGTTCTTGGAGTGAGAGTGGATGCTGGAAGAGGTGGGAGACCAGAGTAGAAGCTACATAAACTGCACAGCACGTTGCTAAAGGAATGTACAACACATGAATTTCTGTTTGACAGCTGCTGGGTGGTGTGAGTGGTGGCCTGGAAGAGAGGTCGTATTCTGCTTGCATTAACTGGACATTATCTGGACTTCCAAATCAATCTCTTCCTCACCTTGCCAGTCACAGAAGAAGGGACATCTGAACCCTGCAGTAGGATGAACAAGACCAAGGGAACTTCTGAGAGCTCAGAGCTTTGGAGCCTGGGGCACACACAGAGCCCTTCCTTGACCAGCATGGCACCACCATTAGCATCTGATAAGCAGGCTGTGGACAAAGCCCTGAGTGTGGTCCTTATTGTGGTCCTCTTTGTTATCATGGTATCTCTGGGGTGTACGATGGAGGTAGCCAAGATCACAGCTCACCTCAGGAGGCCTAAAGGCGTGGCAATTGCCATAATGGCCCAGTATGGCATCATGCCCCTGACAGCATTTGTACTGGGCAAGCTCTTCCAGCTGGGTGCTAGAGAATCCCTGGCCATCCTCATCTGCGGCTGCTGCCCAGGAGGAAACCTCTCCAACATCTTTAGTCTGGCCCTGAGAGGGGACATGAACCTCAGGTAAGGAGATCTCTAATCATACAGCTGGCTCAGACGCTAGATCGTTTAACATTAGCAATCCCCAAGAAGCTCGACAGAGGAAACACTGGTCTAGAATATTTTGAAAGCACTCGCGTAGCTCAGTAAGCAAATCTGTCCCTGTTTTTCAAGAAAATGGGATTTTGTACCTTTTTCTGAAGCACGTGGCATGCTGCTCTTAGGATCATCAAGGTTGGCAAAGACCTTCACGGCCAAGTCTAACTGTCTTTCCTACAACCCTGAACCACTAAACCATCTCCCAAAGCACCATGTCTGCCTGTTTTTTGAGCCCCTCCAGGGCCGGTGCCTCCACCCCCTCCCTGCTCTTGATGAGGTCGATGCAGGAGCACCTCTCTGTCACTTGAGAATTTGTGCAATGTGAGCCATACCTCTAATGAGGGCCCTTCCTGAACTTTTATAGAGCTTGAGGAATCTTCTCTGTTCATTACACAACCTTCTACAACCTGGCAGTGATGTTGAGGAAATCTCAGCACCGGGCTGAGAAAGGTTGAAGTAACGGTTTAACATATTAGAACCATGTGTCCAGGACAGTAATAACATTCACATCTTCCATTTTTAAAAGTGTCTTCTTCAAGTAAGGGGTCTTTTCTTCATCTCAGCATTGTAATGACCACCTGCTCAACGGTCCTGGCAATTGGATTCATGCCTCTGCTTCTGTACCTTTACTCGAGAGGACTGTACGAGGGTGACTTGGAAGGCAAGGTCCCTTACAAAGGAATAATCACCTCTCTGGTCCTAATGCTAATCCCTTGCGCCATTGGCATCATCCTGAATGAAAAAAAACCACAGTACACTGGCTTCATCATCAAGGTAAGAAGTATCCTGTGCTAATTGCTTCTCAACCAAGGGTCTCGAGGAAGTTTTCAAAAATAGAGGCACAGAAATACTGACATCTGTAAGGCATCAATACAAGGCTGATGATAGAAGTTGAAACACCCATTGCAACACTTTAATAATTAAAATTCTTGCTGTAAGTCCTCCACCTTTTCTCAGCTGACACAGGACTCACCACATAGACTAATGTTTTGTAGGCTACTTCCTTCCTTGTTCTCCTTTGCTGACTCCCATTTTAACTCTGCTTCAGTTTTAGTTTTGCTATGAGCAGCACTGACAAACCTTGTAGGCATCGCTCCTCACAGCTGGACCAGAGCAGGTCAGCAAAAACATAAACAAACAAAACCCCAAACCAACTAACCCACCAACCTCAAGCTGTCTAACTCAGGGGCAAAAGTCACAGCACAAAGTGGCTGCTCACGCCAATGAGTTTCCTAACCATTAGAAGGCACTAGGTGTCCACTGATGGCTGAACCATGGCCATGGTACATTCAGCAAAAGGGAATCCAGACCATAACTAACTACAGCACTGAGCTCTCGTAGCAGTGCCCAGATCACTACTAACACTGTGTAACCCCACTTGTCACAGTTCCTTTTTCCAAGGCTTCTTCTTAGAGAAACTGGGACTGAGCACAGCAAGAACATGGGTGCCAGGACTCAATAGCAGTAATGATAAGGTGACAGTAGGAACACTAACCTCTAACCAGCTTGGGAGTCAGGCTACAGCAGATGCAGGAGGATCAAAACTCTTCCAAAACCTTTGCATCCCATTACCCAGCACAGGGCTGTGATGGCTGGGCTATTTGAAAGCAGCTTTAAAAGCCTAGTATGACAGGGTGACCTACCCTGCTCCAGCTGACCCTTGGATCACGTTCCCTTCTGCCAACACCACCTTTCCATTCATCTTCTCTACAAAAGAGAAAGTGGGTAAAGGCTTACTTTTAAAAACATAAAATCACCAAACATGTTATGTTGGAAGGGTCCTCCACAGGTCTTCCAGTCCAACCACTCTGCCACAAGCAGGGACATCACTCACTAGACCAAGTTGCCCAGAGCCCCATCCAGCCTGACCCTGAATGGCTCCAGGGATGGGGAGTCCATCACCTCTCTGGGCAGCCTGTTCCAGGGATCCCCCACCCTCAGATTAAACAATGTTTTCTTCCTATCCAGCCTCAGTCTACCCCTTCCCAGATTCAAACCATGACCCCTCACTCTATCATTCCCTTCCCCTGTGAATTCTTCCCCGGTCTTCTGACAGCCCCTTTCAGGTGTTGGAAGGTCACCTGTTTGGGCTGAACAACCGGAACAACATCGGGGGAGCTCCATCCAAACTGAACTCCAAAGTGGAGAAACAAGCTGGAGAGCTGTGTATTCTGCCTCCCCAAATTCCCCAACTCCTTCATCTACTGAATCACCAGGCAGCAATGAAAGGATCTAAAATTACAGCCATCACATTCCCTCATCTGCTGCATTTGGGCTCTACCTGGAAGCAAAGTCTTTTCCTCCCCACTTGCTTTTGGTGGATCAGACCCACAAAGAGACCTTGACATATCCATATATAGAATAACCAACCAAAGAGTAGCTGATGGAGCAAGCACCAGACATTTGCTTATAGACTAGAAAGGTATTTGGTTATTTAGGGTCGCTCTAGGGCTCAGGATCATCTCTCACTCATTACTTGTAACTTACATGTCCATGAAAGGCACTTCTATACTCAGCTATGGGATGGACTTGGGCACAGCTACTCCCAGCAACTAAGGAAAGTCCTGCTGAGCCTTTGTCTCTTGTTCACCTCTTGAGTGCCTTTTTCTCCTAGGCAGGGATGGTTGTGCTTCTACTGTCATCCACTGCAATCATCGTTCTGTCTGTGGCCAGCATGGGAAGTGACATCATGGTCGTCTTCTCACCATCCCTCCTGGGATCTTCTGCCTTGATGCCTCTTACTGGGTTCCTTCTAGGCTATGTTCTCTCTGCAGTCTTCAAGCTCAACGACCGGTATGTTCTTCCAATCTCTGCTCCTTTCTCTCTCTGTCACCAGCAAGAACATCCCAGAATGACAGCTCTGGTCCACAGAGCAATGGTGAAAATGTGGGTTTCCAGGTGGAGATACTTTCTTGGAATAATGCTTAGGAAAGCCTGGAGTAGTAGGAAAAGGGGCGATGTTTCACATGAGAGAAGGGGAGATTTAAATTGGATGTTGGGAAGAAGTTCTTTAGCAGGAGGGAGATTGAACACTGGAACAGTTGCCCAGGGAGACAGCTGAGACCCTACCCCCGGAGATATTCAGACTGAGGCTGGATAAGGTTCTAGACAACTTGATCTGGTTGAGGATGTCCCTGCTCACTGCAGGGGGGGTTGGATTAGGTGACCTTTGGAGGTTCCTTCCAACCTGGGCCATTCTAGAATTCTATGAATTGGAACTGATTGCAGACTCCCCAGAAGGACCCTAGGATATGAGAAGATGTGCTAGACACTGGTCCCAAATGAATACCCCCCACACTTTGGGGAAGAGAAATGGGCAGAGAAATTAATTCAACCTTTGCTTGGCTTATCAGCAAGGGCAGAGGCAGCTCGAGCAAGTTTTTTGACAGAGGTATCTGATCACCACAGAAGGGATAGAAGAGTTACAAAATAAGCAGATGGAAGGCTGTGGAGCCCAGAGCAGGACACATGAGGCTTCCAAGTAGCACTAATCACAAAGTCCCTGTAAAAAATACATTTATTTAGAGCACAATTAGTCTCCACCTGCTGCAAAGAGAGCACAAGGCTAAACCTTCTAGGGATCCCCATGTTGCTCCTGATAGAGCAATGTCTAGCTCAGCCAAATGGCATAAACTAGGCGGCCAGGGTTCTCCTTGACTTGTGTGCAAGTGAGTTGAACCATTCATCCTCTTCCAGGTGCAGGAGGACAGTGTGCATGGAGACCGGCTGCCAGAACATCCAGCTTTGCTCAATGATCCTCAAAGTTGCCTTTGCCCCAGAAATTATTGGCCCCCTGTACTTCTTCCCACTACTCTACTTCCTATTCCAGCTTGGAGAGGGGCTTCTGCTCATCCTGGTCTTTAGGGTCTGTGACCAACTCATGAAATCAAACAGCAAGCACAGCTTCGCTCCTGGATTTCTTACACCTTCCAGTCCAGATGTCGTAGGTTCACAGATGTAACCACCAACGAATCAGTGCTTGCTAGAAGCAGCGTGCTGTTGTCCTTTAACATCAAGTTACATCCCCAGCCATTTAAACATAAACATAAACCACAGCCAAAGCTTCAGAGGTAACTGAAGACATTAGGAATTATGAGCATAGAATCTTCAAGGTTGGAAAAGACCTTCAAGATCACCAAGTCCAGCCATCTGTCCTACAACCACCAACCACTAAACCACCTCCCAAAACATCCTGTCTGCCTGGCTTTTTAACCCCTCTAGGGACAGTGCCTCCACCCCCTCCCTGGGCAGCCTGTTCCAAGGCCTCCCCACTCTTGCTGGGAACAAGTTTTTCCTGTGATCCAATCTGAACCTCCCCTGGCACAACCTGACCCCATTTCCTCTTGTGCTATTGCTGATCTGCAAGGAGAAGAGGCCAGCACCTGCCTCACTCCAACCTCCCTTCTGATACTTGTAGACAGCAATCTCCCCTCAGCCTCTTCTTCTTCAGGCTGAACAGCCCCACCTCCCTCAGCCTCTCCTCTTCAGACCTGTTCTC
>VZRI01014143.1:736150-753123 GCA_013397515.1 Upupa epops | reverse complement strand
AACACAATGTCAATCTTATTAGCTAACCCTGTAATCTGAACCCATAGGCTCTCCACTCTGTCATCCCTGATCTCAAATTCCGTCACTTCCAGGACTTCAGCAACGTACAAGGCCACTCCTCCACCCCTTCTGCATCTCCTATCTCTCCTAAATAGCGTGTATCCTTCCAATCCAACATTCCAGTGATATGACTCGTCCCACCACATTTCAGTGATGGCAGTTATGTCATACATTTCCTGATTCACCAAGGCTTCCTAAAATTCCTAAATTACTAGTTTCCTTTCAGTGTACTTTGTAGATTCTGTTTGTAAATCAGCACAGGTGATAGGTCTTAGACTTTTTTAATCATGTGTCTTGCCCCATCATGGCATAAGAAGTTCACATTGTCTCAGTTCTTCTAAATGAACTGTTTGTTAGTGGATGTTGGACAGCCGATAGTGTTACCTGTGTAGGTAGCTGTTTTGAACTGTGTATTGACTTTTTTTGCTCAACTCCTTGCCTTTGCTTTGAGGGCTCATGGACCAGCAGAACAATATTTTTGTTTCAGAGCTCATCGCAAATTGGTAGAAGCTGAAAGTAAATAGAAATAAATAGATGAAGTTCTGCATACTTTCTGGAAGAGTAGATCTTCTCATGTGTATTGAATGTGATGCATGTTCTGAAAGAGTTCATATCCAGGGTGTTAGAGGTAAAGGCATGACATGCACGTGAGCTTTCATAAGCTAGTTGTAAGAACTTGCTGTGGATCAGTTGAAGAGCTTGGAAAGTCTGGCTGGCAGTTCCATTGAAGTTCATACAATATTACATTGTTCTAGCAATACGTGTCTTTTGCCCTTTTGACCAGCAGTGTTCTACACCAGTGTCTGGTTATTTGTAATCATCTTCTGTGTGTGTTCAGATTGATCTTCTCTTTGAACTTCATGGAATAGTTTACATTGCTGGAAGACAACCAGAAATGTTTGGGTGGGCCTTGCTTGACTGCAGTCCAGTGCAGTATCAGTTCTTTAACTAACTACTTTAAGCAAAACCATCCTTTATGCTTCAAGAGTTATTACCTTTAACCTGCACTATGTTTATTCATGTAATTTTGAGGAGGGTGGCTGTGGTTTTAAGTGGTGACCAGAGTTGAGTAATCCAGGAAGACAAGGACTAGCCTATGAGTGTTTGATGTTAACTTTGTCCTTTACTTCGTCCCTGGAGAAAGATGACCTTGTATATAGAGTTTACACAAAGAATTCAACAGGCAGGAAAACAGTGCACTTGACTTTAAACCTTGCTTGCTTGTTTTCACTAGAGGGTATAAATGGATATTGACTTGGGTACTTTGACAATATAAAATCATACCTTTTAAAGAAACTAAGATATTTTAGGAAAATATTTGCCAGCTGAATGCCGCGTACAGTTGTAAAATTGGAGGACAGAAGAAGTGCATCACAAAATACATAGTTTCCAGCATCCTTGTTTAGTACTTCAGCCACATTTCTTTTAGTTAATCATCTTCCTTAGGTAAAGTAGAAGCAGCATAATAGAAAGTACTATGGAAAAAGAACTGCCTAAGGGACTCTTGACACCTAGCTGTGGACAGGATTAAGATTTTCAGTTTCTCTGTGTAATTTACCATGTTGATGACTTGAGCTGATTCCTGATTTTTACCTGTTGCTTGTAATGTGAAGCTTCTGTCTTTAACAATGACTTTGAAGAATTACCGCACTGCGGATACCTCCCTGGAAATGTCATCTACAGATTACATAATGTCTGGGCACTTTGGCACCTTAGGTAACTGGTTCAGGTTTCTTTAACAAAAGAGAAGCTAAGATTTGTATTTTGTCTTTTGTCACTGAATTGAATCCTTTCTCCCTTCCTTCCAAGTTTACTTCATCTGTAATACACTGCAACCTCAGTTGGTGTTGTGGTGTTGAAAGAAGGTGAAAGCCTTGTGCTCTCAGGGGAAAGTGGGATAATGAGTCCCCTTGGCATCTTACGTCAATGTATCAGCAGTAAATACTGCTTCAAAATATCACTTGGGATATGACTATTCCAGAAGATACCTGTGTTGTTGATACATGAAAACCTGGATGAGAAGAAACAGCTTAGTGTTGTTACAGTTCATGTTTAAGCACAAGAGCTAAAGTGCTTCTGTCAGCAGTTATTTGTTCTAGAGATTCACACAAGAGCATCTTTCAGTCCTCTTTGTCCTGTCCAGGGGTGGCCGAGATCTTGTTTGCAAGTTTGCTTCCATGTCTTTCTGTTTCTGCTTTTCTTATGCCTTTATTAATGCCAGTATCTGTTAAGATTTGGGTAGGTGTTTGTAAAGTTCTCTAAAAATACCGAGTCGTATTTTATAATGGAGAATTTCTATCACCTTTTAGAAATGACAATATAAAGAATTTAGAGGGTAGGCATTTGTTTTTGCTTGGTTTGGGCTTCATCCTTATTTAGAAAATAAGTAGTGTTGTTTACTGAATAGGAAATCTGTTTGGCTGCTATTTTAAGTAAAGAGTAGAATAGATTATCTGTGCTGTAGCTCCACCTAATTACATGTACAGTATTTTGAAACCATTAATTGCCCTTAACATTCTTTGTATTATAGTTTCTGTGTCAAAAGCTTGTTATCAGGCAGTATAGGTAAAACAGATTTCAAAATGTACTGGTGAAAAAAGGTATATTTTGTCTTATAGCTTACCCCTGTCTTCTAAGTTTTATAATTATGTTGTTTGTTGACAGGAGCGATATGAAGCAGTTATGCATCGTACCTTGGAACGGAATCAGCGACTGGAAACACGACAGAAGAGATGGTCATGGGGAGGATCTGTAACTCCAGATTCTGAGAGCAAAACAGGTAAGCAGCACCTTTTTTAGCATGGCTGAAATCACAGAATATTGTGTGTGAGAACTGAGGAGTACACAGTTTTGCAGAGAGACCTGGGCATCCTTTCCTGTCGAGCTGTGTTAGCTCCTGCAGAAAGAATCCTAGCTGTGCTTTCCCTGAAATGCTGCTCAGGTCTTAAGCTATTTTTGACTTTGAGAAGAGCTAGAGAGGCCACATGGGAAATATAACACTTGGCAGCATTGTGTTGCCAGCCCCCAACCATCAGATAAGGGGAAGTGTAATGTGTAAAGGTAAAATAATTCTGAGCCCTTCAAATGCAGTATGTGTAGTGGTGTACTAAGACCTGATTAGAAACACAACAAAAAAATCCATCTGTGCTGAATATTAACATCTAAAATGTTCTGAACACACTCATAGAGATGCTGATTATTTGAATGATCAGGTACTGCCCATTGCATCTCTTTACCCATTACTGAACTTCTCAGAGAGTAGGTTCTATTCTAAATTAGGTGATGCATTTTAACAGTCTTTAATTTGACCTCAGATTGTTTCTGATTTCACATAGTGAACTGGTTTTGCCTATGAACATGCTGAAATCAGAGCAGCAAATCAGGATTGCAGTAAAAGAGAGATTTTTTTATGCACTGCTTAGCTGTAGGACCTTACCAATAAATAACAACATAATTGTTATGCAGGTGAAAGATGAAAAAAACACCTTTCATTCAACCTATTTTCTGAATTGGTGGAACTGTGTTTTAGTATTGCCTTCTGTCAGCTTAATTGTTGACTTTGTTTCTTTGTAACATGTTTGAAAGTGCTTTGGTATAAATTATCATATGATATTGATCCTCCCTATTATTTGTTAACTTGGATTGTTTGCTATTTGACCGTGTGACACAACTTACAAACCTTCTTCTTCTACAGAGCAACGGACCACAGATGAAGATGGAACTGGTATTTATTGCTAAAATGTTTGTCGTTTCACACTCACTACTAACCTTCATTACCACACTTGAGTTCTTGTTTCTCTGAAACTAAGGAAAACCATTTTCTTATAAATATTTTCATGGATCTTGGCTAACTGTGCAGCAAATGTGATCCCTAAGTAGAAACCAGCCCCATGTGTTTTTAACTGTCCCTCCCAGCTAATTACAGCTTAATTCGTGACATCCTGAGGGAATTTTCAGGGAAAGGGTATGTGCATTTGTTTTTTTTTAAGATGATTGGATACAGCATGGGAGAGGAGCAGAGACATCCTTAGTGGCATGTATTTGAAGATAAATTAGTTCGCTATCTTTTTGAAGTGCAATCCTAAACCCTTTCATCATTCCCTTAATTGCAAAAAAGTACATGATATGGCTCAATTTATTTTATTTTTGCTTTACCAGCAATTCAAGTAACGTTTGCAAAAAAACACGTTTTGCTGAAACTTTCTGAAAGGATGTGGGTCCTTTGTACATTTTGATACTTTTTTCTGTGTGGGTTTTTGCAAAATCAGATCTGTCCTGTGGTCCAAACATAATTCAGATAAGCATAGAATGATTGGAGATCATCTAGTTTAGCCCCTGGTTAATTCTATATATTGAATCTGTTTTCATTGGATTTCTGTTGCTTGGCAGTGCATAAACCAAGCCATTCATAGAAATGCTTTGGATCAGTGATATGTTTGTAAGGCTATGTTTAATAGGCAAAATTATTTCTCATAGCTGGTTTAAGATGACAGCTCTCAACTGAAACTCAGCTAAATCTGAATTCTGAAAATCTGCCTACTCCCTGCTTTACTAATTCAATACAGCTGCCTGGTAATGCCAGCAATATGAGACTTGAAAATGCTGTGAAAGTCTGACTATGTTTTAACTGCTGTGGCTTATTCTGGCAGCACAGCAGAAGCATGTGTGTTTTATTTAACATATCTTTTCCTTTTTTCTGCCCAACAAAATCCCAAATTTTCTCCAAAATGAGCCAGTTTGACTGGGCTGGCTTACCTGTTTAACATGTGTTCCATAGTTCCATATATAAATCCACATGACCAAATGTCATTTAACCTTGGAATTAGGAAATCACGTTTGCCTTATTTAGGAAAATTTCCTCACGTTATTTAGGAAAGCACTATTTGTTTCTTCTCCATTCTTTTCTAACTTACCTAATTTTAAAGCTTTATAAAAAAACAACATTCTTTGCTCTCTCCTAATTTATGTGAGAAAATTAGTGTTGTCTGGCCTTTCAGTCATGGAGGGAGATCTTTGGTGCTGCTGAAGCACATCAAAAATGCAGTCTCTTCCAACAAA
This sequence comes from Upupa epops, assembly GCA_013397515.1. Lineage (NCBI taxonomy): Eukaryota > Metazoa > Chordata > Aves > Bucerotiformes > Upupidae > Upupa > Upupa epops. The sequence goes on along the minus strand of VZRI01014143.1, from coordinate 748,005 downwards.
CATGTTCCTGATGTAGTAATAGGCACTTGCACTCTGTCTTATGCATCATTAAGTAATAAGGAAGAGCAGGTTAAGTTCACATTTGATCAATTTGCATAACTTGGCACCAATTTTGAAAAAATTTAGTATGGAGATAAACAAATAATGCAGTGTTTGACTAAGACACTTGGATTTATGCATCTCTCAGGAACATTCTAAGCTTTTTTATCTTTCTGGAAGATCGACTTTTTATCTGAAATTGACCTAAACCATGGATGTCTGGTGGCTTTCAAAACATCCTTATCTGGCCCCTTTTACCTTATATTTGCATAATTGCTGGGAAGACATAGCTGACATTTTTTCACTGTAAAAATGACACTATATGAGCTCTTCTAGATTACATCATTATGGCTGACTAGTGCACTTTGTCTAATAGCACAACTACAGCAAATTTCATTACAGTACTGTTTTTTCACCACCAGTTTTGGCAAATTTTGGACTAAAGCCTTAATTTCTTAAAATGAAAGCTGTTGGGGAACAGATTTCAAACTACAAGATTTTAGGACTGCAGGCTTTGTCTGTTGTACTGCCATGTAAAAATACAGAATCAAACATAGAATCAGAAAATCTCTGATTCTGGTTTAGGTTGAATGGGACCTCAGAGATCATTAGTTCCAAGCCCAGTGCCATAGGCAGGGACATCTCTCACCATCTAACCTGGCCTTGAACACTTCCAGGAATGAAGCGTCCACAGCTTCTCTGGGCAGCCAACCGTTCCAGTGCCTCCCTACCCTCATAGTGAGGAATTTCTTCATAAAATCTAATTAAAATCTACCTTCATTTAATTTGAAACCATCCCCCTGGTCCTGTCACCAAAGTCGTCCCACAGCTTTGCTGAAGGTCCCCTCCAGGTACTGGGAGGCTGCTATAGGATTGCCTCAGAGCCTTCTCTTTTCTAGGCTAAACATCCCAATTCCCTCAGCCTGTCCTCATAGAATAGGTGCTCCAGCCCTCTGATTATCCTGTGGCTCTCCTCTGGACTCGCTTCAACAGTTCCATGTCTTCCTTATATTGGGGAGTTCTGAGCTGGATGCAGGATTCCAGGCAAGGTCTCACAAAAGCAGATGGGAAGAATCACTTCCTTTGACCTAGTGACACTTCCTTTGGTACAGCCCAGGATACAGTTGGCCTTCTGGGCTGCCCTTTTGCCATCATATTGAGCTTACCAACAACCTAGTCTCCTCAGGACTGCTCTCAGTCCATTCACCACCCAGCATGCTTTGATGCTTGGACTTACCACAACCTACGCATAGGACCTTGCACTTGAACTTGTTGAACTGCATGGGCCCAGCTCTCAAGCCTGTCATGGTCCCTCTGGATGGCCTTCGTTCTGTCTAGTATGTTGACCACACCACCTACCTTGGCATCATCAGCAAACTTACTGAGGATACACTCAGTGTCACTGCCTGTGTTGCTGACAGAGATGTTAAACAGCACCAGACCCAAAACATACTCCTGTGGCACATCACCTGGAGGACCAGGGAACCTTGGCTGGTAAAGCAGCATTTGTGGGTGATGGAGGCAGTGTGCTCTGGGCCATGAACTGTATGCAACTGAACATTTCACCAACCCTCAGTCCTGTATGATGTACAGAACCGTGATTCATGGAGACTGCACTGAGTGTTTTACTGATGGCCTAATATTTAAAAACTGATAAAAGCCTTCGAGTCAGATGTTACATTAATGACATTGCTGTCAGTGCTGAGAGGAAACATGAAGAGGATGGGACTACCAAGAGAAGTGGAAGGCTGTGTGATAAAGCATCCTTGATGACAAGAGCTGTTGTATATGAGAGAGGTTTACTGGTAACTGCTAAGCAAAATTAGATGTTCAAGTCCATCAGTGGTGAAAACATGGTATTAGAATAGAAATTGGACGGCTAGAGTCTGTCTAAAAAAGAGCTACCTTGTCCTGATAGAAATTTGAAATTAAGTGAGAGAGTGATAATCTTATTATCCTAGTTCGATCCAACCTCAGAGAGACAGTAGTGTAGCACCCTCTCTCAGTGAGAAGCTAGGCTTGATAGTTGCTCTCATAACAATTTTAAAATACGACCTTTCCCAGCTCCTTACCCTATTGCAAGCTTTGCTGCATGGCATTTGGCTACTTTCTCTGGCTTTGCTGTTGCACTTGGCTTTTACCCTTCCATTAAAAAATGACAGGTGGGTATCACATGGGATTTGTGCTGTATGCCTCTTCGCTTAAAATCCCTTGATGTAAGCGTTTTAACTTTTCCCCCAAAGCACAAAAGGTACTTGAGGTGTTTTTTTCAAAAGGTATTTTGTAAATACTTGCATAACCAGACTAACTCACTTGAGAATATCCTCACTGTCTGCTAAAGGTCTTTTCCTACTTAGTTTTCTACAGCTCTGAAGTTTGCAGATAACTGCTCTGTGGGTGAGGTAGGGAAAAAATTTAGGCCATCTGATCATGTAAGTAAAAAGGTACTGATAAAAAAAGCACAGACTTTTTAAAATCTTGTGCAATTAATGCAAATTAAAATTTTCTGTAAAAAGAGAACTAAAATACCTGTGTGATTACCCTTTACTAGTTAAGTGGCTTTTTTTCAAGGCATCAGTGAGATGTTAGCTTGTGGCACTGGCACTCTTTGCTCCCTTGAATAAGAGAGACACTTTTTTATTCCTTTATGTCTGAATGTTTGTATTTGGCTTGTACATGTTTTCTTTTTAGTCTTCTAGTAGTTGTTGCATCCACTGCCTCATTACTAACAGCACAGACTACCTCCAGATCTTGGAAGAAAGAATTACTTTGCTCAGTGTAATTTTTCTGAAGGCAAGATTTAGTTCTTTGGCTTCTGGGTCTCACAGGGTGCAAGTTTCAAGCACATACTGGAGTCATAAGTTAAATCAAGAGAAATTCCAGTGAAGCATCTCCACAATGTTTGTAGCCCTTAGACTCACACACTTGATTTCAAGCAGGAGCCAAGCTTTCTTTGGAAGAGCAGACACTAGAGGGTAGTCTTTATCTTTGAAAATGCTCAGATAAACGAACTACGAGTTTCCTGATTTTTAGTATATAAAATCTCTCAACTGTTTTAGTTATTCCAGTACTTAGACTTCATTCATAAAATGCCTTCTTTCTTTTTTCCCCCTTTTTTTTAATTGGGAAAATATCCACTAAGCTCACATCTTTGACTCAGTAGATGCCCCTGTCTCCCTCTTGTCCTGTGGTGACTGTGCTCTTGTGCACTGAGACAAGAGCTTGCCACTTCTGTTTCCTCAGCTGCAAAACTGGTTTTCACTTGAAATGATGCTGTGAGGAGCCCATCTCTTAGGGAAGGCTGGGTTGGATACATATGTCTAAAGTATGATGCAGAAGCAGGCCAAGAGCTTTTTGTCCTGGCTCTTGCTATAAGGATATGCTGTAGTAGCATGCTGGCTAAAGGGAAAAGGTGCCTCTGTAGTGAGTAGTACTGCTTTTTCCTTTGGTACTTAGGCACTAATGAGTTCACATTAATCAACTTTGCTGTCCAACATGCCAGCAAAATCGATTACTTGTATTTGATGTGTAGAATTCCTTGTATTTATGGCGGTAGTCTGCGCTACTTTGTGTGCATTACTATCTGCTTATTTAGTTTCTATAGCAACAGGTACATATTTTTCCAAGGCTTTGACACTCTGTGGTAGTGTTCATCCTGAAAGTACATTATTTTAAATTAAAAGCAGGTATTTCTCTGGATTGTTTGAAATTTTACCACGAGATGTGATATTTATGTGTGCATACATATATGTATGTGTATATTCACAGAGTAGTTCATACCTCTTCTGGTGGAAAAGCTGTAAAATTGGCAAGAAACTTGACCTTAATGACTAACTTCTGCAGAAAAATTTGAAAATTTTTAAATTAGTTACAGTGACTCTTGGGAAGTCAAGAAAATAGAGCTTACTTTTATCCCTCCAAAAGCATTTGTTTTATTTTGGTTTTGCTAACCAGTTATTGAAAAAAACTGTTTTGATATACCTGTGTGGGAGGAACAAAGCAAGAAATTACTGTTTTTCGGGTTTGATTGTTACTTTTGCCATCTTAGCAGTCTGGTAACAATACACAACCTCAGTACCTTTTGTATTTGAGTGTTAGGAGCACAGAGTTTAAAAATCACTTGCATGCATATGCATAAGATCTCGGCATGACTCCACTAAACTAAATACCTTTTCAGTGCGCATTACAACTGGTGCTAATTACATCGAGTCTGTTCAAAGGAAAACAAACCTCATTTCTGTTTCTCATTAAACAAAACTAGATTTAGCCTTTAGGCTGTAATACAACCAAGGTTAGCTCAGAGCAGTGTGTGAAAGGTTCTTCCCTGGGGGTGAAGGCGAACTCTGAAGTAAGCACTTCTTTACACAGCCAGCAAGCGGTCAAGCTCCACGGCAAACCTCAAACAGACAGAAGCTGTCACGAGTAAACAGTTGTCGTCATCTGCTTCTGATCGAAGTAAGTTTTTGCAATGTGTTGGTAGCAGGTGTAACTGCTTCACTGTTATTTGGGAGGAGGCCAGAGGTGGAATGATACTCCTCTTCCTCCCTTGCTGTGTAACACACTTCTTATTTTGATCTGAAATGCATTTCATGCAATTTGTTAATCCAGCTTGACTGTTCAGGGCTTTGAACCGGTTGATGTGATCTCTTAGAGGAGAAGAGTAACGGTAAAAATTGATGAGTTTTTAATTTTTTATTTCTATAATTATTTTACTAAAGTCAAATCTCAGTGAATTATTGATTCACAGATCATTTCACATCTTTACAAGTTTGCATGCCTTAAATCACACCCTCAAATTTCAGCAAAATGGAAGTAGTACACAAATGAAGTTTGCTTTGTTCTGTTAGACAGCTTCAGTCATTTGATTGTCTGTGGGAAGGAAAAAATCAACTTAGTTTGACATCTTTCTGTTGTGCTAGTCTTGCACTTTATCAACACACACTTTTCTGCTTTAACCAAATAGAAAAGATTGCATGAAAAATCTGACGCTTGTGGGAGTTCTTTTGGGTGGGCGGAGATACTTTTGTTTTGACCTATAGTTATGGCATGACTGTGTCCTGGCCCCATAAATGAGTGTACTCCTGGTGCTGATAATCAAATTTTGCTTTTCTTAAACTGTTGGTGCACACCACTTGTAAACATTCTGGATTTGAGTACCAGTGTCTGCCAAGGAATAGAAATAGCCTGGAAGACAACTGTTTCTTTCATTTTACTTTTGAAGGGTGTATTAGAGTGTAGAGATCTTACACTAATTTTTGTGGCTTCCAGCCTCATTTTGAATTGCAACTTTGAGGTGGATGGAGCTCCTTACTGCCACATGCCACATTTAAAATGTGCACTATGCAGCTAGTCTTAATAGGAATGTAGAGAGGGTAAACCCATACATATGAGTCTCCTTTCTGCCTCTCCCCTTTGCCCTGCCCCAATACATTCTGTAAATTAAAAAAAAATAAATTAATAAAACAAGTTAAAATCAACCAAATCATGAAACACTACAAATTGTCCTAATCTACTTGTTAAGAAAAATTACAATTGTTTTCCTGAGTACATAGCTTGTTCTAGCTTGAGATTTCCTGGTGGAGAATCTTTCTCATGTTTCATAGCAGCCTTCCTGCATTCCAAATGTTGGTGGTTTTTTCAAAAATGATGAAGAGCATTAGTCACCTAAGAGCTGTTTAATACAAAACCAAATAGAACTAGATCTGTGCTGCAGAGTTCTCTCAGTCTGCAGCCTTTTATCAAGTAAGATGTGCTGAAATAATCCCTAACATGGGCACCCCTAACAGGGATTTTGCTGTTTCATGTTGGAACGTGATACAGCAGAAAACCTCGTACTCATACACCGTATGCATAGTAGGGGAATCAGTGAATAGATCTACATTGGTGTAGCTATGGGGACTCTGAGTCACTGATTGCTTGTGAATTAAAATTATATGGAATATGTCTGTAGGGTTCAGCTCTATGAGTATGAGTCAGAAACAGAGATGGAGAGTACAAATTAAGCCGCCTAACAAAAGAAGACACTAATTATCAACTAATTTGTTTTCAGACTTGCTGTCATAACTTTTTGTGAATCCTTGTTCAATTTGGAAAAATTATCAGGTGGCCTAAAATACTAAGAAATTTGGACAGGACTACAACTGATCCATGTGATCAGGATGTAGCAGTGAACTGATTGAATGGTTTAGATCACCACAGCAAGTTCAAGCAATTCAGTGCTTTTGATGTGGTACATGGGAAAAAATGGCTGATTAATAAAAGAGGGCTAAAATCAGACAATACAAAACAGTTGCAGAATTAACCAGATTGCTTCTGCCATGCTTATGGGAAGGCAGAGGAGCAGAATGTGGAAGTGAGAGGAAGATGCTTATCCCTGGATCAGTGGAGTACTTAATCAGCTGCATTCAGTGTAATTCTGAACTTGCTCTTGCTCATACAGAGTGTGAGCAGTGGCCTTCAGAAAGGTCTACAAGGATGGCCTTGGTAGGTTAAACAAGAAGTCTGTTGAGACCAGCATCCTATTTCTATGATCAGTAACATACAGGACTAGAATGAATAATGCATTATACAGAGTATTTCTTCCTTGATCCAGTTTTTTGCTGTGGAGGATTCATACTATAGAGACTTGATTGCGCTACTGTATCTTAGGAAAGTGGAGCAAGTGTTGGAGGGGACTTAGAGACTTTTCAATGTAATTAATCAATGCGCTTTCACTTCCAGGTACCACAAAGAGAAGTGCCTCATTAAACAGACTGAATAACAAAGTTCCTCTGCAGTCAGCACTTAAAGGTTCACAGGTGGAACAGAAAGGTGCTAGAAACCAGCTTGTTTGGAGGATTGGGAAGCAGTAAATGGGGATATTTGAAGTTGACTTTAAATAATGTCCCGGTTACATTATAAATATTTTTACTTAGGCTTTTACTGCCAGGCATATAGTCTGTGCAGTGTGGCACAAATCCCATTATGCAGATTGCAGTGGAAGGTATTGGGTGACTGTGTCTGTAAGCCAGCCTTATTTCTCTGAAAAGTGGCCGTGTGGCGGGAAAGTGGGAAACCATTTATCTCATGAGACAGTAGTGCTTTCTAATGAGATCAATTAGCTGATTGGCCAAAGTAAAGTGTGGGAATGGCAGTTTAGTAAATCATATATAATCATTATCTTGTTAAAAATAATATTCCTTGCGCTTGGTCTCTAGGAGGAGCAGAAAAGAAGAGGAGCACATCTTTGAGTAGAATGAGTAGTAATCCCCAGTCCACTCCAGAACTAGAGAAAGTGAAAAAGGAAGAAAAAACAGGTGGTTGTTTAATAAAGCTGAATATTTCTTTTTCAAAATTTCATAGTAAAGTTGGGTTAAGCTTACTTTCCACTAATTTCCTTGGTTCTTACATTTTTAGGACTTCCTAATGGCTTTGTAGTTATCCAGTGGTAAAGCTAAAATAGTAAATGGTAATGATTAAATAGACCTCTCTTTGGGAAAAGAAATCCTCTAAGAAGGATTTTTACTTTGTTAAATGATGCTTATATAGCAAATTATCTGTCTGCTCAGGAGAGACTTACTTGGAAAACAGGTAGGTCTAAAATGTAAGATAGATTGAAAATGTCACTGATACGTATCCTTCCTAGTTAAAACTTGCGTTTGCTTTCTGAAGCTATTTTGTTCATTTTAAAAGCAACTTCTCTCTTCCTGCTGCTGGCCTGAACTTCTCACTTCAGACTCTTCTTGGTCCGTTTTTTCCCCACTATTTTACAAATGTCTCTCTCCTAGGAATTCTTAAAGCTGAAAACTAGCTGCTATTCTAACATGTTTTTTCCTTTGAGCTAACAGTTCTCAAACTTCCCCTTTTAGCAGCTATTTCCAACAGTGGAAATGTTACTCTGCTTCAGAATCCTTCCTGTAGAATGATGGATGCTATCCATGGGAGTTTGTATGTGCAGATGATGCTTGACCATAACCATTTGCTTTGACTTGCAAGTCTTCTGTTTATTACATCAGAACAGCATTTCCTGACATCTAGAGAATACAGCCCTCAAGCTTGGATAAAAATTTTCCATACTTGGACTTGGTTCAGCATTCATCTGTGTTGTGTGCATGCTAGTCTTTGCACGTTAAAATAAGTATTAAGCAAACCAAGGACAAGAAGTGCAACATAAGAGATTTAACTCTTCTATGCTTTTAGTTTGGATTTCTCTCTCCATTACTTTCATATTTTTCTTCCAAAACTGTTATGACTTGCCACAATGCTCACAAACTGTCTTTGATTTGTCATGCTTGTCTTTTTTCATTATATGATTTCATGTTGGAACCTTTTTGATTTGTTCCCGTTGTTTAGCTCGTCGCTCCCAGCTCAGTCCTCTGGACAGTAGCATAATCAGTCGCCTCCTCGTCCCCACACAGGCTTCCTTAGCTAGGAGTAAAAGTGCTGCTACATTATCAGCTGATGGACAAGATCCCTCAGGTAACAGGAGGGCAGCAAAGCCTGAAAGTTTTATGCAGTTGCTCTTCAAACAAGAACTTACATGATAGTTGCTAACTGTGCTACACAGTTAATATATGGTTATGTATCACATTACTTACCTGGTACTTTTCTTTGGTCAGTAATAACCAGTTCACGTTCTGCATTGCATGCTTACTTTACAAAACTGTCAAATAATACTGGTTTTTAAGCTCCAGTGCCAGTTTCCTTGCTTGGCAGAGAAACAGTTGCTGGTGTTCCTTTTGGGTTTTGTTTGTAGTTTTGTTTTAACTGACAGAGACCTGCGTTTGGAGTACCCTCAGATGAGTCTGAGACAATGGCCAGAGAACAGTGTTAGGAAATTGAAGAGTAAAAGGCCAAACAAACATAGCACTTCAGAGGAGGACTGAAACAGATACATGCAAAGCCTAAATTTATTTAGGAGGAGAAACACTTGTAAAGACATGTCAAAGGGGTTATCATAAGTGCAGGGAGACATTATCTGGCTTTCAGGACTCATTGAGTTCAATGACTTGACAGCCTTGAGTAAAGGCATTCTGCAAGAAGATACTGTGGAAAATCCCTGTCTGATTCAGTTAGTTTCTTTATTAGTCCAGACTGAGCTGATGAGCCCACATTGTGGCTCAACCTAGTAGTAGTACGTCAGGGACAACCTTGTCTGCTCCCACATGTCTTGTTATTGGTTATAAGAATGCCCTAGTACCTGCATATCTGGAACCAATGTGGAGTCCTTTATCCTGTTGCTTTTCAACTTGCATACCCAGTTTTACTTGTTTCCTCTTAAGTATGTTCTTTCATCTTTATTTTTTATCTTATGCCACTTAACTTGATCCTTGTTGGTAATGGTGACATTTCTACACTGCTCCCCTAGTGTAATAATCAGGTTTTGCTTTTTTGATTTCTAGTCGGTGGTCATATTTTTGCATACCTACCTATCTCTGTGCTACTTTTATCATGAATAGTTTAGTTCATGTCATGTGGGGAAATACCATCTTTACACTGTTACTGACAGCATGTGACTTATTCATTATTGCTAAATTAAAGATAACGTTTGCATTTTTGTCAGTTTACCTAAAGATACTTCATTTCAGTGGAAATGTCCTGTGCTTTAGCACAAACTATACGCAATCAGAATGCAATTCTTGCACAAAGCCTGTAAATATAAAAATAAAATGTGTTTTCCATGGTTAGAAAATCAAGTGCTAGCATCTGTAGCAATTTATTCAAACTATAGGAAAATCCAATACCCAGATTCAGAAGTAGATTTTTACATCTATATGTGCTTATCTATCTGTGATTATGTTAGTGAAAAAAAAAGTTGAAGATACAATATCTTTTAATGTCTTACATGTGAAGAGATTGACCCTTCAGGCAGGAAAGGGATTTTAGTTTAACAGTTGACCTTATTTTCTTGATAGGTTTCTTGTACACCATGAATCTTTGATGTGTTAAGGTCAATAATAGGCACCCATACATAGTAATAAAGGGATCAGAGAAGGAAAGTAGAATAAAATAATGCACAAATGCATACCTCACAAGAAAACTTTGTAAAGTAATGTATTAGAAGATTATTAATATAATGCTGCCTTACAATTACTGTTTGAAAAGAAGAAAGAGCTCCTCTATGAGGATGGGGGGGAAATGCCTAAAATTGGAAACTGTTACGAAGAACTTGTAAAGAAAAATTCTAAGCCATTAAAACTGAGGTATATTTTTATTAAAAGCAGCTTGACTAAAATTAAATCAACATCAGTGTATTGCAAATGTAGGCATTGTTTGGAAAAGCATTTTATTTTTATCTAATTCAAACTGCTGCTTTCAAAATGGATTTATTCCATTTTGCTGCTGCTTCCAGCGTACTAATTGTGTGGTGGTGGTGTCTGTGTCTGTGATCCATTGCAATGTGCACTGCCTGTGGTGTTTCCCTGTACAATTTCTAACACACATACTCTTTTTCTCTCTTTCTCCCTCTTTTTCTCCTGTTCTTATGCTGTGCACTTGGTTCTCGTTTTGTCTTGTCAAATTCCTAACTTTTATAGAATCTCACCTCTGTCCTCGTTCAGCTTCAGCCAGTTCCATCAATTCCCCAGTCCCAACTCCTAAAGTGCCTGTGCGCAGTCGTAGCATCGACAGATTGAAGTCTTCATCTGATGCAAGTTCACCAGATTCAACCCAGGTTTGTTGAAGATCCACAGGAATTAGGTTTGTATTAAACAGGGGGGTTGGAACAGCTCAGGATGGGATCCTTTTTCAGTGGTTTTCTTATTGAGACATTCAATAGCATTTACTTACTTAAAAAACACAGCATTGACATCAGATTGGGATTTCATGGTCCTTGATTTCTGTGGTACCTAAGCAGCTGCTGTTTGCTGCTTATAGTTGTCAAGGTTTAATTTAGGTATATTGTCTGGGTTTACATTTTGAGGTGTTTATAAAGTACATTGTGTTGAGAAGTTACATGTGGTAGCAGCTCCTCTGTAAATTATTCTAGTGAGTGACCATTGTTTTCGTTTTATATATCTTCTTAGAAATCAGAAACAGAAAAACCATCTGCTGGTTCTGGTTTAAGACGCCCTCCCTCACCATCTGTGGCTGCTGGTAGAAGATCACCTTCTCCAAATTTGGTGAAGCGTCCTCCATCACCTTCTACAGTGAGGTATGTGTCTCTTTTAATCAACTTAATTTTTGCAGAAGAAAATGAGGTCTCCTTCATGCCTCAGAGATTTGTGCTGTTAGCATTTGGATGACCTGTGCTAGGCCATGTTTACATGCATCATAACTTTTCAAAGTATCACAGTGTCACAGTAATGATGAGGCTGGAAAAGACCTTAAAGATCATCCAGTCCAACCTAAAACCAACTAAGTAGACCTAAACATCTGACATGTAGATCATGCCACTCAGCACTTCATCCAGCCTAACCTTAAACACCTCCAGAGATGGTGACTCAACCGCCTCTGTGAGCAGCCCATTCCAAAATCTGATCACTCTTTCAGTAAAAAACCTTTTCCTAATGTCGTCTAAACCTCCCCCAGTGGAGCTTAAGACTGTGACCCAGTCAGACTGTTGCAGACTCGACCAGTCTAGTCACTTGATCGTAAAAGGAGATCAGGTTAGTCAGGCAAGACGTACCCCACCTAAACCCCTGTTGACTGGGCTTAATCTCTTGGCCATCACGCAGTTGTTGCACGATAGCACTCAGTACTAACCGTTCCATAACTTTGCCCGGAACTGAGGTGAGGCTAACAGGTCTGTAGTTACCTGGATCATCCTTCTGACCCTTCTTGTAAATGGGGGTCACATTCGCCAACTTCCAATCATCCAGGACCTCATCTGTGATCCA
>VZRI01014143.1:592558-735957 GCA_013397515.1 Upupa epops | reverse complement strand
TGATGTATTTATAAAAGGTCTTCATATTATCCTTAACAGTGGTGGCCAGCCTGAGTTCGAGTTGGGCTTTAGCCTCCCTAATTTTCTTCCCACGCAGCCTGACAGTTCCTCAATACATGACTCGATTGACCTCGCCCTTTTTCCAGAGGTGGTCCATCCTCTTTTTCTCTCTTAGTTTTTTCAAAATTTCCTTATTCATCCAGGTTGGTCGTTTTCCTCTACGGCTCATCTTGTGACACACAGGGATGGCCTGGTTTTGTGCCTTCAGTAATACATTCCTGATGTATACCCAGCTCTCCTGAACCCCCTTCTTGTAAAGGGCTGCCTCCCAAGGAACTTTCCTAATCAATTGCTTAAATAAACTGAAATCTGCCCTGAAAAAGTCCAGTTTAGATGTTTCATTGAGCCCTCTTTTTGAACCATTATTAATTGAAAACTTAATCATATCATGATCACTGCCTCCCAGACAGCCACCGACAACCACATCACCCACCAGGTCTACCCTATTTGCAAACAACAAATCAAGAAAAGCCTCACCCCTGGAAAGTTCACTGACCAATTGCAACAAAAAATTGCCAGTGTATCTTTTTCACAGTAGGGATGCAGCTGTTACTTCAACTTTTCTCTTTTATGCAAACAAAATCCACTCTGGTTTTCTGTACAATCTCTGCACTAAAACAACAGATAGTATGCAGACTTATGAATAAGTTGATGTGCTTGTATTTTTGTGAGTGTTTTCTTGGATTGGAATCACAGTGTTCATCCTCGTTGTGAAGTAAATGAAAGCCTGGGCTAATCTGTTTTCATGTCCCACAGATAGCAAGTCTAGGTATTCTAAAAGCCTGTATTTGAGTTTATGACGGGAAGGCACCAGTAGTTTGTTTGTGAATTTATTTTTTAAAGTGAGGTATATAATGACAACCAAACAGTGTGGACTGCTCTCTTAAATGTGTAATTGCGGTTTCCAGCTTAACCCCAAAAAATATTATTCATTTAAACAGACAGAAGACTCGCCCACCTTCACCTAGTGTGTCAAAACAAAGGCCACCGTCTCCTACTCCAGTCTCTAAACCAGCACCCTTCCAACGTCCACCTCTCACACCAGGTGTTATTAACATTACCAAGAAGAAAACTGAAGCAGAGAGCAAAGCAAAGGATAAGAGCACAGAAGGAACAGGGCAAGAACAAGGTGTTTCACCAGCCTTGGACAGGGATGCAATAGCAGTTAGCACAAAGACCAAAGAAGGTGAGTGCTCCTTGGTGACTGTCACATTCTCATTCAAGATATCCTCAGTGTGTGCTAGGACAGGTGAAATAACTCATTCACGAAGCAGTCCACTAGACACCACAAAACAGACTGCATGCTTTAAAGTGCTAACTGTTGGTTGCTGATAAATTTATGAGGTGTGACTTTTGAGTATGGATTTTAGTGCAGTAGTTGGTTTAATTGACTAGAGTCTCAAGACCAGAGTTTTCACTATTAACAATTTGTACTATAATTCCAAGAAAAGCAAAAATCCTGTTGCCTTTTGGCAAACTAGTTGAGAGATCCACTAGGTTAGGTTTGCAAAGTCTATGTTAAACTATGCCAAAAGAGCTCTTAAAATTGCTTGTGCAGAGACCTGCACCTGTTGGTGTATCACAGTCTCAAAGCTAGAAGGCTGCCTTGAGCCTTGATTCCAGTCAATGCATAATTGTTGCTGCTCAGGAAGAAGTGTTCAGTTCATGGGTCACACTGAGAAGTATTCTTGGTGGCTTAAGGAGAGCCATATACCAGAAGAGAAATTTTTCTCCTGGTCCTCTTTATTGTGGCAAGTAAGCACAACCTCTGTCCCTCTTACTGGAAGAATGCCTTCTCCAGAACAGAATCTGAGACAACCTTCTGATGAGGTCTGTCAGACAATTCTCTGTGGAGAAGGGTTTAGGGGACACTTAACAGGAAAACGAGGGATCTCTGGAGTTTAAACTACAACCAGCAGGCAATACTGAGGGTGAAAATCCTTTAGACATGAGGTAAGTGGGAACATATGCTTGCTGCACGTTACTGCATGTACAATTCCTGTTGTGCATTCCTTGGCTGCTGCAGTCATCTGTGATTTTTGAGGCTCTTCCTGACACTGAGTGTTGGATGTGAAATAGTGCTAGATGGCTGAAGAATTAATTTATGATACAGTTCTTCGAGCATATATTCCTGTAGAGGGAAGACTGGATGTTGTAGTCAAGTGTGGATGCTGGTATGAAATTGCACATCCATCTCCAGTGTTGTGTCATTCATCTTTGCAGTTCGAATGACCATCCCTTAATGCGATACATTTCTGTGATAAATGTCTTGCATGCCTCAGAGGGGCATAATCAATTTTAGCAAATGTCACTGGGTGGTTAAAACCTCCATAATAATGTGTCCTATTTCTGTATCTTCCATTTGTTCTGGAATAAGAACACCTGTCCTTGTTCTTTGGATGACCCATCTGTCTCCTCTCCATACTAACTTGGGGAATTGTATTAACCCAGTCTACCTGTTTTCCATTTTAGTTTATTGCTAATGTCCACACTAGTTGTCTTTTGATCATAATGGCTGTGAGTGAAGCTCTTTTTCCTTGACACATACCAGATAAAGAGATAGTGGCCACATTCTACGCCTTAGAGATGATTTCATTTATCTCTGTATGACATTAAAGTATCTATTGCTGAATGAGGCAAAATCTTTCTTGAAAAGAAAAAGTTGCTTTCAATTTCCATTTTACTCATCTGTTCACCCTGTGGTGAACATAGTCCCGAGAGCTTCTGAAGTCACAGCACACCAGTGGATGGCATGTAGCAAATCAGTCTCTCAGTCTTACAGGTTCAGCCTATTTTCGGCTTTGTATACTTGTATCTTCATATCATCTCTTCTCCTTCAAAGTAAACTTGATTGCCAGTTGCTAACAGCAGTCAAGTTTTTGTCTTGTTTTTGTGTCTTCCTGCTAAAATATGAAATACATGTATTCTGCAGTAAAACACTTTCTATTTTTCAGTGACTTGGAGCAGTTGTCATTTCTGGCAGCAGCCTTTCGCAGCTTCTCTGAGAGTTAAAAGGCTTGTTTCAACTTAAAGCATAAGAAGTGCTCCTTCATGAGCTCTCACCTTATGCATGATGATAGGTAATAATCTATCATGGAGCCTCACTTTTCTTGTATCTGGGTACAGAAAGCTTGGGAATAGGATTTCTGTATTAATTGTGACTAAATGGCTTGGCTTGAAATGTGTTGGACTCTTCCATACAACTAATACTACAAAACAAGCATGTTTGTGTTCTTGCTGTCAAACTGGAAAATAACAGCCCAGTAAGAAACTGACACAAGCCTTTCTTCACATGCCAGATGGTATAATATTGTTCTCTGTCTTCTGGAAAAAGAATTACAGAGCAATCATGGGAGAAAAGGCAGAGGTTCAGCTTCCATCTATTCACATATTAACAATCTTCTGCATCCTTCCTTTGGTTTGCAACCAAATACTGATGAAGAGCAGCCTAAACTGCAGCCTGTGTTTCTAATGGCTGCAAGTGTCTTACTAGTGCATCTTTGCTCTTAAAGCACAGGCTAGAAGTAAGGCCAACAGCTAGGTCTGTGGATGCATAGTTATTTTGAGACAGTTCTCTTGCCTTTTTCCCCTTTGTACCCTTCACAAAAAGGACCTTAGATAAAAAATTCTTACTGGGAAATAGAATGATCATACAAGGAAAATGAAGCTGCGTTTGAAACACTGGAAGAATCTTCTTAAGGCTTGTTAGCAGTCATGTTGGAAGTCCCATGCCCTGCCCTATGGAAACAGATTTCACACAGCGTACCTAAAGATGAATGCGCTGTTGAAATAACCATGTAGAAAACACCAGTAAAACTTCGAAAGTGAAGATGCAATGGGAAGATCCTCCACAGACTTGAAATCTGCACTCTCTCTTGTTTTGTTGCTCCCTGCTGTTTCCATATCCGTGGTGTTCTGAATAATTGACTGATTTTCTTGTGTTGTTTTCTATAACAGATACTCATCATATTTCACGCTATCATTATCATACTACAACCTAAAAGACTGAACCTTTAGGGTTTTTGCCAAGGATTAAGTTCTCTTATTTAGGTTCAGTTTTGAGTAGGGAAATAGGTTAAAACTGACATTTGATGTTAATACTACTAGTGTTATAATGGGACTAGTTGAGTCCAGAAGCTGACCTCTGCTGTAAAACATGACTAGTATAAACAGGCAGGACACTCAAGTGGTAAAGGAAAAGAGAGGAGTTTTGATTTCCTCATGGAAAACAGTAAATGAAACCTCACTGCTTTCCTTTGAGTTAAAAAAAAAACATCAGAGTATAGGAAGAGAAGCATTTAGTACATGTAAATCTCAAGTAGGCAAATCCTGCTAATGCTTCTGATAACTGCAAAGGACTGATCTTTTCTACTCATGGATGAGGAGGAGAACCTCTACTGACTGAGTTCAAATTCAGAAGTGTGGCTTGTTTGAGAAGTTGGCTTGTTTGTGCCAATGTGACACAGTTTTGCCCAAATCATAATCATGGTGTGTGTCCCAAGGAGCAGCTTCCTTATCAGTGTTGGACAAATCTAAATTTCAGAAAACTCTGTACCTGCACTCATTGTGTTGGAACGCTTTTGTTAGGACTGCAAGAACACTTCATGCATCAACCACTCTATGTGGTTGTTGCCTACAGCTGCAGTTACTGATTTCGTGTCCAGGGGCTTAAGCAACTTTTCAGGTGTTACAGTTCCTTCTGGTGGCACTGTGCTCTAATGATTTGTCTTTAGGTCAGAAACAAAATAAGTGATGAAAACCTGGTGCCATTTTTCATTAAAATTACCTTGGCTTGAAGGCTTACGTTAAGCAAACATAAACATGCAGGTTTGTGAAATGCTAAGGCAGATCCTAACTACTGACACAAGGAGTTAGTTCCTTGAATATTCAGCTTATCATTTCTTTAGCCACATTCAAACTTTAATATTACTAGATAGTTGGAATCATTAACAAAAAAATCAACAGTTCTTTCAGTATGTGTTGAGAGCAACTGGATGGCAAGGGTGGGTTTTTTCCCTAGTGTTAATTTAGAATTTATAATAATCATTGTTATTATTCCCTGTGACAATAACAACAGACAGGACATGAAGAAACTTAACCTGCAGGACTATACAAATATTTGCTAACACGGTGGTTGAAACTCTTTCGATCTCCATGAAGACTGGAAATTGATTTATTGCAAAAATGTGTAGAAATATGTTGTTACTGAAGTCATTAGTATATGCCTTCAGAGCCAGATAATGTGGTGATTATTTGCACTCTGAAGTGCTTCTAAGCATATTTCTTAAAGCAGTTTTTTGAAGTGGTTTTAAGTATAGAGTATGCATCTTTTTAGGAATATGTATTTAAGTACAGTGGTAATTAGAGAACATATTTAATTGTATCTTCTAAAATATGGCTGTTCAGTGTAGCTGAAACTAGTTGGTATTTCAATGTCAGTGAGATGTGGCCGTGCACGTCTTTAGGACTCCCCTTTGGCTTTTATGGGCCTTTAGATACAGGAGTACCTCAGTGATGAGCACTGATTGAAAAGATTATGGGTACATTGGCCAAATGACAATGTCTGTCTTAATTTAAAGTTACTGAGATTTCTTAACAGTAGTTTCTTTTAACCTTTGCAGAATCAGGTAGCAAAACAATAGCAGGGACCACCACAGCTGAAGAAGCTGCTAAAATCTTGGCAGAGAAGCGTCGTCTAGCACGGGAGCAAAGAGAGCGTGAAGACCAAGAAAGAATTCAGAGACAGGAGGAGGAAAGGTAATAGTTCAGGAGGAGGAGATGCTTTCAGTGGTGAGGTGTGGTTGAAAAGGACACTTCACCTGTTTATGTTCCCTAAGTATTAATTTAAGATCTTGTAAATCTTAGGGAACATCATGTAAAACGTAATGCAGTTGCTGAAGCAGAGAGACGGGTACTAGCACTGAGATGGGATTGATTGCTGTGAACATCATTAACTTATATCTCAGATATATGTCCCTCTTAATTACTGCTTTTCCTTCTAATCACCACCACTGCTTTTATTTCAAAGCTAGAAAGTACTTTATTAGAAATGTGATGTCATCAGACGTGTTGTGCACATTTGCATGATTTGACAGTGTACACCTCCAGTATATCTGGAACTTGGAACAAAGAGAAAACAGTCTTTGAGCAAAGCGAACTAAATTTATGTTTACCATTTGAACATTCATGTACTCAGCGATAGTTTCTTCCAAGTTAGTCTGCTTTTTTGCTTTTCCTTTTTTCCTTTTTACCTTGGTTTGTATATCCAGACTTTGCTGTTTGTAACTGCACAACAGAAAGTATCTTTGTGCAGTTATTCTGCAATTGGATAACTTGGAACTTTCTTACTTCCATAGTCTTTGTCATGTGCGTGCACACTTTTAAAGAAATGAGTGTCCAGTTGGTAATCTGTGTTTTGGAAATTCTAGGATCAGAGAAGAAGAAATGGCCCAGAGAGCAATTGAGGAAAAAGCACAACAGGAGCAGGAACACCACAAACAGGACGAAGAAAAGAGACTGGCTTGTGAAGAGCAGCAGAGACAAGCTGAAGAGGAGAGGGTTCGCCGAGAACAGGAAGAGCAGGAAAAGCTTGCAGAGCTTCAACACCAGGTCTGCTTCTCTGTAGGCACTGTCTTCTTCATTCAAGTTGCTGATGTATTGTCTTCTATTTTCTTGTGCAGAATATTTTTGACAAATTTGTCAGGAATGTAAAGCAAAATTCATCCTATCTGAGATAGATCTGTGAATGTCTTTTGAGTCCTTTTCTTACTCTTAAGTGATTTTGTTTTCAACATTTGATAAACTCAGTTGTGGGACAGAAGCAGGAGGTTTTTTAGCTATCTGGAGTGCTGTTTTGTATACACAAAATATTTATACTGGGCCCACAACATCCAGAACATTTGCATAATCACAGTATAGCCATGCACATAATTTTTCTTTTCGGATCAGTTTATGAATGTCACGCTAACATGTATTCCATCTCAGTAGCTGGGTAATTGGAGTTAAGCTGCAGTGTATGCTAATACTAAATAGCAATTTTCTCATGTTCCTGCCTGTCTTGAACAAGAATCTCTGTAGCAGCTCTGCTTTTGACTTGTGGGAATGAGCTGTCTGTGTTGAACCAGAATCACAGCTCTGCTTTTGACTCATGGGAATGAGTTGTGCACTGGGTGCTCTACTCTTTTTTTATTTATATTCAGAGAGAAGAAGCTGAAGCAAAGGCTCAAGAAGAAGCTGAAAGACAGCGGCTGGAAAGAGAGAGAATTATGCAGCAAAATATGCAGGAAAGGCTTGAAAGGAAAAAGGTATGCTGTTTTGAAAGCCGAGAAGTTTCTCAGCCTAAAATAGTAGTTGATGTGTTAAACCGAATAGGCAAGAGTCCGTGGGTGTGTGTTCTTTACATAAAGCCAGCTCTGGCCTGTGAGCTTTAAAAATGCTGAAAAAAGTAATAAATATATGAAATAGGAAAATACATTCTGATTGAAGTTTTCATTAATCATAATGTTGAAATGCAAAGCTCTGTATGTCATTGCAAATATTTTTCCTGTTTTAACAGAGAATTGAAGAAATTATGAAAAGAACACGAAAATCAGATCAAAGTGAATTCAAGGTATTTGTTTCTGTATCTACACTGACAGAACAGACCCTTCCTGGAAGAGGTTTTGCCTTGTATCCAGTCTTTCTTTGTTTACCTTTACCTACATGGCTTCCACGTGAAGCGAACTGTTCCAATGCACTACATTAATTTTCAGTAGCTTCTGATTATGCTTGCAGAGGGGTTGGAACTACATGATCTTTAAGGTCCCTTCCAACCCCAGCCATTCTATGATTATGTCTTCTGCTTTGCTTGTTCTGACCAAAAATCTTAGCATTTTTGTTCAGGGCATATAGAAACAATGTGATCTGGTGTTCTTGCTTGCAGATTGGTTAAAAAAGCACTGCTTAGTGCTTTTTTTTTGGGTTTTTTAACTGTATGCATTCTGCTGGGGCTAGTTTTCCTAAGAAAACTTGAATTCCTGGCTTCATCTCTTTACTAAAAGCAAATCTTGAATGTCCTGGTAAAGTGGATATTTGTTAATGTAGTAATCTAAGGTTTGTGGTGCATCATGTGTGTTATATTGAATAGTCTTTCTTCTTTGAACCCCCACATAGCTGAAAATCAGTAAGTATTTAGCACACACCTTGGAGACATGAGTGGGAAAGGAACTCAAGAATAGTTCATAGATGGGCGGTGGAAATGTGGCTTACATATTCCTTTACAGGCTCTGACTCAGCAGAGAACACATTGCTGGGTGAGCTGACGGGACTAGTGTGACCAGTAGTACTGCATAAGAGCTGTGACTGAACCATTTGTAAAATACTAGAGGGTGGTGAGTTATTCTGAATGACAATCCGGCAATTCAGTTGCAGAATGAAGAGAAGTCTGCCTCTGAGCCTATGGAAGGAGAGGATATTGAAGAGGAAGAAGAGTTGATGCTTGAGAAGACTGATCAACCTGGTAAGGAAATTTGATTACTGAGGTTTAAGTAGCAGTCAGTGTTTCAGTGGTATTTAAGCACTGTTAAAAAGGTCACTCAGCACTAGCATTGTGATGGTCTGAGATGCAAGTCCCAGAAATGTCAGAGAGGCTGTGTTGTCTCAAGAGTTGATCATCACCTGTTCCGTACTGCAGGAGACAGAACGATTACATTATTCGAGTGAATATACAGTTGGCATTCTTTCATCTTTTTTTAAAGATGAAAAACATATTTTATGTTGTTATAGCCAGCTTGTCTATAGAGGAACGAACATATTGAAGCGAAATGTCTCAAGTTCTAGCTGGGGAAGGTCATTTTGGCACTTGTATTTTGTTCATTTGGAATAGCAGTCCTGTTACTAAAGTTCTGCTTTCATTTGGTTTTCCTCACTTTCAGGAAGGTTCAATGGCGTTAACTTACCCCAGCAAGTGAAGGGGCAGGTGGAGGGTTGTTTAGACACTGCACATAGTTTGATTGCGACAGAATCTGAGGAACAAAATGAGTCAAAGTTGAAGGCCAGTGAAGTGTTTATGAATGGAAGTGATTTGAAAAGTGATGATGGGTCTCTGCTTGTTACTGAATTAAAGGATTCCAGGTGGGTCTGTAAGGTTGCTGCTTTATGGTCAGAACAGTTAACCTATCACACACACTGTTGAAATGAAATTTAGCGCTGTATGTAGCATTGCCTCAAAGTTTGTTCCCTGCTGGGTTTGTGGTATTTCTCTGGTTTGCTCCAGGCATGTGGTGCATGCATGCTGTCAGTTTACTGCTTCACGCAGAGTCAGTTGGTTCAGGATAATTGTTTAGATGGCACCATGTCCTGGCTTTGCTAACAAGTGAGACACAGAGCCAGCAGTGTGGCACTGTTACTTACAAAGAACAGCATCGGCTTGAAATCTGTTCTCTCGAAGTGCCTAGCAGTTCTTTGCATTACAAAACTTCCTGAGAAAGATTAATCTACAGAAAACTCAAGAACAGTTTTGTTGCTCTGAAACACCAGATACAACACAAAAGTCTCCCTTAATGGGAACGTTTTTAGTATCTACATTGTTATCTTTTTGAACATAAAGCATTTTCATCTACTACTGGGAAATCTGTTCTCTGATACTTGTTCCATTTCCTCATCTAAATGCTAATTATTTAGAAATGACATAGTGAATTCTTTTTTTTTCAAACGTTGATAAGTTAATCTCATTTCTCAAGTAATGGAATATAAAAACATTTTCATGGTTTTCTTAAGAATGAACTAAAATTGAATTGGGCTTAGATTCTGCATCCATTTTAAATACTGCTAGTCTTCTGAGGCTTAGTTTGTCTGTAAAAAGTCATAAATGGAGAAAAATGAAAAAATGCACACTAAAAGAGGGCTTCAGTGGTACAGAGCTTTAAAGTTGTTGCTTCTTATATTAAATTTCTGGGCCCAGACCTTACCTGAGAGCTATTAATACAGTAGGAAATTATATTGTGTTGGCAAATCATGCTTCACCATTGGCTCTTGGAGGGGAGGATCCTGCATGGCAGCTGGAGGGGCTTGTCTGGGAATGCCCTTGAGGATATTCAGTGTTTTGCAAAGTATGCAGACAGCTAATTGGCTGTACCCACTCTGAAAGTTAAAAACGCAGAAACTATAATACAAGTGTCTATTTTTTCCCCCTAGTCATCCTGCGAAAGAAATGGTTATTGATGACTCAGTGAAGTTGGGTGTTAACAAAGCTGATCATACCGTTGGACTTACTAGGAATCTGAATGGAAAATCTGGTTCGTGGACTTTGGAGGAGTTTATTGACGTTGGAATACATTCCAAGTCAACAAAGCTGAGCTCGGACAGCAACTCTGCAGATAACTGTAATGAAAACTTGAACGATGCTGCTACAATACCTTCTAGTCCCAAATTGGCTTTTGAGGAAGACGGTGCAGTGAATTCATTGACCAAACCTATAGATGCTTCATCAGGTAATCCAAGCTGATTTCCCTAACTGTCTCTTCCTCTGGTTAGGTAATTAACTTCCTTGCATTTTACTCACCTTGCCTTAACTTCAGCATATTTTCAGGGCACTTTTTCCAATGTGCAGACCAGAACGAAAGCTCTTTAGTGCTTAAAACTGCATTATTAAAAGGAGTTGCCAACTGATGCATTTGTAGGTACTTGCTCTAGGCAACATCTAAGACCCGACATTAAGGCTCTTCCAAAGATGCAGCTGAGCCCCTGTGAATCTCCTGTATCTTCTCTGCAAGTCTTGAGCCCATCTGCTGTATTTTTAGGCTCCTTCTACAATGTCTTAAATGGCACATGTTACTTTTGAAGATACCAACAGTTTCAAAGGTGTCTGATGTAACTCTGCAGACAAGACCTTTCCACTCCTAGGCACTTTCTGTAACTTGGATGCTGACCTGAATGGTGTTTAGAAGGTGTCTTCAGGCAAGATACTGGCTGCACTCTCTACTTACCGTAGAATAGTCTTTCACTTCACTGAGAGGGCTAACACCAACCTTAAATTCAACGGACAATTGTGTTACATTCTGGGAGGAGTAACATTGCTGCCACACCCAGTACTCTGAATTTTTCAAACAAAGCAGGTTTGCATCTGAAGCCAAACCCTGATACGCCATACAGCATGTGAGAGAGGCTTCAGTAAAACAATTTTGGCAAGACTAAACTCTGGTATTGAAGCTAAACCCTGAATGGATGTACTTGCAGCAGGAGATTTCTTTCCGTGAGATAAATAACTCTGTCAACAGTTGAAGTGAATGGTAATGGAAGAAACAGACTTGCTATCCATATTTCCTTTAAGTGATATGTAGCACTTTTTTTGATTAAAGTGTAGCACTTTTCTAGACTGAACTGTTTCCTGAGTCTCCTCTGTCACTCTGCGTCTTGTGAGTTTTAGTCACACAAAGCCTTACTGAGACTTTGCTTAAGGCCATGAATAACTAGGCCATATAAATGGACAGATTCAGAGTGATGCTGCTGATCACATTTTGTTCTGAATAACACTTTAGTGTTGCCTTTTAGTTTCAAACTTGGAAGTGTTTAGACATAATACAGTTTTAAAACACATAGTACATAGCTTTAAGAACTGATACTCGTGTAAAAACTGCAACTGCACTGGTTTTAGACTCTAAGCAAGCAGCCAGTTCTGTGTTTACTCCCTGGCTGTGACTGACTGTGCTGATAGACGTACATGGCATACACATAATTAAGATGTTTAAAATGTTTTCTTCTCTTTGCTCTTTGGACAGAACTGTGAACACTAGAGACCTGGAAATAATGTGATTGCACTTCAGTAATCCAGTGTTATATCAAGTACCGAAGGCCTTGTTTTGAAAAGCTGCTTGTTTACCTTTATCCATCTTCAAGTTTGCAAAAAAACCAAAAAAACACCAGGGGAGGGATGACAGACTTCTAATCTGCACCTTGAAACATTTCAGGGAAACTACTGTGTTGATGTTCCTTTGTCCATTTGTTCAGTTAATTGTTAGATAGATTTCCTTGTTCAAGTATCACTTGTTTCCCTTTTACGGACTTTACAGTAACCTGTTTGAGTCTGTTTTTTTATTTTCATATCAGTATCATGTACTGGAGTATACCTATCAGTATACATGCTACTGGAGGCTCCACTCTTAGCTAATAGGCAGACTTTGCATATTCCTGGAATAGCACTTGATGGAAATAAAAAGACTGGTTGTGTGCTAAAGCTGAACTCCCTTTATGCTGTTCTAGAAGAATGCTGTTGGTTCACGTGCTATTTAAAAACACAAAATTGAGTACTTCCAATGTCAAACAGAGAAGAATTCGGCATTTTCTAATGTTCAAATACTGGCCATTTCAAAATGCGGTATTGTACTAACGTGTTTTAATCTTGGCAAGCATCGAACCGTTTTACAGCATGTGCACTAATACGTTACAAAAATGTCGAGTACCTATGTATGTCTGTCTAGTGCAGTTTAACATGTTATGCTTTTAAAAATGTTTTCCTTTTGAATTACTTATTTAAGTTCACCCACACTTCGAGAAGTATTATTTTATTGTGTACATAACAGTATTAGACCACTGGAGTCATGTTTTGTTCATGTTAATTATTCTAAGTGTTCCTGTTTTAGCTTTGTAACACTGGCTGCAAGCTGCGTAGATATATTTCACATCCCCTGAAGCCTGCATTAAGAACTCTATTTAACCCAAACTTGCCTTGCTTCTTACAGCATGAGAAGATTAACTAGCATCTTCTGAAAACTGCTACTAAAAGCAATAATGCAGTTTGATCTTGCATCTCCTGTAACACATATACTGAATGAGTACTGCAGAGAATCAAATCCTGCTATAAACCACTGGTTGACGCTTGAATTGAAATGAACCATCCAACCAGCAGCTGTGTTTTCAGTGGTTAAATGCAAATGGTTTTGCTGGAGCTAAATGTGTTGATTCCTTGACATTGCAGTTAAAATAGGAGACCCTCAGCCTTGATACTCTTGCAATTTGCTACTCAAAATACAGTAGAACTGTTTTAGACTTAGAGCAGTGCCTTAGGTAAGAGGAAAAATGTATTTTTGTATGATAGCAGTGTCATTTTCGCAGAGACAATCATTCTAACAAAGAATGCTGATATTTTTTTCTGTGCTGGTACTGTTTGTTGAATGGTCTGTTACAGCTCTGTGTAAATACGTGCACACTGTTAAATAAACTTTGCAGTTGAACAAAGCTTTATTTAAATAATGCTGAACACCCCTTACTAGGAGTCTCCAAGCCCCTGCTATGCACACCTGCCTTGAGGTACACTCCACTACCGCTCTTAACTCCTCCACACTGCGCATCCTCCATATGAGCAGCCTCTTTGGCAGTTGTGTGATTGGACACCTTCAGTTCAGAAAGGGTTTGCACTAACACCTTCAGATCTTGCTGTGTTTGTATGTGCTGATGACATGTTCATAACTGTTGAATTCTTAATCTTCTTTTCACCATAAACTTCTTACCTTTTATTTTAGTACCAGCATCTTTATATTCTGATGGTGAATTAGCAATGCTCCATGGCCTCAGCAGAGCAGCGACCATCAAAAGTACAGCAAGTGTTGCAGGGGTTCTTTTATTTCAGGTGCTTGTGAACAAAAGGGAGTAACTGGCACAGCATTGCGTGGAGTATTATTTCTGTATTTCACTACTGTGGGGGAAAAAATTTACTACTGCTGAAAGGTAGATCTGTGTGTGGACAGGGGCTGTACATACAGTCTCCAAAGGGCTTTTTCACACAGACTGTTCTTGGCAGATGGTCCAGTGTCAGTTGTATATTAAAAAAAATAATTAGTTTATGGAAATGGTTTCTTTGAGCCTCAGATACTTAAGGGCACGATGGCAGAACAGCTGACTTATTTTGCCCATATCAGTATATGAGACTTGATTTCAGTAGTTCAGCTGTAAGGTGTCAAATCATGTAAGATGACAAAATAAAAAACCAATTCTTCCAGACTATTAGATTCAAGCAGGCACTAGTCTCATTTTTATTAAATCATAAACCATACACTGACAGCATAGGAGACCTATTGTCTGAGCTGTTCTTAAGGCACTTGTATCTGCTTGTACATTTTTGTCATAGTTGAAAGATTTACTTCTTGTTAATGGATTAATAAGTGTATTCAGACAGCCTCATCTAAACAATGATGTAGAAAAAGCTGATGAGCAAAACTTTTGGGCACACCATGCAGAAATCAAGACTAAATCAAGTTTATGCAAACTTAACTAAAGTTATGTGATGCTGCCAAAACATTGTTATATGTAAGATGAAGCCATTCCGTACATGTGCTGCAGTTTGGTGTGGTAGGGTAATCTATTTGTTACTGAGCTGCTGTTAATGGTGTGCTGTATATCATGTACCTGAACTGGTGAAAGCGTAATAGTGCATCTCTGCGATCTCAGGTAAAACCCTCGCACCTCTGTTCCTGACGTGCTACATGCCTTGTCAAACTCCCGTCATTTAAGGGCCAAGCTTAAACATATCCCAAACAAGTTTCATACTAGCTTGGTTTTAGTTGAAGCCACACACAGATTATGTAGTATGGGGATCTCTACTGTTAACTCTAATGGCATTTCAAGCCTTTGCATCAAGAGTTACTTGAAAACCAAGTTAGATTTTTTGCAATGCTACATGCCTTTGTACTGCAAGAGCTTCAAAAGTCAAACCCAGTATATTGAGGCTGATTTAGTTTTTATGCTAAAATGAAAAAAAGTTAGAATTCTTAGCATGCAGAAACCTGCTCTTTTACCAGAACTGTTTTGGAAAGCAGGGCTCTAAAATCCATTTTACAGCGGTTGCTGTCTGTTCCTTACAGTCGTTTGGGACACTCAGCACAGTAAATTTTCCCATTATGGCAA
Source organism: Upupa epops (assembly GCA_013397515.1). NCBI lineage: Eukaryota > Metazoa > Chordata > Aves > Bucerotiformes > Upupidae > Upupa > Upupa epops. The sequence continues at coordinate 721,020 of VZRI01014143.1, read as the reverse complement.
ACAAAGCGCTTGTTGGCCAGACCACGGGCACATTTTGTGCATTTGAAACAATAATCGTGCCAGGACTCATCTTCATAGTTAACCACGCTGGTTCCTCTTCCAAATCCTGCTAGGAGAGAAAACAATTATAGGACGACGATAGTAGCTTTTCCCTTGTCTGGGGTAGCCCATCAAACAGCACATCCCCTTCTTACTACCTCCTGTGCTTCTCTCGGCTTGCAGACTGTATTTTATGGCCCAAATAGTAGCCGAAATGGCAGCTGAACCACATTGTTGGCCTGCCTAAAGGAATGGGCAGCCTAGCATGTGGCTTGCCTCCAGAATAAGCTTTTTCCCTTGGATCCAACAGGGTGAAGGAAAGCTCAAGGTGCAGAAAAAGGACAGATAGGGCCAAATACCCAACCTGGTTGTGGTGGGCTCAGATCTGTACTGCAGAATGCAGAATGAACTGCAGGTCTTCTGGAGCTGGATAGTGCCCACATTTCAGAGCTGAGCTTTGTAGTTCAGGAACTGTTAGATGTAAAATGCACCAGAAGCAAAGTAATTGTCCTTTGGGGGCAATAAAACACTTCTCAGACTTAAGGTTCCCAGACCAAGAGCTAGGTGGGAACAGTTCTAGCTGAGGAAGCTTTGGAGGATGCACATTTAAAGTATGAAGAGCTCAGTGACTAATGCAGACTCCACCGTGCAAGGGCACGTGGGTTATACTGAGACGATGTGAATTGCTGGGACTGGCTTTGGGATACAAGACCTGCTTCTGGTATTAGCAGCCACAAAGCTGTTTTGGGGGATGGCTGTGTAGACCTTAAGCACCCACTGCCCTCATCCTGCATTTAATCCAACATACCTGTAATAGGATTCTTGCAGCCAGCACACTTCTTGGCAACACATTCCTTGTAGCATTCGACACAATAAAACTGATCCTCTACAGCTGTGAAGCGCTTCCCTCCCAGTTGCTTCTTGCAGTTGGAGCAAATGAAACACTCAGAATGCCAAGGCTGTTCCTGGTAAGTGAGTCCTCCAGAAGTGATGGGCTGTACAGGAGGCAAAGAGCAGATATGTGTTTCAGAATCAGTAAGAAGGAAGAGAGGTGATGCCAGCATGGGTGTGGGGCAGGAGAGCTTTGTCATGGAGAATAGCATTTTTTTCATTGAAATGAAATAGTGCAGCACACTTGAGTTCCTCTAGGCTGAAATCCCATGGTCTGGAGCTTTCCCAGCTTGTTTTATCTGCTGTGACCGCAATTCTGCATTAAGCAGTTGTAAAAGTTGTAAAACAGCTGAGCTTCCCTCAGATACCCCTGCAGTCCCATCCCAAGTTACTGTAATGTGCAAGAACCATTAGCTCTCACATTATTACAGCTGCTTGCACCAGTACCTCACTGGTATAACTTCAGCGTGACAACAGACACACAGATTCTTCAGCATGATCTGTCTATGGTTTACTCTCAGAGTTTCCAAGACACACAAGGGACAGTTCCTGCAGCTGCTTTTGCAAAATGGAAGGACTTACATTCTTGCATTTAGCACAGGTCTTGGCAAACTTATGCTCGTGGCAGGAGACACAGTAGAAGTCATCACCCTTGGGGAAGAAGCTCCCAGATCCAATCACTTGCTTGCACTGGCTGCAAGTGAAACAGTCCTTATGCCAGACCATCTTCTTGTACTCAACATTTTGGTCTCCTACAACAAGTAGAAATAAATGCTTATTTGGGATTTTGGGCTTGTGACAAACTCCCAGCCCTATTCCAATATAAGATTCCTCTAGGCAAGACGTGTCCATACCCAGGCCCAGGAGCCAATTCTAAAGTGGACATGGGATAAGCCATTATGTTCTGCATCTGAATATAGCCAGGGCCTTCTGAATTTTCTTAAGAATATTTGTCAGAGGGGTGCCTGAGACTTTCTGAGAAGAGGTCCTTGATTTACAGAGCAATGTTTTTGGTAGAAATGGTTTAAAACTGACTACCAGAGCAAATTTGAAGGTGAAAATTCAAGGCAGCCTGTGAACACCTGTTGTAAGCCAGACACGAGAGCAACAGTCAGAATTTGCACCAGTTTGCAGTGCTCCAACTGTCTGCTGTGATGACCCCACTCAGCAGCCTCTATGGCTCCACCCACCGCAGTGGTACCCCACGACTGGCACCAGTACCTGCAATAATGGGCTTGAAGCAGCCCTTACACCTGGGTGCATCCTCAGCAGCAGTGCAGTTGCTACACCAAACCTTGTTGTTCTCCCTGAGCATGAACGGCTCATTGACCAAGGACGTGTAGCACTTGAAACAGCGGAAGCAGGTGTCATGCCAGTAACGGTTCTTGAAATGCAGCTCCTGAAATGAACAGAGAGTGAGCAATGAGACCTTTTCTCTTGTTGAGCCGCCCAGCCCTAAACTCAGGCTCCAGTCTCATCAGCCATGGCAGTAAGAGATGAATTTGTAAGTTCCTAAGGAGGAGCTGCAGCTCCTCTGTAGACAGTTAAGGGAAGGGCATTTAATGAAACTCGCTGGCACAAACACATTCTCTTTAGACTTTCCGGGTAGCAGAAGATGCTTCAAACCCATCTGTAAGATGGGTTTCTCTGGTTGTCCAGGTTCTCTCTAGTTCAGGTGTACTGCACTATCATCATAAACACAAAGCACTCGACACTAGGCAAGTCAGCATTTGCAGCAGTCATGAGGCTGAATCTAGATCCTGAAAGGAACTCATATGCAAGAGCAGCACGTGGTGAGCATTCCTGCTGCAGTGCCCAGAGTCTGACTCTGAGCAAGGAGCAAGCACTATGACCCATCAGCCAGAGAAATCACAAGAGCTCTTGCTTTCACGCAGAAGCTCACAAAAAAGACCAGAGCCAAGAAAGCAAATGTGGGAGTTACCAGCATCTGCCTCTCCTCATCACCTGTTTAGCTGCTCACCTTGGAATCAGCCCCGATAGGTTTTTTGCACTCGATGCAGGTGTTGGCACAGATCTTTTCAAAGCACTTAACACAGCAGTGGCGGCCCTCTTTCTGCACATACTTCTTCCCCTGCAGAGGGTCACGGCAGTAGTGGCAGTCAAAACGCTCCGACATGGTGCCCACGGTGTAGCTGCCAGGCCCTGCAAGAGAAAAGATGGTGAAGTTACAGCACTGAATCCTTGACAAGTGCTCCAGGTTCTTGGGTCTATGGTACTAACTCTTGGGAAGATGGCTCAGCAATGAGTGCATGGTGGTGTTATGGTCCTCCAGGGCTTGCTGCTCAAGAAAGCAGCTTCAGTGCCAGCACTGTTCAGGCAGTTTTTCCCCGTGGGCAGCTCAGTGGATTGTGAACACAGCAGCTTGCTACCAGCTGTGCTGGCATTTTCCAGAGGCCTTCAGCTTTGCCTTTAGAGGTCCAGGGTGGGCTGACAAACCACTACATGCAGGGAGGTCAGGCACAGCAGACATCTGGGGCTTGGTCACATAAATCACAAACTGCTGCATTCACTAAAGGCAGCAGCTTGAATGTCCCCTCCCATGTCACAAAGTGTCTAAGGAGAGGCTTGTGGGTCAAAATAAGGGCAGAGGTCAGCAATTACTGTCACAGGCAGCACAATCTTGACTTAGGGGTAATTCATTATCAACTAAATCAGAGTAGGATAATAAGAAATAAACCCAAATCTTAAAAACACCTTTTGCCCATCCCTCCCTTCTTTCTGGGCTTAACTTTAGTACTGAATTCTCTGTCCTCCCTGCCAGCAGCACAAGGACAGGGAGTGTTGGTTGCAGTCAATCAATTCTTTGCATGTTGTCTCTCTCCTTCCCTTTCAAGGAAAGGACTCCTCACATTTTTGCTCTACTCCAGCACAGGGGTCTCACCCACAGGACACGATCCTCCACACAGTTCTCCAATGCGAGTTTTTCCCCATGGAATGCAGTTCCTCATAAACTGCTCCAGCATGGGTCCTTTCTACAGGGTGCTGGCCTTCAGGAACAGACTGCTCCAGCGTCAGTCCCCTATGGGGTCACAGGTCCCCACCAGCAAACCTACTCCTATGTAAGAACTCATCTCTCTCCATGGGTCCGCAGATCCTGCCAGGAGCCTGCTGCAGCACTAGGCAGAGGGTCACTGCCTCCCTCAGCCATCCACCTGCTCTGGCTTGGAATCCTCCCTGGTCTGCAGATGGATCTGCTCCATTAACCCTCTGTGAGCTGCAGGAGTACAGCATACTGCACCATGGTCTTCACCAATACTGGATGGGCTCAGCCTTGGACAGTGGCAGGTCTGTCTTGGAGCCAGTTGGCATTGGCTCTCAGACACGTGGAAAGCTTAGAGCAGCCTCTCACAGATGTCACCCCTGTAGCCCTCCTGATACCAAAACCTTGTCATGCAAACCCAGTGCAGCAGAGTGTGAGAAACACAAGTCTTTTCCATTCCCTTCAGACACAAAGATTGGATTTTTGCAGACAGAGAGGCAGGACAGGCTCCGGCCAAGCACAGGAACCAACCAGGTCCAACTTGCAAGAGCAGTGCTGCAAAGTGTGCTTGCTTGGGAAGCGCAGAGAGCTGCTGGCATGGAGAGCAATCCCACCAGCCCTTCACCATCACCTTCTTAAGAGGAAGGATGCTAGAATTCTGTTTATATAATTCCCATCAAATAAGGATAATGAGACCTAATCACTCACTGAGAGCTGCTTGGTTCATTGTGGCCAGGCCCACCACAGACCTCTGCGAGGCCTTGGCTGAGGTGCTGCATAACTTGTGAGCAGAACTCACCACCAAGCACGAGCAGAGCAGAATAGTTTCCATGTTTCCAGCCTAAGCCCAGGCCAGCTGCAGCCCTTTGTGGCCTTTTGAGTGGGATAGTTGTGTTGCTTCCAGCTGCCTCTTTTCATCAGGCTTTCGCCAATAAAGTCATAAGGAAGAAGAAAAGATCTCCCTACATGCATAGGCACCTCTTCAATTCATACCAGCAGCTCTCTGCCAAGGTGATGTTTCACCACAGAGCCAGCACAGCAATGGGTGTAGGGGCTCTTGACCAGATGATTCTCCTCTTTGGCCAAGGTGCATGCACATATCTTCTTCCCAAACACCCACACAGCCTGTACATCTGACCTCAACCTCCCAGACCTACTTCTGCCAATGACTCACTCCTTCCTACACCATTCCTCAGAGGAAGTTTGCAACACTCCTGAGGGGGGCTGCAAAAGCTCCAGCAGGATCAGGGGAGCCCATGCAGTCCCAGACAGCACAGTCTGTGCCCTCACAGCCCCTAGTGCTGCAGAGCCCCACCTCTGTGCACAGCTCTGCACGGCCAGGCACACTGCACACAGCCTGAACCTCCTGCACTGTCAGCAACCAGACAGGAGATGCCATCTAGCCAAGAGGAAGTTTAGTTATTCTTTTCATAATAGATCTGCAGTGCCAGCACAGAGCCAGAAAGGGAGACAGATGTGGTTAGGCAACACAAACTGCTGCTGGTTCCTACTGTGAGGTCTTAGAACCCCTTAGCACCCACATTGAGTAGCCTCACCTCTGGCCATCCCACCAAGCTCCCCAGGTTGGTTTAGGGGCTACGTTGCCTCCTGCTCCTGATGGAACTCAGCAACACAACACTGCTCTGAGACCCATCACAGCACTTTCATAAACTGAGACAGGGCTTGGGTTTTGGGGTGCAAATAGTGGGATCATCATCCCCAGCTGTGCCCTCAAGGCAATGAAGGGCCAGCAGGACACCAATGAGTTAATTTTTGGCCACACGATGCTGCACAGGCAGGACTGATGTGGTTTTACAGCAGAAGGATCTCTTCACACAACTTTTTACTTGAACACATGTCCATCCCAGTAGTTTTAGATGTACCATCAGCTGTATGGTCAAACCTATCAGCAAGAGACCTTGGGAGCCCCTGAAGCTGAGGGATCTGGCTGCTGCCTCTGAGAGGAGCAGGGTCTTACAGCGGAGGCACACTCCACCAGATCAAACCCAACAGCTCCTGACACCACAGCAAGAAGCGAGGGGTAGCTGCTGCCTGTGCCATCTTGTATGCCCGCCCCTTCTTTCTTTCTCTTTCAGTATAACCTGCTGTTGGCAGCGGTGAGGCTGGCAAAGCCCAGAGAGATGCCTGCCCACAAATGAGCATTTTGCTGCAGTTTCAGAGCTCCTCTTCTGCCTCATTTCTGAGCTTAGACAGCTACTGGACAATCAGTGGAAGGTACTGGGGCAGGAGACTGGATTCACACTGTTAACTTTGCAGCTGTTAAACACAAGACTGCTCTTCTAAACCCAAGAGTCAGCTCAGCAGACCCCTTTGTCACACTTTGACTAACAGCAGGTCAGAGCAAGTTGGAGCATTTCTTTTCAAAAGGGTAGACAGAGTCCTGCAGTGGAGCTGGGACCAGCTTCACACCCTTCCCCTAAACCTCTCCAGCAGCAGGCTGGAAGCTGAGCTGGCAGAAATTGTGCTCTGTGGGGACTGAGGTCTGGAAACATCTCTTTCCAAGGTCAGGAGATGGCCATGTCCTGGCCAACAGCCACGCCATGGGTTGTGTTTGTAGCGCTTCAAGTAAATGAAACAAATAAACAGCTGGGAAATGTGGAAACTATGTGAGGCACCGCCAGCTCCACAGAGCTGTACCGGACAAGTGGGGTTTATTTAGAAGAAATGCAAAGGTGCGGAGTCTGTGGCAAATGGTAATGAAACGTTGCTGCTCTTGGGTTTAAGGCTGCATTCACTGGAACACCTAACGGTGATCATATAGCTCAAGGCGTAACATCATCCTGTGCTCCCATGTAACACTTTGTGTGCTAAGGGGAGACACATTCATCACAGAAGACTTGGAGCTCTACAGACAAATTAACACTGGGCCAGGTAGCCCACAGAGCTGGGCTGGGCAGCAGTCAGGTGGCTTCTGCCTACCTTGTGCCATCTCATGGATGCCCTCTCAAACCCGTGTGTGAACTGGCTTCCAGCCTCCCCAGGAGCTTTCTGCCCTCAGCTGGGCAATCCTGACCTAGACCCAGCAAACACCCTTCTGGCCCTTTGCATTGACCACACTGTCCCAGCAAATGTGCTGGCTGCTCATGCTCACCTGCACAATGCCAAGAGTCCACATCAGCCAGACCATCTCCCACAGGAGCAGCCCAGCCAGGGACTAGTGCACAGGAGCCCCAAAAGTCAATATTCTGTGGCAGAGCAGGGCCCAGCACCAGTAGCAGCTGTGCTAGGATAACCAGATCATTTTACCAGAGTGAAGCCTCCAGCTGTGGAGACTTCAGAGCTATGCTGCCACCAGGAAAAAGCATTTAGTATGCTACTGCTGCTCCCCCAAGTGGCCCTGCCCCCTCTCACAGGAAGTAGGCAGAGCAAGTTACTTGCTCTACACACCTTCTGAAGTCTGCTTGGCAGCAGATCATGGTTTTGGGGATTATTATCTCCTTAATAACCTGTTACCCTTCCAGGTGCACCATTTTATAGAACCACAGGATTGGTTTGAATGAGAGCCCTTTAAGATCTCCAAGTCCAGTCATTAACCCAGCACTGCCAGGTCACCACCAAACCATGTCCCTAAGCACCACATCTACATGTCCTTTAAATATCCAAGGATGGTGACTTTAGCACTGCCCTGGGCAGCCTGTTCCACTGTTTGGTTGCCCTTTCCACAAAGACATTTTTCCTAATGTCCAGCCTAACCCCCTTCCCAGTGCAATTTGCAGCCATTTCCTTTAGTCCTATCACTTGTAACTTGGGATAAGATCCCCTCACCTCTCTCCTTTCAGATCATTTTAGACAACAATAAGTTCTCCCCTCCTCAGCCTCCTTTTCTCCTGCCTAAAAACACCTGCAGTTCCCTCAGTCGCTCCTCATCATTGCCCTTCTCTGGACCGCTTCGTCACCTCAATGTCCTTCTTGTACTGGGAGACCCAAAACTGAACCTGGTATTCAAGATGTGTCCTCACCAATCACTTCCCTACTCCCACTGGACACACTCTTGCTGATACAATCCAACCTGAGAATGGCAGCTTGACCAGCAACTGTTCCCACAGATTAACTTCCAGAGCTTCCAGATATATTAACACTGACTCGTCTTCACTGTCCAGAATACAGATCTGTCGTGATCTACCCTGAGGACATATCCTCATCCGAACCACACTCTGGGGCCACAGAAGGGGATTTAGAAAAGTATAGACAAAAAGTATGGACAGACTAGAACTATTCTCCAGACCAGGCTGTTGTCCGTGCGCAGGGAATGTTCTGCTGGAGTGAAGCAGGCAAGAAATAAGGTCACAGCTTCTGGGGAGAGGTGCAAGTGCAAGACCAGCCATAAATAGAGGACCTTCAATAAAAATAAAAGCTCAAGAAAAATCCAGCAATTCTTCCAGAAATTAATCCTGCTTTAAGCAAGTTGTCCCTCTGCCACCAGCAGGTCCTGTCTAAATGTAGCTCCATGATGGAACTGGCTACAGCTTGAGGGCAGCTGGCCAGCCCAAGTGGCATTCTCGAGTATCAGGGTATTTGGCAGAAAGACCCACTGGAATTCAATCCTAGCCTTTACCTGACCACAGAGGTGCCAGTTAGCCATTTGTCCCCAGAGAGCATCCCCTGCTTTTCAACAGCAGCTCCTCAGCACTTGGTCAACCATTGCCTTAGATCTTTCAGAGACCTCAAATGTTTGGTTCACACACCTCCTCAGGTCATGCCGAGACCACACTGTGGAGCAATCATGGGTCTGTCCCAGCCAGTAGTCAGATTCAGAGCTCCATCTGCACCCTACAGCTTGGCAGTATTTGGGATGGAAAATGTACAGAACTAACAAGTGCCACCCCACAAAAGCTACTGGATTAACACAACCTCCTGCTTTGTCTCCCACAGCCCCTGGACTCTATATCCCACGGAAGCATTGCAGTGCTTTGCACAGCAGATGAAACTGAAGCCTCCAAGGGAGCTGAGGCATAGCTGATAAGCAAAGCACTTAGCACAGGATATGTGCTAATGTCTCTGGGGAGTGTGTTTAAATGTGATAAACCACCGAGGGAGAACTTGTGGTCTCCAAAAACAGCCTGAGCAACTGTACTTAAACATTAGGGATTATTCTGCCACGATGAGGCTGAAGGTGTTAACCCTCTGCCCTCCACACAACCATGTACCCCAGCAATAAGGAAGGAGGAGCAGCTGGTTTGTAACTCTCATAATCAGTTTTATTTTTCTCCACAGACTGGTCACACGCACTCCCATCCCACTGGGCATTGGGCACGTTTGCCTACTTCAGCTCAAAACTGGCATCCCCTACTCCATCACCTGAATTACTACGCTCAGCATTCCACTATGCAATGCCCACGTGGGTTCCTATAAATACCAGAGAATACCCTTAAAGAAGGATCCTGTTAATCTGGAATGCAAAGTGATGCTTAGGACTGTGCCTCAAGGTCACAGGCAGACTGTCCTGGGCAAGAAGCATTGGCAAATCCCAAGCAAAGAAAGAAACCATCTGCAGGTCCTTTTTGCTGGCAAGGCTGGCAGTCAGGAGCAGAGAGCTGTGCTGTCCCCCTGCCAGGCTGGGCACGCGCAAGTCTCATAGTTTATAATTCAAAAATTAGTCTGTTGATAAAATGGATGCTTCTTTATTTAGAACAAGAACAGGTCCAAGTTCCTCAGGCATTTGCCAAAAACATTCCCTACGGTCCTATTGCCACCACATCTAAGCACATCCTAATCATTATTAAATTGTCACAGTTCCCCAGGGAGTTAGGGGCATGCTAGTTAAAAAAACCAACCCACACAGCTCCAGCCCTGCAAACATCCCAGGGCTGCTTTCCTACCTAATAAAGAGCTCAGCTAAGGCTAACAAGGCTCCTACTGCACAAGAGTAAGGCTGAGCTTAAAGCAGGGAAGTCCTAACTTTTCAAAACTAACCGAATCAGCTAAAGCAAAAGAGTCCTGTTCAGCAGTTAACTCGCTCTGTGGCTGCCTTAACCTCTGACCTTCAAGATGCCTCAGTTATGTCCCCAGCTATGTATGGACTTACCTCCATTGCAGTAGCTGAATGTTCTTCTAGAGCCCAGGTGCCCCCAAAAAGTCAAACATAGGTCTTTCTCCTGCTATGGAGAATTCACCCCCCAGGGCAGGTGCTACGGTACCCCACTGCAGCTGTCCTGGAGAGCCAGCCTCCCCATGCAGTGAGAAGCTGACACTGCGCTGACTTGTTGGTGGCAGTGCTCCAACCACAGCATCTGCTCATCTGAGACTTCAGCATTTTATATTGCAGCACAACATCATAACCATGGTCCCTTCCCCAGAGAAAATGCCACTGAGGAAGAGGAGAAAGAAACCAAAGATACAGCTGGGAACGTAACGAATGGATGGTGAGTCCTGTGGGCTGAAGTTAAAAAGTTAAATCAGAACAGAGGGTTGGAAGGGAACTCAAGGATTATCTGGTTCAATCTTTCTTAGGAAAAACATAGTCTAGAGAAGGTGTCCCAGCACCCCGCCTAGTTGAATCTTAAAAGTGTCCATTGTTAGGGAATCTTCCACTTCCCCAGAGAAATTATTCCAAAGGCTCGCTCTCCCTGTGAAACTGTTTCCTCTTGTGTCCAATTGGAACCTCCCCATGAGTAACTGGTACCCATTACCCCTTGTCTTCTGTATGTGACTTCTTGTAAAAAAAAATGAGTATTTTTAAAGACCATTGAGATGCTTAACAATGATATCTCAGGTATCGCTCAGAAAGGGCCCTTGCATAACACATTGCTGTGACTCACAAGTAAAGCAGGTTCACGCCATACAAGACAACTTATGTGAGTGCCTCATCCTGGGGGGCTGAGTGTGAAGCTGAACACTGTGCTGTGATTTTCCTCCTCAGTTTTGTGTTCCCAGCTTCTCCTTACAGGCACCAATATCCCTTGGATCTTGGTTTGATTCCCACAGGAGCTGTGTCCCAATCTCAACACCATACTCCCAGACATGCCCACCCCGGGCTCTGTGTTATCAAGAGATGTGACAGTACTGCCATTGTGATGTAGGAGTGTAAATACCTGCTGACCACACAGATGTGATTAGCTTCTAAGAATCAAATAAGCTTGTAAAACTTCCAAAGAACTTTCAATTGCCTGTAATTGGAAGGCTTGAGGAGTTCAGTCATGCATGAGAAGACATTACTCAACTGCATGCCACGAGGGACATGCAAAACATGCTCTTGATGTTCCTGTCAACACTGATGGGAAGGAAAAGTTAAAATTTCCCTAATACTACAGATGGTCTGTCCTACTGATCGACAAGACACACACAGAAAAGAGAGAGTAACCACAAACTTTTCACCGGACCAGAGGAAATATCTGGGATTACATGCTCGGCTTCTGCATGCTGCCTTCTGCTGTTGGTTTTCCCTGCTCACTGTGACAACTTCCAGAGCAAGCTTGCTGCACGAAGCATCACCCCACATTTTCACTTCATCTTCCTCCAACAGTGGCTGACCCCTCAGACTTCTCACACAAGCATGGACCATCCAAAGCATTTTACAAACCACGAAGCCACCTCCACCACTGCATTCCCAGTGTCAGTCCCACACACTAGTTTGAGCCCATTTGCCACCATCAGTTACAGCTGCAGGCTGCTGGGACGTAGGACTGATTAAAAAGGGTTATTTTGCTGGTGCAGGAGCCTGTTAACAAAACCCTCCTTCCCAGGAGGAAGGCACTGCACACACAGAGCTTCTCCCACAACACCCAGCAGCATGTCCACGTTACCTGTGTGCCTGTGGAAAGCCATGTTTAGGAGCTCAAGGTCACCAGCAGCCCCTTAGGTAACAGAGTTCACAGTTTCCCAGCTGATTCGGAGCTGCCCCATTTGATAACATACATTTAAACGGAGGCTATTAATATGGCTGAGACTCCTAGCAGATGTCCACTCCCCTCCCCAGAGATCACAACCTTAATCCCCCTAGAAAATTCTTACCATTTTAGGTGATCCAAGGGAGAAGAATAGGATACAGAGACCTCTAGGTTTCTGTAAATAAATTTACATGCAGGCAACATGTAAATACCTGCCTGGCTACTCAGCACCCAAATTAGTCCTAAAGGCAGAGTGTGCCTCAGGAACTTGACCTCGTGCTGGTACTATTTGGCCTTGGCTTTAGAGTTAGATTCTGTCTCCTAACAGTCCTGAGCTAAATTACAGACCTGACAGTAATTCTGCACTGACACTGCTGAAGGAGAGAGGTGAATGGCAGCCTCATGGGGACCAGAGAGGCTGAGGTCCCAGGAAACAGCTAGGGGCTGATCCCTGGCTGTAGGGCCCAGAAAGGACATGGGTTGTACCCCTGAGGACCTGGCTGAAAGTCTACACAAGTAATAGAAGTTATCTTCACGGGGGAGGTTAGACTTGCCTTCAACATGAGTGCCACACTGAAGCTTTCCTGCCAGTAAAACTACCCTACCTCGTCCTCCTCCAGCTTTTACCCTAAGGAAGCTCAAGACATTAACTGTTCAAAGTGACCAAGCTCCTGGACAGCAACACTTAGAAAGCTGTGTTTCATGTTTATATTGGGCTTCTCTAGCTTCTAACAGTATGACTGGGCTCATCCCAGTGCACAGCTTATAAAAGAACATTGACTCTTTACTCAGGCACCTACAGAGGACCCCAGCTGCACAGCTCCAACTGACCTATTTCCACCCAAGCCATGAGAGGGAGTGGGGGGAACTCTGGTACTGAGCTCAGTCCCATGAGGATATGCAGCCTGCGGCAGCTCCATGGCTGTACGTTTGCTCTGGGTCATGCAATTGGCGGCAGTACACGTTCAGGGCCAGGGGCCAGGGATGCCCAGCTGCTAATCCCACCTCAACACTGACCGTGGGAAAGTCAGTCAACGTCCCCGACAGCAACTGGGAAGAGCCAATGTTTATCATTCCTTCTATGGAGCCCATCGCATTGGTGTTTGATCTCCAAACGACAATCAGCGTCTTCAGCCTGAGTGGCCCTGCTACAGCTAGAAACCAGGAACATCTCTACTTCCCTCTCACAGAGGTGCCAAGGACCTCTCAACCACATGCACATGGCAGGACATGCACTGCATCCAGCTCCAGCACTGCTCTTGGTGACTCCCTGGGCCTTCACACCCACCTGAGGGCCCTCAGGTAGCACACACACAGGGTTAGCAACTTACCAGCACCCTGACATAGAACCACAGAATCATTCAGGTTTGAAAAGACCCTTGAGATCATCAAGTCTAATCAATAACGCTGCTCTACCAAGTTCACCACTACACCAGATCTCTAAGCACCACATCTTAATGATCTTTAAACACCTCCAGGGATAATCACTCAACCCTCTCCCTGGGCAGACTGTTCCAAGGTCTGACTACTCTTTCATTGAAAAACTTTTTCCTAATGTCCAGCCTAACCCTCCTCCAGTGCAGCTTGAGGCCATTCCCTCTTGCTCTAGTATCAATGACTTGTGAGAAGAGACCAGCACACAACCCCTATAATGTTCCTTCAGGTACTTGTAGAGGGTGATAAGGTCTCCCCTCAGCCTCCTGTTTCTCAGGCTAAGCAGCCCCAGCTCCCTCAGCTGTTCCTCACAGTACTTGTTGTCCAGGCCCTTCACCAGCTCTGTCGTCTTTTTCTGCACCCGCTCCATCACCTCAGCATCTTTCCTGTAGTGAGGTGCCCAAAACTGAACTAAGGTGTAGCCTCACCAGTGCTGAGTGCACGGAGACAATCACAGTTTCCAAGGCAGCCTGGAAAATGCCTCGTGTCCCAGAAGACCACCACACGGATCCACTAGTGTAGCAGATTGAGACTGGGAAATGCACTGAAACATTAGCACACAGAAGCACTTTGGCTGGGAAAAACCCAACCTTATTCCACTCCAGCTCATCTATAAACTCAAACAAATTGTTTGCATAATTCAGATGGTAACCGGAACCTCAACAACTGGTATTTTCCTGTGCTAATCTTGCTGTGCACAGAGCAGTATTTACAGACATGAGTTCTATTCTGGCAATGCTTATACAGTTTGCACCATTAACCATTCTCATTCCTCTCTAGTTCCTCATGCAACACCAGAACACCCTTGTATTTCACTTAGTAACATTTGCTCTGTATCCCAGAAGGCAGAAGAGCCCTGCTGTGACTCTCAGCAGCTGCCATGTCCCAACCCAGAAGCAGCTGCAAGCCATCAGGATTCAACAGCATGGCAGCAGCACACAGAAAGTAGGAATAGACATTTAGCCATCCAAACATCTCATGTACACCACTGCTCGTGTGTTTGCAGCATGAAAGCTGGCACAGGATGGTGAAAGTGGGAGGGAGAAAGCTTGAGCAAAGACCAGGAGGAAGACCAAGCGCTGCTGATGCCCATGAAGCTTCACCTTGAAACTCCCTGGAGCAGCACTTAAAGATACGGTTCGCTCTGCAAAGCCTCCAGTGATGCCTCAGAGGAGCCTGTAATAAAAAGGCCATTTTGTTTTCATTTGTTCCCCTCTGAGTCAGTGCTGCAGCGGTGGGATGAGGAACAGCCCTTGCTGAGAGGACTGATTTCAGCAAAATGACCTTGGATAGTTGCCATCTCCTCCTCAAGCCCATCTCAATAACAGAATCATTAATGTTGGAAGAGACCAACAGGATCATCAGGTTCAGCCACCGACCGAACCCCACCATGCCCACTAAACCATGCTCCCTGATGACATATCCACACATTTTTTGAACAACAATAGGGATAGCGATTCCAGCATCTCCTGGGGCAGCTTGTTGCAACCCCTGACCACACTGTCAGTGAAGAAATTTTTCCTAATATCTAATCTCAGCCTTTCCTGGCACAGCTTGAGGCCACTGTGCACAAGCCCAGGCTGTTGCAAGGTACAGCACAAGTGCCAAGGAAAGACATTGTTGTCCTGTGAAACATGGCAGGGAGCAAAAACTTCCAAAGAAGAGGGTGCTCTGGTCCTGTCTGAGCCTTCCTCTGCTAGCCAGGTACCCTGCACCCATGGGTCTCAGAGCAAAGACAGCTACCAACATGCCAGCAAGTGCACACCAGGGCATGCAAACCTGGATTTTCATGCTTTTAAACCTGCCCTGTTGGCTTTCAAGACTCCAGCAAGCCAATCTGGACACACTGACCCCATGGAACAGGCCTGACTGCGAAGCAGCATGTCTGGGGCATCAACTCAGAGAGACAAATTGTTCACATTGTGGTTTCCAGAGTATTTTCTTGCCTAACAATCCTGCCAGAAAAGGTCTGGGCTTCTCATCTTGCTCACACATCCTGCTGTCACTCAGCAGGCAGAGTGTCCTAAATAGAGCTGGTATAACCCAGGCATTGATGAAGTGTTACTCACCATCATCAAAGAAAGCAGCAGACAGCAGGAGGGAAACACCTGTCCACCTCTCAGGATCGCACTGTACCTTCTGCCCCCATACTCCCTGCTCAGTGCACAGTGAACCTACACGGAGAAGCACAACAGCCGTTCACCAGCTCCCCACAAAACACCAGCCTTACACTGCTCCCTGCTCCTCCAGCCGTGCAGACAGGTGCTGGTCTCACTCCATGTTCTTGGTCCACCTGGAGGCTGCTGCTGGGACAGCACAGGACTTCCTCACTATCTCCTTGGCCAGGGCTGCGCCAGGGTTAGTCCTCCGCAGCCAGGTTTGCACCTGCTTGCCATTTGCACAAACACTTCCTTCTCAAGAAGCCCAGTGGATTCAGGGCTTTTTTCATTCTAGGTCTCTCTTAGTTGGCTGCAATGTGTACCCAGCTCTCACCCTGAGAGCACTGCACAAGCTGTTTCAAACCCACTGCACCTCCTTTGGCTCTGCTGAGGCAGAAACTAAACAACATTTCATATTTTTTTAACACGTGGCTTGCTGGAACCAACCAGTGCAGTAGTCAGGCTTGTACACAGAGGACACAAATGCAGCTCTCTCCAAGACAAAGCCCGCCTTTGCACTGGTTGCTGGTCCATCAGTGTGTCAGAGGAGGCAGCAGCCCCATGGCCACAGAAACACTGGGCATCTTTGGGATCTAGGAGTGTACCTGGGGCTGATCCAGTTCTCCAAGCACTGAAGACCCCATGTGCTGTCCCTCTTAGCACTGCCTTCTGTTCTGGGGTCAGGCACTGCAAAGCAGCATTTGCAGACTGCTTGGAGAGGGCTGCCAGGGGATGGCAGCAGCTTTCCCAGCAGCCAAGAACCCAGTGGGCAATGCACAACGACATATGAACCAAACTGGAGTATCCACCTAGTTCAAAACTGGATGGTTTATCTTTTAAGTATCAAAAAATGCTCCAGAAGACTCAAACCAGGTTCTGTTCTCCTGTTCTGCATACAGGGATGAGCCTCTGCACCCCTGAAATATCCCACAGGCACTCTGCACAGGACAGAGACACCTGGCTCGCAAGGGATGTACTTGCTTCCAGAACAAAACCAATAAGGGGCAAACACACTAGGCATCAGAGGGGATGGGGAAGAAAGAAACAGGCCACAGCACATGGCTGTTTTCCTGTTGTCAGTGCTGAGCTCCAGTCCACAGCCAGGTCAAATCTGGGTGTGGAGCCCTTCAGTACCAATGGAAGCTTTTAGGATCAGCCCTGGAGGGCAGGGTAGAAGAACTGGAAATGGATTGATAAGGAAGTGGACAGACAAAGTGACTCTCTGTGAACTCAGATATGGCACAAGTAGAAACAAAAGGGAAAAGGAGGGCAGGGTAAGAAGACAACAAAAGAAGTACGAGGGTGTAGTAAAGGACAGGAAAAAATTGTCAAAAGGTAACAGAGCTGGAAATGAGGGCATCTGAAAAATGGCAAACCTGGGAGGAGATATAAACTGGATTTTTCCCATCTGCCTCCATCCCCAGGCTGGGCCATTTCCAGGACTATTCCCATGGCAGCTCCAAAATTATTTCCCTGCGGCCATCTGCTCTGCAGCTCCCCTCCACACATGCTCCAGTCTCTGCTCTGCAGTTCCCCTCCATGCATGCTTCTGACTGGCACTTCTTCCCATCACCTGTTGCTGACATGGCAGACCTCTGGATGCTGCTGAAAGCCAAGTGACACCAAGGCCTGGGGTAGAGCACCTGCACATAAATCAAGATGTGCTTTGTAGATCCAAAGCTTTGTTCAACTCCTGTCACCAGTCCTGGCTCTGTCACTATTGGAGAACAAGAGCCACAGTATAGTAGGGGTATAGGAACCACAGACCCATGGCAGCACCCCCAGGACATAAGGGCTCCAGAGAGGGCTGGGGTGAGTAGAGGCAGCACACGGTTTGCTTTAAATCAATCATACAAAGCCCATTTCCTTTGCCTGCTCCCTCCTCCCCAGGCTGTATGGCAGTGAAGATACCAGGATTGGATCTTTTGGCAGAAAAGATGCCCAGTGCCTGCAGTATCCCTACAATTACATTTAGATCTTCCAGGGAGCTGTGAGTGTGCAGACTTAGCCCACAACCCTCTTGTACGAAGAGTGAAGACAACAGGTCCAAATATGGCTGGACATGAACCAATCCTAAGGGGAAACAACGACTTCCTTTGCTGCTCCTGAAAGACCCCCATGTATTGTGAAGACTGGTCAGATTCAGATGCTTTGTGAGACCACCAAGCCCGTAAACTGAGCAAAAAATCTCCAAACACATCATCCGCCTGTTCCCTGCAGACTTGCAGCTGGGAAACAGTGCCCCATTTGAGCAAAGTATCCTCAGTGAACATCAACCAAATGTGAAGTCCTCCTCAGAGGTCATCTGCCCTGGGAGGAGCAGAAATCAGTTGATTCTTGGAAGTCCATTTGCCAGAAGAGCATCCAAGAGTACAGGAATAAGCTATTTACTCAGGGAAATGAGCCAGGAGACACAGGGGAAGCAGCCTGCATGTCCACTCACACAGGAACAATGGGGAAGGTCTCTGGCTCAGCATCCTAGAGCCCCAGCAGTGTTACTCTGATCTGTACTGCCCAAGCCTCCAATGAGGAGCTCTGGTGTTTCTGCTCACTACAATGTGTGGGTTGCACCCACACAGCTCTGTGTTCTCAGTGGTAGCAGGGGCATGATGCCCCTCAGATACCAGCAGATATCCACCAGACCTGTTGCAGTCCTCAGAAGAACCCTCCCAGAGGGCAAGGAAGCTGCACAAAAGCTCACTCCCCAAGTGGTCACCCCAAAGCTTCACACTTAGGGCAGCAGAGCTCCTTAGGGCCAACTGGAGGGGGTCTGTGTCTTTGTTCAAATTTAGATACAGTCATATGGAGAAGGAATGGGCAGCCAAGACAAACACCACACAAGGGTTTGCCAGTCACAGCTCTCCCTCCATGGCTTAGCCCTGATTTCAGAGCTGAGGAAAGTAACTTAAACTCCTGTCAAATAAATACCCCACTGATCCCAGCAGGGCAGCATGGCAGTCTTCTCCAGGAAAGATGTCTGATGAACATCTACAGCAATGTAACCCTACCATAACCATGTAAGACCTGCTCATGTCAGTGCTTCACCAAGCCATTAATGCACCATCAATTTTTACAACTTCCATTACATGCTCTGGACCCCTAATTGCTTTCAATCCCATCTCACAGGCTTTGCGGCTGGCTGAGTGATGCTCTCACCCACTGAGGTTAAGCAGCTCCTGGGGAGAGTGGCTGGAAGCTCAACTGTTAGCTTGCATTGTGGAAACCTATCCACTGCAAGCCAGAAATCAGCATCTACCTGAACACCAGCTACAACACACATAACTCTGCAGCATCCTTCACACTGGTGTCCAGTGGCCCTGCCGTGCTCCTGCCTTCCTTCAACAGGACCTATCAGGAAGATAGACTAGTGAGGCCAGTGCTGCAAGTGAGGCCCAAGCTCTCCCTCTGAAGGCTGGGAGCTTCTTTGTTGGATGTTTTCTAGCAAATCACCATGTTGTCAGAAAGCTGCTGAACAGACAGCTCCTCAGTCTTCCCTTCTCCAATAAATCCCCACATAAATGGTGCTCTGCAAGACTGAGGACCCTTGGTGCTTCCCTTTAAAGAGTTTTATTTTAAAGAAAGGAGGAGAGAGTTGTTTGTGAATGGACAGAACACCCTCCAGAAATTCAGCATGCAGAAGATACTGAGGATAGAGGACTTCATCTCAGAGAAGGGTAAAGCAAAAACTTGTCAGAAAAAAGCTGTGTAGAAGCATGCTGCCTGGCTAAGGGTGAACACAGGCCACTGTTTCAATTTCGACATGTCCTTCCAAGCATTGGCATGCCAGCTGGGAAGACTCCCTGGCATCCAGCACACCATCAAAGCACTGCCTGAACTTGGCATCATCCATCACACCATGAAAGCACTGTCTGAACTTGGCACAGGTCCCAGGGCCATGCTCTGAGCACAGATTTAGACCTGAACTGTGCCAGTCCTTGCACATAGGTTCAGCAGGACAACCCATCCATTACACTGGGCACAGAACAGTCACCTCAAGCAAGATAAGTGTTTGACTATCTACACTTCCAGTTGCTAGTGCTGGTGTCTGAAAGGACCAAATCACCCTTGTTATGTGGCCATTTTAAAAATAACCTTTCCCAAAGCCCCAGAGCACATAACCCTGTGTCTGCCTCAGCTCTAAGAGCGAAGATCAGCTTGCAGGACTGATGGGTATTTTTGGGCACTCTGACTAATTGTCAGGACATATGCTAGGCATTCTTCTCAGGGAAAAACAAAGCTGCATTGCCTCCAGTGAGGCACATGTGGTTGGATCACTCACAGAAGTTATTCTCAGAAACCTCTACTTTGGAAGAGTTTGATTTCACTTCAAACTTCAGAACAATGTTGTCTAAAATGGAAGATGAGTTCAGCTTCCTCACACCCTGACACTTAGAATGAAGGCTCAGCCAGGCTGGGCTGTGTTGCACCAACAATAAATTCATAGCTGCTTTTCTGGTTCCGCATCACATGGTCACTTGGTGGCCACTCCAGAGGACATGCTGGGGATGTGCTCCTGGACAAGCCAACATTGCACCCACTAGAGGATTTGAGGATCCCACAAGCACTCATCTGCTTCTAAGATAGAACTGTGGTGCAGCCTTCTACCTGGGATGTTTAACTTTCTGCTTTGTCCAGGCTTTGTCTGCGGTCAGAGTTGACTTCAGCCACTGTTTACATTAATATTTTGTGAATCAGCACATTAAGCCTCTCATTAGTGCCCTGTTCATTTAATGACCCTAAATGATACTGCTCAGACAAATTCTTTGCCTGTCTCGTTTTACATGGAGGTTGCTAGACTAGGGGACCACCTGCCTTAATCCTTTTGGACTTGCCTTGACTCCTCTTCCCTAATCTGACCTCCAAGTGACTAAGGACTTGGACAAAACCAGAGGAATCAGATAGAGTTCCAGAAGAGCCTGAAGCCCTGATCAAGAAGCATTTTGCCAGCCTTATTCCTCTTCCTCCTTTCACACTCAGGAGCCAGAGACTCCCAGCTCAGCATCTCCAGAGCCTTGATGCACTGCAGCTGAATGAGAAGTTCTCTTCAGTGGCCTTGGGCCCTGAAAGAAGCAGAAACTGGCTTGATCCTTTCAAGGTAATTGACCATAAAAAAAAATGTAAAAATCAAAAGTAGCCTGATCTGGGGTGCTGTTTTGTTGTAGTTCCTTCCTGCTTCTCCTCTAGAGGGTATATTTCACCAGTCTGAGCTCTCGGACAGTACTTTGTTCACGTGCCATTTTAAGCCAGCACTCATCCAGCCCCATTTGTGCACGCTTAGTAAGACAGCAAATCAAGCACCAGTGTGCAGTATCTCCACGGAACACTGGGATATCCAGCCCACTTTTCCATACCAAAATGCAAGGTCCTAGGTACTCTCTGCATCTGAGTCTGCAGCTGTCTGAATATTTTGAGCCCCACTGCTCTCTTCCCTTGTGCCCATGCACTTGTGCTTTTGCCGTTCTCTAGCACACAGGAAGCCTTGCTCTTCTCATTCAGCTGAATGGCTTCACCACAAGCACTCATGTGTCAGGGGCACAAGAGCTCTCTGAAGTCTCCACCAGTGCTTCCTACCTATTCTTCCTGTGAGCTGCACAGCAGTTTCCACTGAAGATAAGTGTTGTCAATTCCATCTCTAATAATAGCATTAAAATGTCTGAGCCCTTTCTCTGGAGTCAGGAATAACATTTTCAAAGTGCCTGTGTGATACAAGAACGTAAATCTCATTTTTCATAGAACAATAAAGATCCTGAGTCTCCCTGGGGATCATGTCAGATCAGAGCTGGACAAGGACTACACTGAAAAGATTCTCCATGGGGGCACTTAGAAAATATCGAACTAATATCAGAACTAAGATTTCATTTCAGCCCAAACCAGGGAAGCCCAGTCCAGAACAGCTTTTAGTTCATGCCCTGGTTTGCAGTATCACAGCAGTGTCCTCACTTGTAGGATGAGTGCGGTTCCAGAGGCAGAGGAATTCTACCCACAACACCCTCCCACTCTATTTTTTGAATAATTGAGCAAAATTTCTGCTGCTCTTTTGGAAATATGAAGATCAGTAGACTAACCACATGTTCCAGCATTTCTACCAGTGCAATGGGCAGAGGTTATGTGGTGTTCAATTTATTAAACACAAACCTTGGAGTAAGAAAAATAAGACACTTAGAAGAGAGCGCTTGATTTTAAACACAGAAGTAAACCACTGAAGCCAGTGCCACTACTTTTGCCCTTGATTAAGCCATCCTGTGCTCAGTGGCTGGATCCGTGCCTGAAACATGGTGGTGTTTTCTTTTTCAAGTAGTGAGGAGACAATAAATTTGGGAACAACGAGTATCGCATTCTGCAAAGCAAAACAGCCCTCCTCACTACAACTGCTGCCGCCTGTCAGATTCCTGTCCAAACCAAACTGTTAGGGGTTTGGCTCCATGTGACAAAAAAGCAGCTAATTGCACACAAGTGCCAGAGAAAACTGTCAAAAAGCTAAAGCAGATGTGAAACAGTGTCCTGCTTTAAAAACCAGCTTGTGCAGCACACCGCATGAGAGCCACGAGCACTCATGTCCCCCTGGGAAGGGTGCAGGACAATGGGTGACACTTCCAAGTCACAGGGACTTTTCCTGTAACAGCAAAGACTCTACTGTCCTTTTGGTAAAGCTATCACAGTAGAATTAGGTTGGAAGTACCCCAAGGAGCATCAAGTTCAACCTGTTAAAGAAATACAATTTAAATGAGATGGTCCAGCACCTTGTCAAGCTGAGCCTTACAACTGTCTATAGTTGTGGAATCCACCACTTCCCTTGGAAGACCATTCCAGTGTCCAATTGCTCTCACAGTGAAAAATTTTCCCCTGGCGTCCAATCAGAATCCCCCTAGAAGCAACTTCTATCCATCATCCCTTGCCTTTTCTACGTAACTCCTTGTGAAAAGGGAGTCTCCGTTTTCTTGGTAGCTACCCATAATATACTGGTACATGGTCATAAGGTTCCCCCTAAGCCTAAGTTACATGTCTTGAACTAAATTCTCCTCTCAGCTGTGCTAGAACAAGCCCAGTAGCAAGTCTTGCCTGCTTTATGGCAGCACTGAACAAGGTTAGACTTGGTCCTGGACCAGTCTAGGACCTTCAAAGTACAGTAGTAGCTTTGTTGCCCAGGGACAGACAAAAAGCAAACATGCCTTGACACCAGGTTGGTGAAACATAGGTGGGGAACATGCTGCTGGGCGGGCTGCAGGCAACAGGGACACTGCAGATGTGCCTGTTCCACTCCCAAACAGTAACACCTACTGCTTGGCCCCATGATAAAAAGGTGACATAAGGGAAAATCAAACACCACACACAAACAGTTCACACATATTGGGCATGCTGCTGAAAGCAGAAGATAAAATACTGTGGGGCAGTTCATTTGCCACCTGTCAGCTCAGTTACAGGCAACACGGGTGACACAGTGGAAGGAGCTGCACTACAGAGCAGAGCCACACAAGCCCAGACCAGCCAGCAGGATGTCAGGGTCACTGCTGAGAGCACCACCAGCTCACACTGCTGAAAGCATCACCAGCTACCTGTGAGCTATGAAAGGCAGAGGTGTGTAGGTAAACTTATAACTAAGTGAGATATGGGTGAAAGAGGCATAACTCCTCACATTAAAATTACCTTCTTTCAGATGCTGACCTACTCCAAATATCAGTATTTCATGAAGCCCTTCCCCAGAACTGATGGCTGAATGCACCACTAGCTGTAACAGATCTGGCTGTGATGATGAGGGCATGGTCCTGTCACCAAAGTATTTCCCACATAGCTCCAGAAAGGAGCTGGAAGGAATCCCCTGACAGGCCTGGAAGGGACTTGCAGGAGCACAGTGACAGACCACTAAGTTCTTGTGAATAACACAACAAATACCCCTGCTGAAAACAATAGTCATTTTATAGGTGCAGCTTTGCTCTAGAAAGCCATGAAACTAATCCAAAGAAACTGTGGGTTGCACCATGGATTACACCAGACCCTCAGATTTTGTCTACATTTCTGCTGTTGATAGCTCCCACCTGTTTTCAGTCACTTTCAGATGCAGGGAGACCCACATCAGTGGGTCTTGGGCAAATGGCTCATAGTTGAACTAGTTGAACAGCTGTCGGATGTGCTGGTGTGTTTTCATATCATTTCACGTATTAGATAACTCAGCAACGAGGAGCAAAACCCAAGGAAAGGAGCAGCAAAGACCACTACCCCCTTTTCCAGCTCCCCTCTCCTTTGCAGCATCTGCATCTCAGTGGAGGGACGGGCAGTAACTTCCTCCTACAGGCAGAGATTTTTAGTTTAAAACTTCTTTTTTTCAGAAAATAATTTGTTGAAAGCAAATACATCTGCACTTCTGAAAACATGTAGAGAGGGACAGGATGCTATCAGAGCCCTGCCCAGAGCCCTTCTGGCTGGGCTGCCAGAGAGACCAAGTGCAGCACAGCCTCTCTGACATGGAATCAATGCACTGGGATGAAGAGACCTGAAGAATCCCTTAAAATTGTCTAGTCCAGTCCCCCTGCAGCAAGCAAGGGCATCTTCAACTGAATCAGGTTATCCAGGGCCTCATCCAGCCTGACCTTGAATGTCTTCATGGATGGGGCCTCTAGCACCTCCCTGGACAACCTGTTCCAGTGACCCACCAACCTCACTGCAAAAAACGTTCTTCTTATCCAATCCAAATCTCCCCTCTTTTAGCTTACAATCATCCTTGTTCTGCTCATAATAGGCTGTCCCCATCTTTCTTGTGGGCTTCCTTTAAGTACTAAAAGGCTGCAACAAGGTCTCTCCAGGGTCACTCTTTCTCCAGGCTGAACAATCTCTCTCAGCCTGTCCTCACAGCAGAGGTACCCCAGCCCTCTGGTCATGTTTGTGGCCTCCTCTGGACCCACCTCAAAAGGCTCACGTCATTCCTGTGTTGAGGACTCCACTGCTGAACATAGTGCTCCAGGTGAGGTCTCACCATAGCTGAGTAGAGAGGGAGAAACTCCTTTCTCAAGGTGTTTCTGATTGGTACAGCTTGCAGCCTTGTGAGAGCTCCCTGCAAACCCAGCCTCCCTCACCTGGATCTCAGCTCTGCAGCAGAGTCAGGAAGCCATCTGTCTGCAAGCAGCAGCTGCTTCCACACCACCTTCTCTGCCCCGGTAGTAGGTGATCCCAAGGGCTGTCCTTCTGACACCCAGTGTCACCCGTGGGCTTATTCCAGCCATAGAAATCTGCCAAATCCTGCTGCTAGCATCAGCCTTTCAAAAGTCAAGTCCTGATCTACTTCAGCTGGGGACAGTTCAGGGTGAAATAGCAGCAGAGGCCAAATTTTCAAGCTCCTGCCCAAGACAGGCTGCAGAAGAGGGTGAGGTTTTTCTGCATCCTTGCTCCAGACCCTGGAGCAGAATTAGGGAAGAGGCTGTGCCCATCAGATATACCTACCCAACCAGCTGTTTAAAACTAGCCCTGATCTACAAGTCAAGCATCAGAGATTTCCACACAATCTCAGTTGCAGGGGGAGAGGTTTCCAAGACAGGACATGTGGTGGAGGAAACCAGCTCTACAGCACCTTAACCGGTCCCCAGGGCTTCCCAACCACCAGGAATGTAAACTTCCAGGAATTGTAAAAGCCCAGACATAGTAACCAGCCTCACACACAATCTCATTTACAAGGCAAAAGCTCTGTGGCAAACAGGTCAGGCAGCATCCAAATGTCAGTGGAGCAGCCAGCATCACAGTCGCTGGCTCCCTCTGCATCCGGCTGCTCCAGCTCTGGCTCTGGCACTGCTCAGAGCGTGAGCTCATAGCTATTTTGGGTTGAATTTGCACTTGGCAATCTCCTTGGTAACCAAAACAAATTACTCATTGGTTTGCTACAGATTTATTAGTCTGGTGTTTCAGTATCTAGTGAAGCACACAGAGGGGTTCACCACCTCAAGCACCAACTCAGCCTGGTGTGCAACACTGAAGATGGCACTTACAGCCGTGGTTGTGGAAATGGAGTTATTACAGGAATTCAGAGGGAAAGCTGACCTGGGACTTGGCCCCAGTGACACATCCCCTGCAGGGACCGGGCAGATGTTAAAGCGTCCTCCAGCACATCAGAGTAGTAGGAACCAGTGAGATGCTGTTTGCAATCTTGTCTAGCCAGACATCACAAAAATATTTCCCAAGCACTGATATTGGGAGGGTCTGACACTAGCACATCCAGTAACACCAGTCATCAGCAGCTTCATTTCACATGTCAGTACTATGAGAACACAGAACAGTTATAGGACTTGCTGATAGCTTATGCTCTTGGACAGAAATTTCCTCACATTCGTCATCACAGACATCAGCACAAAGGGCTCGAGGTGCCAGGGACACAGGACTAACTCCAAAGCATTTGCCTGCTCTGATCTACAATGCATAGTGCTTGAAAGAGGTCACTGGTGTCCTTTTGCCTGTCACACGTAGACCTGAGCCAAGACATTGCCCAAACCACCTCCCACATTTAACAAAGTTTTTGGCTGATCTTTTTTTACAGAATGTTTTTGCAAGAAACAAAACCCGTACCCTGACCAGATCAAGCAAGCAAACTGAAACATTGGTCAAGATGTGTAAATCCATGGCTAAGTCCCCAGCACAGATCTCTGAAATTGAAGGAGGCGGCTGTGTCCCCTTCCCAACTTAAGTAAGTCATCCCACCACAGAGATGGATCTAGGGTGAAAGTTCCCACCTTCAGACCCAAATCCTCACAAGATTTAATTCCTATGAGTCTTCTGAGGAGCAGCTGAGGGAGCTGGGACTGTCTCGTCTGAGGAAATACCTTACCATTCCCTACAGCTACCTGAAGGGACATTACAGAGAGGTGGGTGCTGGTCTTTTCTCACAAGTCATTAGTGATAGAACAAGAGGGAATGGCCTCAAGCTGCACCAGGGAAGGTTTAGGCTGGACATAAGGAAGAAATTTTTTCACTGAAAGAGTAGTCAGACCTTGGAACAGGATGGTCAAGTCACCATCCCTGAAGGTGTTTAAAGATCATGTAAATGTGGTGCTTAGAGATCTGGTCTAGTGGTGAACTTGGTAGAGCAGGGTTATTGGTTGGACTTGATGATCTCAAAGGTCTTTTCCAACCCGAGTGATTCTATGATTCAGCTAAAGATCATTATGGTGATACCAGTAAAAAGAGAAGGGAAGACTATGGCAAGACAGGGATTATGAGCTCAGGCATGATTTGCATCCTCACTGAGTACCTTTGTACTGCTGTGGAGTGACCAGAGGCTGCTCTGTCATCATGCTCCAGGGCTGCCAGCCAGGCCAGTGCCAGGGGCTGTACTGAAACATGTTCTAGGACAAGTGGGATTTACCTGGTAGGCTGACCCAGAAGCGGAGCATGATTGACTTTCAGTGGACAAGGAGGGTGGAAAGGAAACAGTATTTGCATGCGTTGAGTGAAAAACATAGGTCTGGGTATTTTTAAAGTGAGATGAGTCCAGAAAGAGAGAGATAGAGGTATATTCTTGCACCCTGGACTGCTCTCTGCCTCTCCTGTGGTACTGTCAGAAGCAAAACCACATCAGTGTAACACAGGGAATTTTTAAGCAGAAGCAAACCAGCAATCAGTCAGACCTCTGCATGACGACCACACCCCCTGTGCTGCTGGAGGTGCTGTCTGTGTTTGAATTCCCTCGAACCACCAGCTGCCCTGCAGTTACTGCTGGCCTGAAGAGAAAGACATGTTGCCAGGTCCCCAGGATGCTTTCACTGCCTCCTCTGGCTGTTCAGTCAAACGAGCCTCAGTTGGAGCAACTCATCCAGCCTGCCCACTGGGTTACGTAAGAGTCATGCAAGAAAAACCTCCACAGTACCCAGCAGCAGCCTGAGACCACACAGCTGTTCCAGAGCAGCATGTCTTCAGGATGCAGGCAGCCCAGAGCTTGACACTCCTACAGAGTATTGTAAAGAGCTTTTTGCTCTATCAGTGCAAAGAGAAGAGACACAGAAGTAAGTGGAAAAGGCCCATGAGTCCAAAAATGAGATAAGACAGAAGCTGGAAAGGCAGGTAGGCAGTGCCTCCAGAGTGACTAATTCCAAACCTTTGCTCCAATGTTTATTAGAGAAAAGAGCAGATAAGGAAAGTGGCTGATGGTGACAACTGCCAGGGGCAGCCAGACCCAAGTTAAACAAAGAGCCTTGCAAGAAGCCTGCCAAGGCAGAATGGTTCCCACAACTTGGGGCATTTCTTTAAAATAAAGTACATTATTTTCTCCCACCCAACCATGCTATCAGCAGTGGGGCAGATATATTTAGAGTGGTTCAGTGCTTATTCTTACAGTGGTTTCTGGTCTGAGACCCTCTGGAAACACATGAAAGCTCTATGTTCCCAAATGAAGGCCAGCAGGGAAGAGCTGTAAGCCAAGTCCCTGCAGAAAGGCCAACTGGCAAGCACCATGGGCTGGACTAGCCATGGATTTAATGTGATGAACCACTTCTATTTTTCCTAGCAAAAGAAGAAAGGCATGTCCAGTACACTGGTTCATAAGAGAGTTTTAGGGAATTGAGTGGATCTTTTTGCTGTCTCTGGCCAAACAAAACAGTTGAGAGCAATCCTCGCTCTGTCAAAAGCTCTAAGTACTCTGCTGCTCAGACATTGGTGTAGCACAAGAACCCTCACATACTGGGGTAGCTGCTTCAGCACTATAGCCAACTTGAATTGAAATTGGTGGATTATAGATCTCTGCATGGAGGTCTCTGGTGTCCTGAAGACAAGTGGGAAGATTTTGCAGGAGGTGCTTCATTAGAGGTCTGGGTGATACCTGGTATTGTGCATTGGATCCCAACAGACTACAAATGCAGCCGTGTTGCACCACATTTAATCCCTCACAGCTAAGGGCTATTGACTGCCAACTCATGCACCAAAGTGCCAGCTCTGCTGAGCAAGAGGAA
Organism: Upupa epops; assembly: GCA_013397515.1. Classification (NCBI taxonomy): domain Eukaryota; kingdom Metazoa; phylum Chordata; class Aves; order Bucerotiformes; family Upupidae; genus Upupa; species Upupa epops. The sequence goes on along the minus strand of VZRI01014143.1, from coordinate 692,729 downwards.
GAGACACACTTCCCAAATGACATCAACTACTGGGGTCACCTCAAGGAGTGAATAAAGATCAGGAACATCTGCAGAACTAGTGGGTCTTCTGAAAACACTGATCTGAAGTCAAGAGATTGAGTTTCCTATTTATGAAAATCATGCAACTCAGTCACAGTGTCCAAACCAAAATGATACATCTGCCCTAAAGCTTCCAGTCAGGCACACCACAAATATCAGTCCTTTCGCCCCAGGCTGCAACTCCAGCACTGTTGGGATCCCTGTCCTGACTCTCTGGCTTTTTCCAGGGCACTCTTTAATTTAAACTCTCTTTGGAAAGAGGGCTTCTTCAGGAACCTGCCTATCCCATTCCAGCATGGCTATAATGCAGCACTTGCCCTGCTTTTGAATACTTCCAAAGCCCTAAATGTCACTTTAGCCCTGTCCTGCTATTTGCCATCTCTGCAAAGGGAAATTAAAAGTCTGGAGAAGCACAAGAGCATCTATCAACCCACCCATCAGACCCCAGACAACACCCTGCTCTCTTGCTTGGACATCAGAAATTTCCTCTGGCAGCAGTCCTGGCACCACACATGCCTGAATCACTCCTAAAGTATCAGGGGCCAAATCCTGCTTCAGTACACACTGTAGGGAGGGTGATCGCTGCCTTGCCAAGAAGGCTTTTTCTGTGGCTTTCCACATACCAGGCTGCAAACACAGTTTTTACTGGACTCGGAGATAAAAGACCTGAAGTTCTAATACATGGCACAGCCCTTCTAAAACCATGCTGTGTTAGAGGAAGCATGCATTTATCTACGTAGCATTTAATCCTTTCGAGTCCCAGTGCTTCAAGAGCCATCTGCTTAAAATTCCCCTCCAGATCAGGGTGTCTAGATGGAACACAAGTTCTCTTTCTTCCTTCCACTCTCTATCAAAATCACACACGAAGTGACTGTTCTCAGACATTTCTATGAAAACTTAATCCAGCAAAAGAATTTTGATCTACAAAACATTTTTTACAATAAACCTTCCCAGACTTGACCTGCATAAACATTATTTCCATTAACTTTTCAAGCAAAAACGATTCCGCATAGCTAGAGTCGCAGCATCACGTCTGAAAGCTCAGCTTTGCTACTTCTGCACTCCTACATGCAGAACAAAAGGGGGTGGTGGCTGAGGACCACAGGAGTGAGATGCAGATACAGGCTGCATGGCTCAGTCCTCACACATCTGCTGGTGGCACCTGCATCTCAGTGTGAGCCCAGAGGAAACTTGGCTCCAGTCAGCCAGAACGTTGCTCTCCAGGAAGCTGCTCTGATGTAGGAGCAAACCCATAGCCTGACCAAACTGCACAATGCTGGTGATAAGGCTCATCTTGCTGCATTTAATGCCATTGGCAATTCGTGTGTAAGCAGCACTACAAAAAGGAACAGTGCTAGTATGTAGGCTGGACAGCAAAGATCAGAGACATTTTCCAAGGTTCTGAAAAGGAACCGACACCTAAATCCCACAGTGCCTCCACTGGACTTGGAGTAAATTCAAAAGGACAGCATTCACACAGGCTGCTGCTAGGGGGATGATGCTATTCCTGGCTCATGAATCTTTAATTGTTTCCATTGAGGTTTCAGCCACATCCCAGTGCCCACCCAGTGCTAGGACCTGTAGGTAAGGACAGCAAGTAGGTTTCCAGGATGAACGTGGGGAAGGTAATCATGGGCTCAACACCTAAGGAGCATGAGTTTTCTCTAGCACACATGTAGCACAAAAAGGGCTGTGCATGCCCTCAAACCTAACAGAGCAACCTTCTTTTCACACAGGGATTACACAAAAGGAAGTAAGTTGGTTGTTTGGAGCAAAGAGAGCAGTTGCTTAAAGCTTTTGTTATATCTTATTGCAATGGGTGTGGAATGTAAATCATCCTTTGGGATGTGGGCTTGGATTATAGATCAAGAGCATCCTAGGGTAGTCAGTTCTTGGAATGGGCTGCCCAGGGAGGTGGCTCAGTCGCCATCACTGGATGTGTTTAACTGTGGTGCTTAGAGATATGGTCTAGACGTCAACCTGGTAGAGTTAATGGTGGCATTAGGTGATCTCAAGACCTCAACAGTCTTTTCCAGCCTGAATGATTCTGTGAGTCTATCCCATCCCCATATCCATGGATGGGAAGAGGGACCTTAGGGCTCCCATCAGCTGCTTCATATCATGCGTCTGGATTTTCCATTCTTGGTACAGTTCAATGGAGAGGCTGCTTCTGCAATAAAGGCCAGCCAAGGTGGGCTGGAGAGTGTTTCTTTTCAAGTGTTTGAGTACCCTGAATGTTGTCTCCTTTTGAGCAGTCGCCATTATTTACATCCATGCAGAGTCATACCAGCACACATGGAGGCAATCCCTTGTTCGGAGCAGGGAATAACTGCTCTTGCTAGAAACATATCAAAAGACCAATCCTACAGGCTCCTCTATTCAAAGCTCTTCAAGAGCAGTGCAAGTCAGAAACCAGCTGCAAAACCTCAGAGACACAGTCCAAAATCTGAGCAGTTAACTTTCTTTTGCACTGAGATTTGAGGGGTGGGGAGAGGGCTTGCACTCGTGCTATTACCTCTGAAACATCTGACCCACAGGTCTTAGTAAAAAATTCATTTTTATATATGTGTGGATTATATGTAAGTATTAATGATATCTACATATATTATTCTATTTGCAATAATTGTGTTGCATTATGTATGTATAATGTATTTTTAATATACTTTTTATCTTTAAAAAATTTAACAACTGGTTTGTATTCATGAATGCTGTACCCGGGGTGGGGGGTAGAAAAATAGGAGGGTGTTGTCCTTGAAGTATGTGGGTGGTGTGGATGTTTTTATAATTAAAAAAAAGTTTACATTTTCAAACCATATTTGGTTGCTCAATCAGCTATTTTCTTTGTACCTCATGGCTTAAGAATTTAATCAGCTTCCTTTCACAAGTTTTGTTGTTGTTTTGAATAAACACTCTTCCTCCCAAAACAAGGTAAAAAAAAAAGCTAAATGGTAGGTGGCTTGTTTTAACCACTTCAGCCCTGCATTTCTCACGCTGATTTCAGCAATTTAAACAGCACAAGTCTCATACACATTAACCTATCTTTTGAACAGATTAGTGACAGAAACACCCATCATGCAAACACACGTCTAAGTAGTTTCACTCATGCAAGCAGCTCCTCAAATCTGAGTAGTCATAAGGGTGCAGTAGTTGTATGAAAAGTGTTTGCATTCACATGGGACAGGTGTGGAAACTCTGCAACTGCTCAAGATCCCATAGTACAGAAAGAGGAAGATGTTACAATTATTAGGCAAAATCCTGCATTTCCATATCCTCTCATTCTGTTAGTGACATTCGGCTCCCACAACTCAGAAGATATCAGTCCTCACCTTTTAAGCGCAACATCACATCACCTGAGAGCTTGTGGAATAGTCCCTGCTTTAGCTATTTCCTCCTCAGCTGTCATTAAAAGCTTCAGACAAGCACATCTGATCCCCTGCCTAGGAAAACACAGAGCTCACAGCTCTCTAGCTCTGGGAACATTCCCCAAAAACACACTTGGCTAGGAAGAAACAGCAAAAGCTGTATTTATACCCCAGTGGCTGCTTGTACTTTCAAAGCCGTCACCCTCCAGGAGGGAATTATATGTATCAGTGAAAAAAGGTAAAAGAGAAATCAGAAGCAAGGATTTAGATAAAACCCAGAACCAAAGCATCGCATGACAGAGGCAGTTCCTGAGGTTAACTCGGTGGTCCACCAAATCCTTGCTAAGAGAATGTTTCATAGGTCTATTACATACCAGCAGATTTCCTGTTTCCCCCAGTCCTGCTCTCACAAAACTGGCAGAGCACTCACAAGGCAGAGAAAAGCCCCAGCACAAGCCCTGAAACTCAAATATCTGCAAAGCATTGGATGACAGAAGGCTCCCTGCCCTGCGCAGCGACAGGATGCTCGAAGAGACAGCTCGAGGCACGGAGGTGCTTACTGGCTGCCGGAGAGCTCGGGGCGGCTACGAGGCGGCTGCTGCCTGTAGAAGGGCAGGGATGGTCTGAACCCTGCACCGAGCACTGGGACGGAGATGGAAGCGCTGCGGTCCAGGCAGTGCAGCTGGGCTGGGCTGCCCGGCTGGCAGGACAGCGGCTGCTCCGGCAGTTATAGCAGGGAGGCGCGGGACCAAAAAAAAACCAAAAAGCTTTTCAGCCAATAGCACCGTTCGTAGCCACTGCTCCCAGGGCCCCTGCGTGGCTTTGGGGGGGAAAACCCAACCAGCGACGGCGCTTTGCAAGAAGTCACCCAACAATACAGCTGGTACTGGCACCCACAGGACCCATCCTGCTACCCCAAATAGCCAAGAGTCGCCTCCCAGACTGCTTCACACAAGTAAAACAATCATAGAATGGTTTGGGTTTGATGGGACCTTAAAGATCATCTAGTTGAACCTTTCTAACAGACCAGCAAAACCGCCCCCCCCGCCCCCCCTACTAAAGAGCCAGGGGTCACCTCTCACACAAGGGAAACGCAGCACAAAAACTTGGTGGGTGGACCTGTCACCAACCTCCCATCCTGTCCCAGCCACCCTCTCTCAGGGATAAAGCTTTGTGTGGCAGTTGTTACTATAGGTGTCGCTTTTGTGTTCACACGGTTTCCAGGACAGGAAAAACAAAACACTAGTAAAGATGCATTTCAGGTCAGCAACGATGGGGGAAGGGAGGAACCCTGTGCTAGAGAGCACAGCAAGAATTATGCCAAAGTGGAGAATTTTCATCAAAGCAGACATGAGAAAAAGTACTACCAGATTATTCCTATGTTTAAACAAATCTGCCTGTTTGTGCTGCAGCACACCCAGCAAGTCTACAACAGTCACATCTCTTCTTTTCCCTCTCCTTTCTCCAACCTTTCTCCTTTTTTGTATGTGCTCATGTGTCTTCTGAGTGTGCCCTGCATTCTTCCTTGTCTCTGCTACTGGACATGTGGTCCAGCAAATAAGTAAGTTTGGACTTTTAACAGGATGTGCTTGGAGCTCTTGTGCTGCAAATAGACATTTGTGGTGCCTTGCAGAGTCACAGAGCTTCTGACTAACAGGAGAGTCTGGGTGTTCTGCTGGGTATCCTGGCTGCACCACTAGTATCCTTGGAAAGCACATCATTATACTTGGGACAAGGAATTCTTACTTGTTTACCAAGCAGAAACAAATACTGCATAAAGACAAACACTCTCTTTACAAAAAGATTTGTATTTCTGTGTGTCTTCACTACTTCAACAGGTGAGTCCCACAGATTCTTCCAATACAACATCATTCATATTAACAGCATTCACAACAGGGCCAATAGCACAGGGTTGCCCTGAGGTTCAGGGCTCAGAGCACTGCCACTTGCCAAGAGCAGGTTGTTAAAGCACAGATGTGAGACACCAGCATTATTTATCACTATGGACTGAGCGAAAAAAGGTCAAAGATTTTCAAAGGAATCCAGATACACACTTCAGCTCTTGCACCAATCACACAACTTGTTTATCATCAGCAACAACTTTTCTCTTGTGCCCGTCAGTTTCCAACCATCAGACCAACAAGAATATTAGCAAAAGCCCCCTGCCCCCACGGTATAATGCTGCTCACACCATTGCAGCTGCAGAGCCCTGGGACTGATGAGAAACTGAACAAAGACCCTTCAGGTATGAGACTTTCAGGGAGAGCATTCTTAAACAGATAAATCAAGGCAAGAGTTCCAGGAGAAACTGGAAGTGTAGATTACAGGGATATAAAGACAAACTGGGTATCCCACAGCTGCAGAAAAATGTTACCAGGGCAAGATACTCTGCATCCACCTCCTGGAGGGTTTCTTCCTTCAAAAGCAGGAGATTCCCTGCTTCTGGCCCTAAGCAGAAGGGCAGAAGAGTAGCCAGGGCCTAGGAGCACCTGTACGAGAGAAGCTTAGTTAATGCTCCTTCAGCAGAGACCAGCTGTGGCCACTACAGGAGAATTTGGGGACTGAGCCTGATGCAGATGTATCCCAGAGAAGCATAAATGTATTATAAATCCTGGAAAAGCACAAGCATATTAATAAATGAACTAGCCCATCAGAGCAGGTACCTGCCACCCACCAGCAGCATAACAAGCATTGCATATGTGCATCAGCAGCCAGGATCCTCTGCCTCTTATTTTAAATATTTGATGCCTTCCCCATACCACATAAACTAGAGATTTCTCTGCCAAATCTTAAACACCAGCTCCCATCAAAAACAACCTGAAGGCAATGTCTGTCAGCCTAATAGAGTAGTAGCTAAATAATATATCAATCTATTTAACATGCCTCCTACTGACGACAGCAGAGCAAGTTGTTATTTGAGTAGCTCATTGCTCTCATTGGATTACAGCTCGAGGCCACTTGCTCCATCTTCCACAACCTACACTTGCTGCATCCTCCAGATCCCACTGGTTTCGCCAGTCAACTCCATGGGCACATCATCACATCCAGAAGAAAGCAGCAGGATAAAGGTCTGCAAAGGCACACAGCACCAAGCCTACCCCCTCTTCAATACTGCTGCGTCCAACAGCAAGTGAGCATTTGCAGGATCCAACCTTACATTTGCAGACAATAATCAGTTTACCTGACAGAGAAGAATTTAAGCACCATGAACTTCACACATACCACAGCAGCAGCTTTATTTTGTTTAGAAAATAGATAATTTAGAGAGAAAGCACAGCACACAGCTAGAGCCAAGAAAAAGGCACTCAGACAGTGCTGTATTAAAGATAAGATATAACACCATAAAAATCTCTGCCAAAGCATTAGATTAAACAAAAATAAACCATGAGAATGACACTATTCATTTCCAAGGATTGAGACAACTCTGAGTCAACCCCATGCCATCACCATTACTTGCTAGGGAAGGTAATCAGTTACTCTGCAAATTGATTTTTGGCAAACACAATAAATTTAGGGGGGGGAAAAAGGACCCCAATGGTCAAATATATCCCTGACTAGTTATCCAAACAAAATGAACTATGAGCAGAAGCACTTAAAACCAAGCTGTCTGAATTACTCACTCAGATCCAACTGCTAGGAAACTTTATCTGGAAATGGTGGAGCCTATAGAGCTGTACAGGGAAACAGCTTTACAGCCAGGGACTCTCAAGAAACCCCACAGGACGGGATGCCACCCAAAACAAATGGCTCACCTCAGAGCATAGGTTTGTCCACACAAGTGAAGGAAGAGAAGGGGTTTGCATGAGCCTCTAGGTCTTCACATTAGTTTTATTAAGTCACTCCACAGCTCCAAATTCCAGGGGAAAATCCTTCCACGTAATGGGGCCTGGTTTTGCAAGCTGATGCTCTGTGGAAGGAAGCCACAGGAATTTTGGGGTGAATGACATTCACATGCCCATGGGTGATGGTTTCCATGTGCCAGGCCCTCACCTGGTGTGTGATGTGCCCCATCCATGGCATCCCCATGGTGACAACTGCCCCATGTGAAGGGACAGGACTGCCACACTAACCTATCCTTTATGAAACATCATAGCCACACAAAGCCACAGCACCTCCCCACAACAACAGAGATGATGTCCCCACAGAAGCCTTTCAGTCTTTTTGCCATCCTAGCGTGAAAGGTCAGGACCTTAGTTCATCCTTCCGATGCTTCCACTCCCTCTGCAGCCTCTGGCGAGGGTAATTACCACTTGTTCTCATTAACCCTCTCCAAACAGACCATCTTCCTCACAGCAGCATTGCCCCTTCCTCCAAAACAGTGGGGAAGGCTCCTTTTTAGTCCCAGATGTGCAGAGGAAGGCACAGGACCCTTCAGCAAGTCCTTCCAAGAGATCTGAGAGAAAAGGAGGGAAGGGTAAAAGAAAAATAGTAATAAAAGAACTACAACTATCTCCACCCCCTGCACCATCCCATCCTTTAGTGGCCATAGGGGATAGCTTGTGGCCAAATGGAACTCCCATCTTGCAGGCAGCTGGGACTCACCTGCCATGGGCTAATGATCTCACAGGCCATTCTCAAAGAGTCTCCAGGCAGGTGAAGTCATGGAAAAGCTGAAACATTTGCGAATCATTCCTCTGGAGGAGTAAGGGTGGGGCTGTAGGAGGTTTCATAATGGTGTGATTAAGATAGTAATGATCCAAACCCGTTTGCCATAGAGGTTAAGCACAGAAAGTGTTGCTTTCCAAGTTGATGCAGACAAGAGCATCTCAACCTGCAGGACACTCTCCTCACAGAGAGCAGCCAGACTTCCAGGTGCAGCTCAGCAAAACACAGGCATCGGTGCTTGGAAATCAAATACTGGCATGGGAGTGACAGGATAAATTGCTGTTAAGGGTCATCAGGGGAATCTGTGCAAAGCAGCAAAGAACCCAGTAGGAAGACCCTGGGTTTAGTGGGTGAAACAATAAGACAAAAAAGGGATAGTGGGTATATTGGGTGGCATGCATTAAACTGCTCAGCTTGCCATTATTAGTGGCCAAGTATGCCTGGGCCACACCCCTGCAATACCAGCAGCAAACCTGGATCAACAGATCAAAAGAGATTTGCAAAATGTGGACAATCACTTGCTGAAAGACCAGTATCAAATAAGCCTGTAAGTGATTACAGGGACTGAGTAATTCGAGGCACCATGGCTACTCAGATTTTCCAGAGTGACACCAGAATCTGCACACAAGAGGGGATCTAGTGAGAGCTTGTTCCCACCTTTAAAAAGCAGCTGCAGCAGTGTCTCAGCTATCAGATTAAGAGCAGCAGCCTGTTTGGTGTCCTTTGGCAGAGGCCAAAATGCTTCTCCCAGTACAAGTTGCTCTTTCTGCGCATGGAAAATTAGAAAGGTGACTCCCATTTATAAAAGATGATGCACCAGAGCTCTGCAGAAACAGACCCACCTGTTGACTCTCCATCCCCAGCAAGGCTGCAGTTTGAAAAGGCAGCAGAAATTCACGTTTACAACAACAACATGAATTTTCAAGTCATGTTAGCAGCAGCTACTGGTATGAACGCAGGGTGCTATTCAAGCACATCAGGTTTTCTGGCAAGAGTAAGGAAGGCTTGAAGTTTCCTGCTCCAGCATCTTTTAAACCTCAGCATTTCCATCCCTGTTAACACACCAGCTTCTGGTGTAATTTCCACTACTGCTGGATCATAGGCAGGAGTGTGAGAACAGCAGGGAGGGATGGGGGAGTGACAGTACGGAGCCACAGACACTCTTCCACCTGGACATGCAGCCATGGGAGCGTGCACATTTCTGCTTCTCCCATCATTACACATCTGCCTCATTTGGTCTCAAGGTTCGTGTAAACCCTGTCTAAGCCTGAAGCACTGGGAATGGTCCGAGCAAATGCTAAGGTGGAACTACTGGTATGGCTAAGATTTTTCATCTGAAGTCAAGTAAGTTTCCATTGAACTTCAGCTGCTGGGTCACAGTTTGCTTAAGTGTTTCCAGACTTCGGCCCTTCCAGCAAACACCTTGGCCAGCCATTCAACAATAGAGAAACCCATCAAATATTTGGGTATTTGCATAGGCAAAACAGATAAAATTTGAGACAAAGTTTGGTGGTTAGTCTTTATCTTTAGCCTTATCAATTTACTCTTGACATTTACTGTCAGTTATCTATTTAATGGGTGAATACATAACCAGAGATGTTTAGCAAACAAATGATTCTACTAGCCAGGAGGTAATAGCAATACGGTACAAGGCTTGACTTTGAACAGAGCAAAGGGGTTTGTGTTATGGACGCAAAGCCATGCTTTTGTTACTGTACAAAATTACCCTCACAGTGGTCTTTTGCCTTGGTGTCGGGCTTGACAGGAGTTTCGTGCTCCAGATTTGAAAACAGATTTCTTTGAGGTATCAGACTAAAACTAAGCTCCTTTATTAATTTGAGCTTTAGATTTTAGTCCTAGGGAAAAAAAAGTAATTCAAGATACCTACAGGTTAGCAGAAGTAAAGCAAGTGTGGAATAGCAGAGGAGGTTTTTGAAGCATGACAAATTTAATTTTGCCTGACTCTGCAGCTAAAATCAAATCAATTAGAAAGCTGAGAAGCATGAGGAAATACAGAACTGTATCAGGTAATTGCAGTGAACATAAGAAGTAGGCACAACATGGACTGTGACTGAGAGCATCTGCTTACAGCTCAGGGGACCAAAATTAAAATCCCTGGTCCTAGTACAAACTTCTTGCTTAACTCAGGCCATGTTGCATAACATTAGCCCACTGCAAGGGATTTCCACAAACCTTTTCTGCCACAGCCTCTTCCAGTCCACTCCGACCAGATCTGGCACACACTGCAGAGGCACAGCACCCATTGTCAACATGTCCACATCTCTGAATGCAAAGCCTCAGAAACAGCATGGCCAGCAGACCAAGAGAAGTGATTCTGCCCCTGTACTCTGCTCTGGTGAGATCTCACCTGGAGTGCTGCATGCAGCTGTGGAGCCCCCAAAACAAGGAGGATAGGGACTTGTGGGAGCTGGTCTAGAGGAGACAACAAAAACTATCAGAGGGCTGGAGCACCTGAGAAAAGACAAGGCTCCAAAGAGACCTTATACCAGACTTCCAGTACCTAAAGGGAACTACAGGAAGGTTGGAGAGGGACTGTTCACAAAAATGTGTAGCGACAGGACAAGGGCAGATGGTTTTAAACAAGACCAGGGGAGATTTTAATTGGGTGTTAGAAAAAAGTCCTTTACAATGCAGGAGGTGAAACACTAAACTAGGTTGTTCAGATAGAATAATTAATTAATTAAATATCCCAAATTACTAATGATAGGACAAGAGGGAATGGCCTCAGGTTGCATCAGGGAGGTTTAGATTGGATATTAGGAAGAAGTTTTTTAGTGAGAGAGTGGTTGGGCATTGGAACAGGCTGCTCAGTATCGGGGTAGAATCACAATCTCTGGAGGTGTTTAAAAATGAGTAGATGACAAGAGAACGCTTGAGGCCATAGTCTAAGGGTTAGGGAGGTGTTGTAATGAGGGCTGGACTTGATGATCCTTTTCAGCCATGATAACTCTCTATGATTATGAGAAGTGGTAGAAGCTCCATCCCTGCAGATAGTCAAGGTCAGGCTTGATGGGGCTCTGAGCAGTCTGCTCTAGTGAAAAATGTCCTGCTCACTGCAGGGAAGGTTGGACTAGACAACTTAAAGAACCCTTCCAGCCCATCACATTCTGTGATTCAATGTGCCTGTGGCTTTTCACATACAGATTTTGTGAGGCCCACAAAGAAAGCCAGTGGAAGGGTGTTTAGTGAGACAGTTAATAGCAGCTGAAGCTATGCACAGATTTCAATCTGGTGTCTCCAAGGCACCCACCTTAACCAGGGGCCAAGTAGAAAGAAGCCACTCATCCAAACTTGTGGATGTGGCCCATCCCAACAGCTGGAGCTGAACTCTAGCCCAGCTCATCATGTCTGTCCACCCTTTCTGCTTGTTCCTTCTGTCTGACAGCCCTAGCTATAGGAGCATTTTTACTTTCTCCATCAGATCAATTTTTCTTTCACTAAAAAAGACAGCATTAAAGTGATGAGGTTATTTATGGAGGGCTTGCTCACAAATAAGGCTGGGGGGCTTTTACTTCCCATGCCAAACAATTTTTGTATTCCCTATGGCAAATAAATCAAGTGAATGATATCCCCTTAAACTGTATGAATCACGCTGGCTTCCCAGTCATGCCAAAAGTAAGTGTGTGCATGATTTTCGAAGGCTGTGCTCACAAACAAAAAAAGAGAAAAGGAATAGTCATGGGAAAATTAGAAACCCTTTGGTACTAAGGAAATTATGAATGCAATTTCCTGAGCTCAGTGTGCTGGAGGAGCTGCAGTAAATAGCTGTCGGACAGCCTTCCCTACCAAAAGATTTCAGATGTGATACCCGCCTGTGAAGGAGATTTTCTGTGCTGGACTTCTGCTTTCCTTCCAGAGAAACAGGATTTTAAACTGATTTAGCTCCATTGGCATGAAGGGAACATGGGTGTGTTTCCTGTGGTTGAAACTGAGTGTTCTGGGAATCATCTCTTACAAAAAAAGAGAGACCTCGTTTCTTTGCAGAGTTTTGTTGAAGGTAAGTGATTTAAGAGTGGCTCTAAGTTGAAGCTGAAAGAGACCGGACAGTAAGATCTCAGATATTGAGAAGCTGGTCTTCCTGCCTCTTCCAAACTCACATACCTTCTGTAAAAGCAGGTTTTGAGTTTTTTCCCCTCAGCAGCTCCAGCAAAGTTTGGGAACTGAACAAGGAACTGCAGCAATAGCAGGAAAGAATCTTTGTCATTAAAGAATCTGAGAAAGAACAAGAGATCTTTAGATCTTGATGTTTTCTCTCAGTTTCTCTCAGAGTAACACACTACAGCAAGGGGTGACAGAGACCTCCTCCAAGAGGAAAAGTGCTCTGGTTGCTGCTGACTTCCCATCTTCTTTACACACCTGAGCTGGTCAGAGAAAACCATTGCTAGACTGACCTTTGGGGGTTCATCAGTGCCCCATTCTCAGATCTGCTGGATGGGATGCTGGTGCTAGTGGGTGCTGCTGTGCTGTGACACCACAGCCAGAATCAGCTCCCACTGCCAAAGGACCTCGGCCAGTGCCTGGAGCGCTGCTGAGTTGGCCCCAGTGCCTCAGAGAAGTGCAGCAGCAATGTCCTGGCTCTCCTCAGGAAGGCTTCTGCCCCTCAAACAACCCTGCAAGTGTCCTTGGCAACTCGGAGCCACAAACATCAAGGGAGCCAAGAGGGACCGGCCAAACACTAAACCTGGTAACTGGGCTATAAATATTTACACACTGTGCCTCAGCTTTACTCACTCTGTTGTATCAGGAGCTCAGCCAAACACTGAAGTCCAGGTATTAACTGTCCTGCTTGTTGTGGTCCAGGATTTTCATCCGGACCATAATCCCCAAGTCTTGGTGTCCTGGGTCTGATCCACTCCCTGGAAGGCCAGAGGATGCTTCTTTTCCCAGCCCGATGTGCCAGTGCATCCTGCTCTGGTTGTGGTGAACCCACAGCACTGATCTGCCCACTGCTCCCCAACCAGCTCTCTGCTGCTGCCAGCACAACTATACCAGTGCCATCCAGACGTGACTGTCTGACCCCTAGTCTCCTCCTGAAACTCAGTCTTGCGAGCACTGATGAGGCCTGATGCTAGCTATGGAATCTCAAAAGAAATCTCTGTAAAGCCAAGATGATCCATTTTTTCCAAGGAATTTTTAGCTCAGCCCCCTACACTCTTGTCCTTCATGTCATCAGTCTATTATCAGCCCTATCATCAGAGCAAGGACAGATTGCATATAAAGCCACAAGTTGTTGATGGGAGCTGGGGCTCTGGCTGCTCTTAGCAGGACTGTGAAGGTCAACCCTTTAAGGTATCTGACCCGCAGCTGAGGCGTTTTATTGACAGCAAATATCTCATCAGCAAAGCTTTAGCTGATGAACCAGCCCATGCAGAGCAGCAACAAAGTCATGAGGGAAATTCATTCGCCTTTCGTAACAGAGTATTCTCATGCAAGGAGAGGACACAACTCTGAAGTCTCAGGGTAGAAAACGTAACCTCATGCATTTGCAGCCACATTGTGCATTGGTAGCAGTGCGTCGCTTGACCTGCCCCATCAGAGAAACTCTACATTTTGCACCTTGGATAATGAACACCAATGGAAATAGTGACCTCAGATCTCACCTTAATTTGGCTAAATGGCTTTGGGATGTTTGTTTCTATTCCAAAGCTTAAAAATACAGCAGAGTGTCTGGTGAAAAGAATGAGTTTATATTAAATTTGGCCCTTCTGTCACTGAGATCCAGAAGTATTTCCAATCCTCTCTTCTTAAAGATCTCAGAAGATCTCCCATAGGCCAGGAGAATTCATGCAATGGATCCCAAAGTACCAGTGATTAATATTATATGCCGGACAAAAGGGAAAAGCAAGCAAAGTTGCATCGGTTTCTCCCCTTCTTCTCATGCCTCTGAGAGTTTCAGGAGTGAGCCACCCCACAGAAGCGCATATTCAGAATTCCATGATCAAAGAGTGCTGAGGAGATACTTTAAGGCGCTGCAGAGATGGAGGATGCTGTGTGGATGCAGGAGATACTGCCTTAACTGCCTGAATGTTTATGCCCTGGGGAGCTGCTAAGCAGAACAGGTACATTTTGGTACAGACCAGTGCTGCAGCAGGAACAAAGGAGGTGCTGTAGATGCAGTGCAAGTGTAAAACATGGCCATTGCAGCTTCCCTCTAATTTTCTGTGATTAGATTGTCCTAAGAGAAGCAAAGAGACTGCAGCTAGCATGGGGGAAAGGAAAGGATCAGTGGGTTGCAGGATCACTACCAACACTGAAGTGGAAAACAGTCCTTTTTTTCTGGATTTGAACAATGAAACCAAATGACAGAAGCTAGTCATGGGCTGTGGATGTCAGGGCACAGAATAGGGACAGTGACTCTGGGTGAAGGATCAGGCAGAGTTAAAGATACAGAAGTCCTTTACAGACACAAAGGGCTCAGAGGTAGCTGCTGGGTACCTGGTCCTTGCTGTAGCTTAGGATCATAGAATCACAGAACATGTTGAAAGGGATCTTTAAAGATCATGTAGTCCAAGCCCCCTGCAAGTGAGCAAGGACATCTTTCACTAGATCAGGTTGCTCAGAGCACCACCAAACCTGACTTTGTATATCTGCAGGGATGGAACTTCTGCCACCTCTCTGAGCAACCTGTTCCAGTGATCCACCATCAGCATTTTAAAGGACCTTTTTCTAACATCCAATCTAAATCTCCCTTGCTCTAGTTTAAAACCACTGCCTCTCATCCCACCACAGTGCACCCTGCGAGCAGCCCCTCTCCAGCTCTCCTATAGCCTCCTTCAGATACTGGAAGTCTGGTATAAGGTCTCATGGAGCCTGTGGGAGCCCAACAACCCCCACTCTGTCCTCATAGCAGAGGTGCTCCAGCCCTATGAGAATTTTTGTGACCTCCTCTGGACCCACTCCAGCAAGTCCGCATCCTTCTTGTGTCTTGCTTACATGTGGAAGAACAGCAAGAGATAAAAACTGCTGCTATCTGAGCCCAGGCACATTTACATTGCAAAACACTTTGCTGGTTGGCATTTTCCTGTTCCCAAAGGTATTTTCTTATTCCCAAAGCATCCTTTGCACAGGGTGTCTTCTCAGCTCAGCTCAGTGCCTACACAAGGGGACATGAATAACCAATTTTTCTGCTGTGGGTAGAAGAGCTGACGCCCTACATAAAGCCTGCAGCTTTAATTTGCACACTTTGCCTCTTTGTCCTCATTCCTAGGAGCTGACACATGCAGGAAAGGCAGCAATGGCCACACGGATCCCTACGACTAGCTGTGACCACACTTTCTGAGAAACACGCAGGGTCAGGAGATTGCAACCTTATAAGGACTGCTCTGGGCTAGAACATCACCAGCTCTCCTCAGAGGAGGACAGCTGCTGGAATTTCCTATGAAAGGCCAATGAATAGAGACCAAATCCCTTTGTATATATGTGTGTCTAAATATTGGACAACAACGTCAACAGTCTGCTACCCCAGAGTCCTGAACATTAAGTCTCCTGCAGTAATTAAGGGATCTTATAGGTCCTGACAAAGACTGTAAGTGCCCAGCATGAACTGTAAGGGCTGGAGTAGGGAAAAGCATGAAGATGGGCTACATGTGAAAAGCATGTGAGGGCTACATGTCCCAGAGTAATTTGTTCCACAGTTCCAAAGCTCTGTTCTGAGAGCAGTCCTTAGGTCTCATCCTGCAACAGCGAGTGGTCACAGACTGGAATTCTGATTTCCCCAGCTTTGGGCTCTCCAATCACAGCTTCACCCCAA
This sequence comes from Upupa epops, assembly GCA_013397515.1. NCBI lineage: Eukaryota > Metazoa > Chordata > Aves > Bucerotiformes > Upupidae > Upupa > Upupa epops. The sequence continues at coordinate 676,931 of VZRI01014143.1, read as the reverse complement.
CACCTCCCATCTGCAGTGGCCAACTCACCAAGATTTTGCCTTGCTTTTATTAGGCTTATCCAAGGGCCAGAAGCCTTTAGGGACATCAGAACTACTGCCTTTAGTTATAATAGGGAGACTGCTCCCAGTGTTGCTCCTGCCAGCAAGGTGCAAAGCAGCTTTTAATGTGGACGTGGCTGAAGGCACCAAGAGGTTTGTAAATGCCTCGAAATTAAGTGACACCCACATCGCTCCCAGCTCAGCAGACAGCAGAGTTGATGGCAAGCCATGGGCACATGTGGTGTTTGCACTGGGCAGTGCTGCACTGCCTGCCTGTCCTGGGCACGGAGAGCACACAAATACTCCCACAGCCTCTGGCTTCTGTCATCAGCCTGGCAGATTCCATTGCAAATGTCAGCAAGGACACCATCTCTTCATTTCCCTTTCACTCACCTCCTCTTCCAATTATTCTCACAAACACACATGGCCAAAAGACTTCTTGCAATTTAGTCTTGTAAGAACATTGAATCATAGAATCAGGTAGATTGGAAGAGACCTACAAGATCAAGTCCAATCATCAACCCAATGCCACCATTATGGCAACTCATGTGCCCAACATATTTGGTCCTCCTGGCAACCAAGAGACACAGTCATCCTTACCTGCTCTCTGAATCTCACCAAGATTTCCTCTGGAACACTCCCCACATCTGGTGGCAAACACTGTTTGAGTGCTAGCAAACATGAGCCAAGCAAAGAGAAAAGTCCTTTTGCATCGTGACCACAAATTAGCTGCAGATGACAGCAGCTTCCAGCACTAGAAGTTGGTGAAAGCCCAGGTGAAGCCCTAATTGTGAGAGCTGGGCATCCTGGAATGAGAAGCCCCACAGAAGGTGCAGTTGCAAGCTCGATGCAGCCTGTAGGGGTTGCGCAAACTCTGATTGTTGCCAGCAGCTCCAGCAAGAGCTGCAGCCCATTTAAAACAGATCCTGCAGCCAGCTTGTGACCACTAGCCTGAAATACCTGATTCTAAAAGCCTAGCAGAGAAAATGAAATGTCGAGAAGCAGCTGGCCTTAAGGGGGAAATTGAGATGCAGGGCAGATGTACAGTCTATGAGCACTGTCACTTCAGCTGTCTCAAGGACTACTCAGGGTGTATCAGCAGTCAGTGTTGCAACAGGTTCTCTTTTTATCTCCATCTTCTTTCTTGAGACATGAGTTGGATGGTGTGTAAGGCACAGTGAACACTCCAAGAGAGGGTCTCTGGAGCAGGGTTTGATTGACAGCCTCTGTGTTGCCTGGACATGCAGGGACACAGCAGTGGACCTCTACTGTCCTTTCCAATATTGCCATCTAGAGGACCCAGCAAGGACGAGAGCTCCTTCCAGGCCACAATAAGGAAGATTTAATCAAAGGCTTGTTGACTTTTAACTTCTACCACACATAAACACTTTGCCAGCATGATATGGAGACTGAAGGCCAAGTCACAGGACTTGGGTGTGAGAATACAGGATTGCTCTAAAGACAGCTGTGTGATTTTTTTGAGGCTGCAGATACTTGCTCTTGTCCCACTTCCCAGCACTTCACTGATCCTCATGCAAACACAGCCATGCATTAGGATAGCTTGTCCAAAAGCTGCCTCTCATCAGCTCAAACTGAACTAATAAAATGGGGACTATACAGCACACCCACCTGTGGTGCAAGTCCTCCTCCCCACACTATGCAAGGATCTGCCTCTTCCCTTCTCCCAGTTTCTCTGAGCAGCACCTGCCCAGAATCTTTTTGCATAGCTGAAAACACCGGCCAGAAAGTTAGCAGCACCTCAGCTGATCCCACCAATGTTTTGGGTTCTGAAGATAAGAGCCCACCAACAGTGAACTCTAGGGCCTGAATCGCACCTTATTTCAACAAAGCATTTGTTTGCAAGATGTGTGCTGCACTTCCTTTGAGGGTTTGTGAGCTTCAAGAGCTGCCAAAGGGCATTTTTCACTTGTTCCACGCCGTCCTTGTTTGTTGTAGTTACATGCTGGGGTATGACCCTCCCCTCCCTGGACAGTGTGTAGAGCAAGTGCACAGCAGCAGCAGCAGCGTTAGATCCAAGTGTCAGGATTTTAAGGTGTGAAAGCACATGGTGGGGGTTTGCATCAGTTCACAGTAAGAAAATACGCATTGCATCCTGCCTCGCTCCTCTGACTCCCAGTAGCACCAGCCACCCACAGTCAGCATGAAGCTAGATGAGGCCTTCTCACTTGCAGACTAACAGCCCTTCAGTAAGCTGCAAAACCCAGCTGAGAGCTCAGGCCTGGCTTGAGAAAGCAGCACAGACACCCCCTTGGCTGGCTGATGCTGTTGACAGAAGACAAGTTTTTTAGTTGCCCTCCCTTTTGATGCATTCTAACCTCTTCAGCCACTCTTGGCTCTTCCACTGGAGCTGTGGGGCAGACCCTCCTCAGCAGAGTAGCTGCCATAGACCCAACTGCAAATTCAACAAAATCATAGGACATAACAGCCCAGGACCCTAAATTTTGCAAATATCCACAGTGATGCTGCTCAAGCAGGTCCACCAACTGCCCTAGAGTGTTTGTGCAAGATGCTGCCCCAGCACTCCTAACTCAGAGAAGCTTCGAAACTCCAGCACCATTTAGCAGACATCTATGTCTCTCCTCTGAGCCTGTATGCAAGGTTAATCCTGGGGCTGTGTCTCAGGAGCTGAACAGGGGTGAAGGCTGAACCATGAACCCCAATCCACCTGCCCTCCATCCCACAAAGTTCAGCATCTGTGGCTGCTGCCTTACCCACTAGCCAAGGGCCATGGGCAAAATGGTCTGAGAACGTCAAGCAGCACGTGGTCACTTTGCTACAGGTTTATTTCTGTGTGAATTAATGAGATGGTGCACACAATTCCAGAGGGGAAAAAGTCTTTTATAGGCCCATAATCCTTCTTTCACAGTACAACGCAACAGTAAAGGATTTAGTCAGTGTAAACAGAAGGTCCAATAGTGATCATCAGCTATCACAGATCTGCTGCACAAACACCACAACTACGGAGTTAATGCTATTGCCACAATATCGACAGTACCAGTACAGATCATAACTTTACCTACAATGCTTTTTCATGTGCAAAAACCATGAAAATTCAATTTACAGAAGAAGGGCACCTGCTCTAAATCTTCAGGGGAGATGTAAACTGCCACCTCAGGGCTCTCTTATCTATTTGGCAAGAGGTTGGGGCCTGATTCTACAACGTACCCTTACATTCATCTGCAACACGCCAGCCACCAGGGCTCTGCATGTGAAAACCAAGCACTCGAGTATTCTCTGTTGCAGCAGGATAAGATAATAATAATCAGCTGAGGATGAATCTGAATCATTTATTAAATCACTCTTGAATTTCACTTTAGATTTATTCATTCACCAAGACTACTGAGAACAGTCCTGATTATGTATGGATGATAAATTATGATTTTATGGGTTACCTGTTAAGAATTAATTTTTTTCCATTTAAGGTACGTACTGAACTGGCACAAAAGCTGAGGCTTTCAGTAACGTGTTGCCAAGCTCAAAGAGCACAGATAAATGATTGAAGAGCCAGAGAAAGAGAGGAATGCTATCAAGGCCATGCTAAAATACTCATGACCCCGTGGCCATCTTGCAGCACCCCACTGCAAACTTGCACCTCAGCTGGGTTTTGCCTGAGGGAGCCCTGAACTGCTGATGGGACCAGGGCCTTTCCAGGAGAGCAGAACCACTCCGCATCTCCAGCTGTAAACTGAATTCATAGATTACACAGGAAAAAACAAGAGGCAGTTATTTATCAAACCTTTTCAAAAGGCAAAACAAAGAACAGGATGTAGAAGAGATGCAGTAAACCTAAAGTCAACAGGTACCTACTTTTTGTTGTTTTGTTGGGTTTTTTTTTAAATGTGTGAAGTTAACTTACAGACATCATATAAAACACACACTGTATGGAATTCCTGCATAGCAGGAAACAAAGAGGCTAGCACTAATCCAACAGCTATGTTAACAGCAAGACTGCCACGTACCGGTGCAAGGAAGCTGCCCCATCTAATTATATAAACAGAGCATTACCCCTTTTGGAGGGATCCTATGGCAACACTTGTACATTTTGTTCAGGAGACAGAGAGCGTTTTCTTGGGGTTCAACTGCCAAAATAATTCATTTAACGTCTGTAAATTTAAGGCAATGTTACTTAGACCTGAGAAAATAAAAATAAAAAGTGTAAGTTTATTTCCTCAACTATATATATACACTCAAAATTTCAGTATTTCCCACTGCTCCAAGGTCTCAGGGTCAGATCCTGAGAGGTGCAGAGTTTATCCCAAGGAAAGCCAATGGGAACTGTGAGCGCTCAGACTCACACGACTTTTTAAACAGCTCTGTTTGAGCCCTCTGGAGAGGGTTAACTCCAGAACAGGTCTGCAGTGCTCCAGTAACCCTGAAAGGTTTGTATAGTAAAACTGCAGCTAAAACACACAATAAAATTACATACAGTAAATTCCTGTGATTCCCCTTTTCAGGAGAAGAAGAAGGGTCAGGGTTAATGATTTCACTGCACCTTTAGCCATTCCCGTAACTCCTTTAACACTAGCGTGGAATCACAAAATTGTTCTGTGCTCTTCCTTAGAAAATAAAAAACAAACCCAAAAGAAATCAACTCGCATACAGTTCTCATTAAATGATAAGAGACATAAGACAGGATGGGAGTTACAGACACACAGCATGCTCAGGAGTCATTAACAAAGTGCAATGATTTTTGACTGTACAAGAGGATGGACAGACTACTCCCCTTCGGTACCACTCAGATGCTCAGTACCCCTGGGGAGGTACCGTGGCAATCTGTAGCTGTAAAGCTTGTGTTCGACACTGGCTGGGCTTCACGGCCCCATGTGCAGCTCGGGAGCTCTGCACACCTTAGCTATGTCTGTGACTGTGGGAGCCTAACGACACTTCCCAAACGTGGAATTTGGTTGCAGTTGAGGAGCTGACAGTTGGTTTTCAGCTGCTTGAGCCACAACTGAAAAGATGGAGTCAGGCCTAAAATCTGCTTATGGCTGGTGTTGTTTCTGTGGGAACAACTTCTCCTAAACATGACTACAGAGACAAACCATTCCTCCCCTCCCGCTCCTACCCGAGCAGCCAGCCAGCCAGTCCCTGCCATCAGCTTTGGCCAGCGCCTGCTGTTAGTTCCATAAAGCAGGGCTTGGACAAAGGGTCACTAAAACACACAAAGTCTATGTTCCCGCAAAACTAAAAAGTTTATCATCAGCCACTGCATGATGAGAGGGTCCGTGGGCAGTTTTTCACTGATGCTGTGACTATCCAAAGATCAGCGACAAAAAAATAAAATAATCCTCATCTGACTAGAAAGCGATTTTCATTGCTCACCAGCAACTCTCTACCCTTGTCTCCTAGGATGACTAGGGAGTGAGTTCCTTCAGTTACCCTGCTGGGAACTAAATCTCTTGTCAAATCCCACATTAAAGCAGCTCACTGTGTGCAAAAGACTCTCACACTAAACAGTTCCAACCCTAAACAGTGCAGTCAACACAGTTTTAACTTAAATTTGCAGCTTGTTCTTTACAAGTGCTTGGCAGAGAATATTCTTATTCTTCTGACACCATATAAATAATATTTATACAGCTTAGACATTTTGAGACATGCATTAGACTTTAGGTAGTACATATTTCTTGATCATATATGCAAATATTAATGCCAATTAAATTGAGCAACCTTATGCTGCACCATGTCTTGCATTATCCATGACGTTTGAAGGTGGCTCCGAGTCATCCATGGGGAGGACCAGGCGAGTGCCCCGGATTACAAGTTCATGGTCCCCAAAAGCAAGCTCCCGGTCAAGCGCATCCTCAGAGCTGTTTCCCACAAACCGCCGCGATGTGCTGCTGGACATGACGGAGTCGGTGTTGACCGTGGAATCCCCATAGGTCAGACTGATATCCCCGTCATTCAAAATGAGGTCAGAGTCATCGTCCTTCAGCTGCTCCTGATTCTGGGCGACAAACAGGAGGAAAGTGCTGTTTAACTCCCCCTGGATAGCTGGGTTTGAAATAACACAGTAGCAGCGAACAAGCAGGAGGAGGCACTGAATCACAGACTCTCTTGCATCATGACCATAACCAAATGTGCCACTGTTTCAACAAGGCTGTAACACAGTCCAAGGAGCACAGCCATGAACAGAAAGCACAGTGGATGCTGCATGTGGTAAGGATAAGTTTATATAACTTGTTACATAACTCATGACCATAGAGGCAAAGGACACTACCTCTGACCAGATACATCCTGAAGGAAAACCCAGAGGTAATGAAGAAGTAAGTAATAAAAGGAAAATCTATTTGGGTCTACTATCCATTAAACTCACAGTCCACCAGGTTAAGTCCATTATCAGCAGCAGCCTGTCTGCAGAGAAGGAGAATCCTGTCAAGAGAGGTAGCATAACTCTGTCTCCCTCAGGGGTCCTCTGAAAGCAGCCTGTTTCATATACTGTGCTGCTGCTTCAACAATTTCCTCCTGAAGCAAAACATCCGTTGTCATTTAATCCAGATTTTCTCTTAAGGTTGCCTGCCTCTGGTAAGGCAAGCCACAGGAACACACTCGCGTGTCCTCTACGCTCCCCCACGGGAAGCTGGACATTGGCAGCCTCTCACAAGAAAAAAGTATCATCCATGTGTCAATCTCAGCTCTTAGTGCCTCAGTCATCCACGTCTGACCTCAGGAGACTCACACAGAAAACTACACAATCTTCTATCTGTTATCACACTACACTACCTTCTCTGCAGACTGCCTCAAAGGGCTCTCTCTCAGCTCCTTCTTCTGATGTCACAGCCAGATACAAGGGGGATATGGTTTTGAGTGGCTCTGACTGGACTAACAACACTCATGACCACAGGAACTGTGGCCCCAACCCATCAGAGCTGCCTTTTTCATGCAGAGTGCTGATGATACTTTGTGGGCGGGAAAATAAAACTCTTGCCATGGAGAGCTGTTGCTGCAGGGGGCTCCTGGCCATGGCAATGCCCTGAGTACCAAGGCCCTAACAGAGCTGTGCTGGCACCAACCACCCACAGAGCTGTGAGAGGCCAAGCCTAACCAGTAAACGTTGTTCCTCAAACTGCACACAGGCTCAGCACCAACGGTTGAAGTGGTTGCTGCCCACAGCTCCAGAGCTGCTTGTTACCTCCCTGCCCTGCAGGACTGCTCAAAAAAGGGCTCTTTACCATTTCAGAAGAAAATCAGCCCTGGTTCAGATGTGGCAACATTTTCGGTTGCAAGTGATGCAGCTGAAGGGACTGCCGGAAGAGCTCAGCTGCAAGGCTGGAAGAAAGCAAGGAATAGGAAAGTTGTGTGTCCTCCCAGCTGGGCCTGGGGAAAGACAACCATGACAGCTTCAATGAGCAGGTCACTGAGGAAACACCATGAGTACACCATTAGTCCTTAAATAACCAAACAGTCAGCTGGAAAGGCAAAATTCTTAGGGAATTAGCTCATCCATCAGCCCCAGTGATCTCCCCCCAGGCTGTCAGCTCAATGCTGCAGAAATGTAAACATGTCAAACTTCACCAACCCCATGACAGAAAGGACACTGACAGACTCACTTCATATGCCTGTGGACTTGTCAGGCACCGTGCAACAGGACCGCAGCACCCTGGGAGTGTGGTTGTCAGAGGAGGACCACTGTGTGTCAGCAGAGGCTTTAGATAGCTACAGAGAGGGTTAAGGAAGAAAGAGGGACAGGGTGATGTCAAGGGGTGGGATGCAGAGGCACTGGCAAGGGACTCACTGGAAGTCACAGGAAGAAAATAAACACAAGTCCCTGGAGGCAGAAAAATTACAGGGATGAGTAATGTGAATGCAACAAAACAGTGGGATATCAGCAGACCAACACAACCCTGGTGCACAAAGGCTTAGCAGCATCACCTATCCTACCACTCTGTGCATCTCAGCTTGGCAAATTGCTCCTGCACCAATTCATGGCAAAGCATCTGCAGGGAGAAGAAGCACAAATCTAGCAAGAGGGTTACCAGTGAGACCTCCTGCCCTTCCTACCCACCTGCCACAGGAAATGAGGACCCCCTGGGCTTCCAGACTCACAGAGACTAGCTGTGAACTAGGCTACTGCTGCATTCCCAGTTAATAATGGGTGGAAAAGGTCATTCTTCACAACCACAGACATGAGGAGGTGCAAATCAAAAATGAGAAGCATGACAGGGAAGCAAACACTGGTCAAGCAGGGAGGAAGACAAGCTCTTAGTCTGAGTTGCTTGTGCAGGATTTGGCACAGCACAGAGCAACCACATTCAAGGATACTTGTGATCGAAGTTGTACCACATGCGGAACAGCCAGGCACTTTCTGCCTTTGTACTCCTCCTCTCACTTTCCGGGACACCCTGCAGGAGAGAAGAACATGAAGTTGGCAGGGCAAGGTGCCATACTCTGGGTCAGGGCCAGGAACCCCCATGCAGCACAAGGTTTTCCCCAGAGGAACAGAAGATACACACTCAACCCCTGCCTCTTTAGAAGCCCCCTGCTTTTGGGTTGCAGTGAGTATAAGGACTCATAAGAACGTATAAGAAGATGAGCTGGCAGTGGCCAGGAAGGCCAACAGCATCCTGGCTTGTGTGAGAAATGGCATGGTCAGCAGGAACAGGGAAGTGATCATGCCCCTGTAGTCACCCCTATTGAGACCACAACTTGAATACTGTGGACACCTCAGTATAGAAAAAGACACTGAGGTGTTGGAGCAAGTCCAGAGAAGGGCAACAAAGTTGGGTAAGGGACTGGAGAACAAATCTTATGAGAAGAGGCTGAGGGAGATGGGATTGTTTAGCCTGAAGAAGAGGAGGCTAACAGGAGACCTTATTGCCTTTTACAGTTACCTGAAAGAAGGTTGTAGGGAGGCCAGCACTGGCCTTTTCTCCCTAGTGAGCAGCAACAGAACGAGAACAAATTGCCATAGGCTGCACCAGAGGAAGTTCAGATTCTTCAGCAAAAGATCAGTTAAATATTGCAATAGGCTGCCCAGAGCAATGGTGGAGTCACCACCCCTGTAGGTGTTTAAAAGGTCAGAAGATGTGGCACTTTGGAACAGGGTCTAGAGGTTCTGGAGGTGTTGGGTGGAAAGTTGGACTTGATGATCTTAGAGGTCCTTTACAACCTTAGTGTGATGATTCTGTGACTGTAACATTTACATCACAACAGGCTGAAGGTGCTCCCCAGCACCATGCCTTAAGGAAATGCTATTAAAATACTGAGTGACTTTTCCTGCTAGACCCTTCCAGTTCATGGCCCCAGGGTTTAAAGTGCCTCAGGGCTAATGGCAGCATGTAGACATTACATTTAATAGTGACTGACAGGTCCAATCTCCATTAGACCTTGCCTGAGACTTTTGTATGCAGATCATTTGCTACAGGGACTCCTGAGTTCCTTCTAGGTCGAGGAAAAAACACAGAACTGCTTGAAGGAGACTATGAACACTTTTAACAGAAATTTAGCTTTCAGATTTATGGCTCTGGGCAGCCTTTAGCATTTCACTCTTTCCAGGTGAACAGATGAATAAATGTTTCTGAATAAAATGAACCTCCAATGTGCAGAACCCACACAGACATAAAGTAGAGCCATAGCTCTACTGGGCTGCAGATAGATCAGTGACATAGCTCAGGGCTACTGGGCAGGAAACTTTCAGCATTTTTCTCACTGTTCTTGTGCTGCTACATAATATCCACAGGACACAAGTTGACGAGAGAGGTTGAGTCATTAAATGGCATTTCTGTACTGCCCTGGATGCTGTGATGAGGCAAAGAGCTCCATGTCATGCACATTTTATTTCCAACCCAGCAAAAAAGAGAATGAATCCACTGCAGCAGCAATGTGGACCAAATGGTTCAGTGTTCCTTCTTTCCAACCCAGTAAAAGCCTCATCACAACCACTGAGGGCACAGAAAAATCATGGCTCCAACTGACTGCAAACTCTTTCAAAAAAGGAGCCAAGAACCCTTCTACACCTGGAAGGTAGCAGAGCACAGATGGGCCTTCACAGCCCATACCAACAAACGCAGTACAAATCCCTCCAGAGAGGCTGCACTCACCACATTCTCCTGATCTGCATCAACTCCGACTCTGCAGAGGAGAAAACAAACACAGGGTTATCAGAAGCATTGACAGGTGGGTACATGCTGCAATCCAGGGGGAAAGGATATTATTTTCCTCTCATCTCTTAAAAATGGACTCACTGATATAAGAACGGGACAAGGGAGAGGACGTCTGGTGCCAGGGGAGCCCCCTTGCACCCTGCACTCACCGGATGTTCAAGCAGGACAGCATGGCTGTGGTGCCCCCACCAAACACCCACACTGTAAAGAAGACGATGAGGAGTGTTGTGCTAAACATCATCTGCCGGGCGTATGTGGCCGTGTCACGGATGGCCAAGGCAAATGCCATGGCTCCTCGCAGCCCTGCCAGGGAAGAGACAGCAGAGGAGCTGTCAGCCTGTGGCAACAGCCCCCACCTAAGGTTTATGACATTCTGCTCCACATGCAGTCCTCTGCCTCTGACCATTTCTTCACTGCCAGAGTGGTCAGAGGTTGGAACAGGCTGCTTACGTAGGGGGTGGAGTCACCATCCCTGGAGGTGTTCAAAACACACAGATGTGGCACTCAGAAACATGGTTTAGTGGTCATGGTGGGGTTGGTGGTTGAACTTGATGACCTTGGAGGTCTCTTCCAATCCTAATGACTTCATGATGCTATGACATTCTCCACCAGAGAAGACCACAGTGCCTTAGCAGTGATGATTTCAGTGAGGTTATCAGGACTCTTTCCCAGCCCACAAAGGCAAACCCTCCCCTTCTATTCCACACTGTCCACTCACGAGCAAGACAGGAGGAACTCATTCCTATGTCTCAAAACCAAAGCATTCATGCTGCTGAGCCTGAGCAGCCGTTTCCTGCCTAGCCTCTTCTCCAGACACAGACTGTAAGAGCTATAGAGTTAAATAAGGAATATTTCCAGGTGCTTGAGGGCAAGGAAGTACAGATGGGCCACAAAGTTAGCAGCAAGAATGCAATAACCTACCAGCAAACATCATCATATGCTGTAAATTTGTTCCAATCTTATTTCTTCTCCCCAAATTCAGTAAAAAAGATAGTGGATAAATATTGGCAGCTCTTCCTAGGAAGATAGCAAGCTGTATTTGCATGTTAAGGAAATTCCTCTTCCTATGTCTCCTCCATCGCATCCCACCTCTGCACATAGAACCAGTTTTTGCTGCCTGATGGAAACACCGAGGAGCCTCAGAAATGCCATCCACTGGACACAAAGATAATAACCCAGCTCTGAGTGGTACAGTAGGGTAGGAAGAGCAAGGTACTGCCTGATCAAAGCAACGTACACACTGCAATTCAGGAACATAATACAGACACAAGCACAACTAAACAAGGGAAATAACAGAGGGCAGGTTAGACAAGTGAGAGGAGTGAAAACCCACCACTTCCTACTGGAAATTCTCCCCTGCCAGCTCCGTTTTCCACCCTAACAACTATTTGACCTCTGCAAAGTCCAAGTTTCCACAGCTACCATAACCCTTCTGACATTCCCTGGCACACCACAACCCACAGCCCATTAAGCCAAGTCCTTTTCCCAAAGATTATTCAGCAAAATGAAAGCAGCAGCAGTTAAGCAGGGGAAAAAAAAATGAAATAAAATCTAATGCTCTTTCTGTTTCCATAGCCTGTGAAATACAGGAACGACCAACCCCTTCATACTGCTTTTACCTCTGAAGCTGTGTCTTTTAATACCAGCACCCAGATGGCAAAAATAATCTTGGAGCCAGTGTTCAGCTCAGCCTTCCATAATATGGAAAATGCTTCCAGCTTTTATGTTCTTTCCTGAACATCACGAATTTGCATAAGAGACATATTTCATGATCTCTCTCATAAATGAGCCGTTTCATCAGTGAGTTAACCAGTTCCTACTGAAGAGGCACATCACAGAATTACAATTCACACCCAAGCAGTACTTCCCTCTATTTCACTCCCTTCATCCCACTGCAGCCCTGCAAAAGCTGACTGGAGAAATTCAGCAGACCCCCCTGCAAAGCCATACACTAGGAAATATATCGATGTTTTATTTATCAGTATTAGCCTGCTTCAGTGCGGGCAAAGGGTGAAAATAATTCTGCATAACTGAACTGGCTTTCCTGGGATATGAAAAAAATTCCTTCAAAATCCCTATTGTTCTGAGACATACCAGGGCCAACAGCCTGTTTCCATTAGCACCAGTCTGCAGAAGGGGAAATCCTTTTCCATTACATCATTCAGAGGCATCTACTTACTGCACTGAAAACCCATTTTTTCAGTGATAACTAGATGGAATAGCAGAGAAAAGAGTAAATAAATGGTGATACCAAGTGATCCCCCGGCAAAGCTCTCCTGGTGGCACATGACAAAGCCTGGAGCTTCAGCACCACACTGACACCAAACACCTAGTCCCTGCAGCAGCTGGTTCAAATGCCCATGAAAAGAGACAAGACAAAACCCAGAAAAGCTGGGAGGGCAAAAAAACCCCATCTTCTTCAAATAAGCTGGAAAGGCACCACAGGACAACAGAAATTCCCTTTTAAAAATAAAGCCAAAGTGACTGAAAAAACAATCCAGACAGCTGAATGAAAGCACAAGCAGGAATGAAGCATAACTCCATTGCTTTCTTTGTCTTACTAAATGGGCTCCAAAGGATACAAAAGCCCCCACCACAAAGGTAGGGTTAAAGACATGATTCTGGAAGGTGAATAGTGCAAGTCCCATGTAGGAGAAGATAAAATTTTCTGCCAAGAAATTCAGAAGCTCAAACAACTGAAAGAGAAAAGCAAATTAAGAGTACTTTACACAGAACAGATTTAACAACAAAAACATGTTAGCACATACATCATACAATAAATATTTCTGCAGAAACAACCTGAGTAAAATCCATCTGCAGGAAGATATGCACCTAATTCTGGCTAGTGGGAAGGAAAAGAATTGAAATTCAGAGAGTCTGAATGGGGGCTGGGAGCTCTCACCTGCTTTGTTCTGTGTTGGGACTCTGTTGATAAGTTGTTATACGTGTAATGGGCCTGTGTAATCCCACAGAAGAGTACAGCCACTACACCTGGGAAGCAGAGCACCACGTTACACTCACAGTCATGTAAAGGGAGCTGAGTTGCACCCTAACAGTGTAGGCAACTTAATGCAATAATCCCAGACCCAGAGTAATTAAACTTCTGAAAGCAGAAGGAGAACTCTAGCTGCAATTGATACCAGAAGTAAACCCAACAGCCCCATCACCCTCCTTGTCCCTGCTGGAGCTTGCCTGTAAAGCCACATGCTTCAGCCAGCAGAAATGTGCTCCAGGACATCAAGAAGAACAAGCCGGTCTCCAGCAATGGGAACTCCCGAAGCTTGGTGAATTTGGTAACGTTGCAGATGGTTAAGGCCAGTTTGGAGAGAAGCTGCAGGCTAAGAGCACACCAAATCCAGTTGTGCATCACAGCAACATTACGCAGCCTGCCCCTACAAAGGCTATGGCAGTGCCTTTCCTTAATTTAGGCAAAAAATCATGAAAAGAGGCATCTGTGTGAGATGCAGCAGGACAGAAAGAGAAGCTATTGGACAAACACTTGGGAAAAACAGACCAATAAAAAGGATATTAAAGCTGTCACAACTCCAGTAGCTGCTCCCATTGCAAAAGATCCACTGAATATCCCCAGGAAAATCCCAATGGACTTGAACATCGCTGTGACATCAAATGTGTGGCTGTTGTCACCTGCTGGCTGGTACGCAACAATGGAACTGAAGGAGGGAAGAAAAGCACACAGAGGAACAAAACACTCTTTAGTCTGGAAAGAGTGGCACCTCCATAGTGCTACATGAGCTTTTGCAAAGTGCTACAATCACTGCAAACACCAAGCTGGAGAAATCAGGACAAACCGCAAGTCCAAGACCACCATCAACCTAGCACAGCAGCTGCAGTGCACCCATCCCCCATCCCAGGAAGCTGGGAATCCCCTTTGCTCTCCGTTGTCTTTCCACACTTTAGTCACCCCTCCCAGGCATGGCTCTGCATTTGTTCCTAAGAGCATCAGACCAAAGCCCTTTTCTTCCACAATCTCCTGCAAATAAATTTCCTAGGCACAGTCCATCATTTATGGCATTTTAGGGGTTGGCATAAAGTCAGGCCCTCTGGGGCTACAAGGCATTCAAGACAGCTGACCTGAACATCCCCTGGAGAACTGAGAGTTATGCCATTCTACCACATTTACTGTGCACTACATTTATTTTGCACTGCTCTGAGCTCACTACAGCAGAGACTATCCAACAGATAGTAATGCTCCAGGTGAGATGCCAACTCAATCTGCCATGCTGATCGCATTCTGGAATCTGCTGCGTCCTCACTCCTGAGGAGCTGAACTTCAGCTGTTCCACCAGTTCCCCAACCATCTCCTTCACTCCATTTTAATATCAACTCCTTGTATCACTTTCCTTGTTGTGACCTCACAGAAAACATTAACTTTCTAGTTAGTGATCCTTTGGCTGGCTCTGGTAAAGCTATCAAACAATCATTGTTTAACCTCCTGAGTTACGCTGGAATGGAAAATTACTGCCTCACACACACATCCTGCAGCTTCTTCCCTAATGACACACCAACGGGAGTGACAATGTTCCCCCTTTCCAACATGTCAGAGGTCACTTCCCTTGATAAACTTCCCTGCTTCTAACATATTTCATGTTTCTACATTGTCTTTTTCCACTGCAAGCTGCAGATTTCTCCCTGTTATTTACTTTCTTTCATGAATCCCATCCTCTAGTTCCATACATCAACATGAATGAATGTTGGGGTTTGGTTTGGTTTGTTTTTTAAATCCAGGCCGGTTTCATTTCCCCTCTATCCTGTTTGGATGTCGGCTTTGCAGTTTAACCTCTCAGAGTTTTCCTTCTGCTTTTGGTTTTTGCACTGCAAATAAGACATCATTGCCAGCTGCTCCTTGGGTGCTTTATTTCCCCCATTCCTGCCCACAGGGCTCCCTGCAGCATCAGCCCCTGTGAAAACTCCCTTTGTGAGAAGCAGATAAAGACCCTGCAGTTGCAATCCCCCCCTGCTCCTGACCCGTACCCCCAGCACCTTGCTGCCCACCAGCTTTCAGTTCTGGGTTCAATTCCTCTCCATCAGGCCAGGCCAGCATGAGGCAGCACAGCAAGGCATGGATCCTGCTCCCCCAGCACAAGAGCAGACATTTATCTGGGACTGAAAGCAGTAGGGAGACAAGCCCCTAAGGCACTGAGTTCCTGGCAGAACTGCCAAGGAGTCCAGGTCCTCCTTCTCCCTTGGCCCTTACACCACATGCAAGGAGCTGACACTGCTTGTGGTGGCCATCACCAAACACACACACTCAGCCAGCTATAGCTGAAACCAGTCTTCACCACTGGGATGAGGTGGGACCAACCATCCACTGTCACCACAGCAGCAGCTTCTGCAACACAGCCCACCTGATTCCCAGGTGACCTCCACACCTCCTAACTGGGGAGCAGGTCTTCTGCTTGTGTAAGAAGAACCATTCTCATGGTTCCCCCACTTATGCCTCTGCTGTGAAACGGGCAAATGCCAAACTAAATTTAAAAAAGGGAAACCACAAACAGGAGCTCTGACTGCTCTTGGAAGAACTCTCCTCCCTAGAGCAAGAGACCTTCTCCTCACTACACCTAAAATGTGGCTGTATCCAGCTGGTTTGAGCTTGTCCTTTAGACACCTGCACTGACCAATACCTGCCACACTGGCTGGGGTTGCCATATGCTGCTTATGGTGACCAACAAGACCATGGCAAACTTGAAAATGAGTAGAGGTTAACTTCCAAGAAGCCCTTGAGATGTCAGCATGCTGCTGGGCTTGTCTGTAAAAAAAGCTTGCAGCAAAGTAACTGCTGGCTGCTGCTCAGAGCTGATGGTTTCATGCAAATTGTCTTATCTCAGGGAGGGAGACAGATTGAAGTCAGATTGTAGAAAGAAGGTGGGAAATCAGAACAACAGCTACAAAGCTGGTACTAAAATAGTGCAAGAAGAAAACTGCCATGCACAAGGCAGTCACCTGCACCTGTGGAGATCTACCACACACATCATCACTCTGATGCTGAACTCATCCTCTCACACCCAGAACCTCCCAGCACAGGCTGGAAGACCATGTCTCCTCTCCTCAGGACCACTTCTTAAACATGACCTGGCTGTGCAGCATTTACCCTCACACCATCAGTGACACAGTCAGCACAAAAGCCAGAACATGCAATAAAAAAAGTTACAGAAACCTCAACAGAAATATTCAGATCAGTAAATACAGCTCATGCAGGTGGCAACACACAGCTCACAGCACGTCACTCGCTGCCTCCATCTCAGCAAAACCCACACAACCAGCACACCAGAGCAACAAGTATTCCAGAAATATTTTCTGCATTAGTCTTAGCTATACGTTAACCTGTCACCACTGCAGATGTTATGTATTTCCAAACAAACACCTATGATGACAACTCAGTGAAAACACAGATAAAACATGTCCTACGTGTTTTATATTAAAGAATATAAAACATCTTCAAAAAGCCAGCAAGTTTCCCATGTGCTCATTCCAGGGTCTTAACTCTTATCTGTAACAAATACCATCTTCTGGATACAGAGAACAAAGGGAGAAAAGGGAAACAGCTGCTTTACCAACTATTTTCTCCTAAACTAAACAGACATTTCTGGACAGGAAGCAAGGTAGGTAGGAGCAAAACCACCAGCATGGGTGGTTTTGGCTGAAAAGCAGATATGGTGCTTTTCCCATTTCAAAGGGACCTAAACACTTCCTTCTGTCTAGGTCAACCAGCTACAAAAGCAAAACAAGACCATCCATCACACAGGGGAAGCTGTAATGACATCTTGCAATCCCAAGCTGTGGTCTGCCATGAGGAGATTAATTGGAAGGTCACTACAGCTTTAGAAAACACTCAGTATAGAATCTTGCCCCTGCAAACACCAATTCTAGAACCTTAAAAGAGCAAGGCCATGCGGCTCCCCCAACTCCTGACATGTAACATACAAAACAATTAAAAATAAAAACAGAACACACTTACGAAGACAGCACTATGGCAACGGCATCATTGAGGACGCTTTCGCCAAAGAGAAGGGCATACAGCTCAACATCAACCTGGAGTTCATGGAATATGGCAAGAACAGTCACTGACAAATAGAAAAATAGAGAAACATGCATAAAGGTGCTGTTATTTTGCTGTAATTAAAGACAGAACACTCTTTTTCAGAAAGCTGCCTTCCTGCACGTTTGTGCCACCCTGCTGCAATGGTGCTAGACAGCCCCTAGTCTTCCTTCAGCCCTTTCGGATTTGGATTTGCCTCACCACTTCCCTCCTCCTGCTTTTATTAAACCACATCCCAAGCATTAGTTCTATTGAGTCTTTAGTGGGCAGACACAAACAAACTCTGCTCTGAGTTCCCTGATCATGTGACTTCATGGGCTGGACCATGGTACCATACTGACACAAGCCATCTGCCTCGTGGACTGCCATTAACTTGGAGCATCGAGCAGAGCCTTCCTCCACCTACTAAAGACCAGAAAGATGCAGGCTTGTCCAGGATGATGGCTGTCTTTTCCTTCCATCCCTGATAGTCCAAGAGAAATCCTCTGATTCAACAGAGCTGTCAACATTTCAGAGCTAAATGGAAAAAGCCAGGCATCAGCAAAAATCCTGAGTGAGGGTTTCTTGTCATTTGCAGCCACATGGCAGAGATCAGTGTACCCTCAAGCACTTCCATGATCCAGCAGCTCGAAGAAGATAACAAAAACACAGCGAGTTTTTCCTACCAGCCTTACAAAAAACCCACAGTATGTAAAGCAGAGGTGTAGCACACAGTGCATTGTGCACCATCAGAGTACTGAACTAGTTCCAATCAACTTCTCTGAAAGCCCATTAAAACAGCATTCAGGGATTCATCTGTACATGGGAGTTTAGCCCATTAACACACAGTGAAATGCTCCATTTCTCCCTGTGAAATCTTCTTGTTCCTATTTTGAAGTCTGAAGAAGGGAATGCAATGTCAACAGCTTGCCCACAGCACCTCTAGGCGTTACTTATACCTGCAGTCCTCGCCTGGCCCCAGTTCTTCTGCCACCAGATCTGTGAGAATCTCCTGGCTTTGCAAACACACTCCCTTCTCAACATCAACATCCCAGCTAAGTTATGGGGAGGATGCTTAACCTCGCAGACACACGGTAACTGGTTCTAATAAAGGAACTGGCAACCTGAACAAACATCCATCCAAGACATGTTTGGAGAAGCTGGGAGATCATTTAACCTTATTTTTAAATTTGGGAGTTTTTAATAAAAATGTCAGCAGTAGCAGCCAGAGCAACATTGGCACATCTTAGAAAGACATAAAAAATTTGCATTATTAAAACCTTATGGGGAATGTACATCTCACACCTCCACCTGACAGACAGGTGTGACTACTGCAGGTTGTGTTCCACGGTGTTAAGTCTTGCACACATGCATGTATACACAATGCTTCTCTCCCTGCTTTTGAAAACAGTCAGAACTCAGTATCAAGATGAGTGGGTAGAAGTTCCACTTCATCTGGAAGCAAAAGCCACTGTGCTTGTTTCAAAAGAGCAGAAGGGTCCCTGCTCATCAAGATCAATTTTTACAACATTTTACAGCTACCTGAAAGGAGGTTGTAGAGAAGTGGGGGACTCTTCTCCCAAGTCACTAGCAATAGAACAAGAGGAAACAGCCTCAAGTTGTGCCAAGGGAGGTTCAGATTGGACATTAAGATAAATATCTTCACTGACAGAGTGGTCAGGGATTGGAATAGGCTGCCAGGCTGCCCAAGGAGATGGTGGAGTCACCATCCCTGGAGGTGTTAAAAAATACATACATGTGACACTAGTGAACAGGGTTTAGTGGGCATGGTGGGATTGGATTGATGGTTGGACTTGATGATCTTGGAAGTCTATTCCAACCTTGATGATTCTATGATTTTCACCTAAATTAGCACCGTCCAAAGTCCCACCCAAATGGAAGCAGAATAAAACCATTGAACAAAAACTATAAACTGAAACCTCCCCACATGGAACACCTTGTTCGGCATCAGCTTTTGGCACAGGATGGCAAAGACATGGTATACCTGCCCCAAAACCCAGTCAACAGAGAGACCACCTATGACTTCACTGTAGAGTCAGGAAAGCAGAAATTTGTAAGGCATATCACATGTGTAGGTAAATAAAGTAAGTAAAAAGTAGACAGAAGTAAAGTAAAAGCATAAAAAAGAAGTAAATAAAGAGGCAGAGAGACAAATCTGCCCACTAAGAATGTCACAAAAAACCTCAAAATTCATAAGAAGGGAACTTGCAAGGATTTCAGACTTTCTTCCCCTCTTCACCACAACTCAAAAGAGATCAAAATGTTTATAAAATGGGGGGAAATGTCTAAACCATCTAACATACCTGGGTCAGTAGCCGATACGATGGCACCAAAGAGGAGGCAGTCAGTGAAGTAGAAGTCTCCCCCAAGCTGCCCAGTGACTTTCATCAGCGCCACACAGCCATACACAACGGAGCTGTGATAGGAAGCGGCAATTACTCATCTCTGCAGTGCACTAACATGGCATTCAGAAGAGCACAGTCTCCCTGAATTTGACAAATTAACCCCTAAAGTTATCCAAACACCAGAATAATGAAATATTATACTGGATGAGCTGAGCCTGGTGAAACCATGAGTTCATGCTCTTGAGCCAAGCGTGTGTCCATACATACCAATGCACCCACCACACCAGACCACCATGCCAGTGAGGAACCAGGACAGAAAGTCCTCCAAATGCCTAACAAGGCTAAAGATAAGCAGCAGCCAGGCTGGTGGGGTGTGGAAAACACTTTGTAGCATTTACATTAACACATTTCAGTGTCTTGGTCTGACTTTGAAATGGCCAAAGCTTTCAATGACGAACAAATAATAAGGATGCTGAGTTTGCCTGAATCCACTGGACTTCCCAGTAGAAAACATCCAACACCAGGCTGTGTGCTGCTATTCAAAGCAGGAAACATCTAGCTCCCTCTGCACATAGGGATAAATAATGAGAGACACAATCTGTGCTCACTGGGTACATGCTTCCAGCAAGGATAGGACATACACTTAGGATCTTATCCTCTACTCTTGTGTCTCACACTGTTACAGTTTTGCTTTCAATAACTTGAAGTTACCAACTCTTTTTTCAAGACAATCTTCAGAGAAGTGTGAGACTTCCCTTGCCATGCATGTAACTACTCTGTATGGGATGCTGAGAAAGCTCTACGCAATTAGAGAGCAATCACGGTCCATGCAGAAGTTTACACAGTAAAGAATGTTATTTGGTGCTGCCAAGCAGCAGCAGACAGCTTGCATGATTTTTCAGGGCTGGGATGAGCAGCCATACCTCCAGCTCAATGCACTGCCTGCAAGGTGGCCCAAACCACTGTAAAAGAACCAGACCAGCTCCAGTTACTCACCCGATCACCAGGCAGGAAATTGCAGTGCCAAGAAAAGCGTATGCTAGGATGGATCCCAAGTTTCTGAAGAAGTGCCTCTAAAAGGGGGGGGGGGGGAAGACCTGATTTATATTTTGTTAAAAATTTACTTCAAGCCCGCACAGGCACCCACCCATCCAGTGTCTGCAGCTACCTGGACCTCACTCAGATACCACAAGCTGGACACGCATGACTGAGCAGTGCCCAGCACAACTGTGTTGCCAGCCAGACTGGCAGATGTTAGTACAATATTAATAAACACATCATTTTCTTGCATCAGTGTAGTTACTAACATGCTGTTCCAAATCCTGGGGACTGGTTTCCTAACCCAGAAGCATTCCCATCCTTCCTTCTGTCAATTACTGAGGATCATTTTTCCTCTCCTTCCAAATCACCATTTCTAAAAGAAGCTCTGCTTTCTAGGACCATCCCACCCTCGTTTGTGTTTTGAAAGCAAGGATGGCCAAAGCAGTTCAGCTGACCTGAAAAACCCTAGTACAGAAAATGCTTGAAATCACTTTCAAATGCTTGAAATCTTCCCAGGGCAGAGGGATGGACAACACTGACCTGGGTGCTTCCTACAATCCCACATATACTGGGGAAAACCATATCCAGCTCTGCAGCCTTGGCCTGCTGAGCAAGCACTAATGCATTCTCAAATATTAAAATGCTCTGGAGGCAGAGAAACTCAAAACAGAGGCGCTGTAAAGGCACGTACCCTTTTCAAGCTGTAGCCTGCATAAAATATAATAGGAGGAAGCAAAATGTTGAAAAATACTTCGGGATCAAAAGTCACCTGTTAAAAAAAACAAAAAACAACACAACAAAACAGTAAAATGGTTTGTTAAGACTTTACAAGACAAATCACAAATAAGAATGTCATATAAAATACACGGAGGAAAGTCTACAGCCCAGCCAGATGAAATGCTGTAGGACTAACACTAAGGATGTCTCTGGAATCTTTTGGAAATATCACCCTTTTGGAAATACCACCTTGAACTAAGGGTTTCATTACATTGTGTTCAACTTTTCATTTATAAATGATCAGAATCTGACCAAAGTTAAAATAAAAGAACATAAAATAAAACAAAAAGTCAATCCAGCAGATACAGGAGATGGAGGGAGAGGGGAGCACTGCTCAGCACTCCAGTCACAGACTCTCTTACCTTTCTCAGCATTTCGTTATCTTGGACATTATTGAGCTCCTGGGCACTGATTTCTCCCTTCAGGGTGTACTCGTAGTACTTCCCGCTGACATTCACCAGCAGTGTGGCAGGACTAGTCTGCACTTGGCAGCTGAGGGTCACATTGTTGACGTCGCTCGGAACATGTATGCCATAGCGCAGGACCACGCCGACCAGGACCCCTGCAGAGGAAAATGTCAGTGGTATGAGCCAGAGCAGACCCCCACAATACTCATACCCTTGAGTATGGATGCAGCATAAGGCATGCCAGGACCCTGATCCTAAGTTCAGCTGCTGAGCACAACCATCATTCAAACAATTGCCTACACAATATTAAACTGCTCCCATGAAGCCATGAGCCATGCAAACGAAACGCTCTATGCTCACGTGGACTTTGTAACACTAGCCATGAACTGGTCCTGAAGGCTTTTAATTACCCAACAATCATCCAGACCCTAGGTCTGGTGCAGCAAACAGCGAACATTAAGGGTATGCTGGGTTTCCTAGGGCAGGCACTCTGGCATTGCAGACACAGAGCTGGGAACGTGGGCAAGGTGCTGCTCATGTTTGCACACACATAGCACCTGAAAATTTACAAGTTTTGCCTGTAGAGAAATACAGAAATAACTTCATTTAAGTAGGCGATTAAAAGAAGCACTAAGCAACCATCAGAAAGGCTCTGAGGAGAGCAAGCATCCTTCAAAACACACGGCAGCACTACACAGCCTTCTCCCACATCTCTTCACCCCCTGAAAGCTTCAGCTCTGCAACATGACCAGTAGCCCCAGAGCAGCCCACAAGCAGAGAGTCATGCTGCCAATGGCTTGGCGGCTGCGCAGGACTATCATGGGTTAATTTGCAAGTCATCAGTTTATACCACACTTCATTTGCAGCACAGATGAGGCCTCATCATATCCAGCTTAACGGGCATTCCCACAGCACAGGCTCCTCCAGCTCCTTGTCACCCACACCATGTGCCCTCCTGGCAGAGCTCTGGACATGGGCAGGCTGGGGAGATGTCCCACAAGACATCTTTCCACATAGCCTTCAGCACAAAAGAGTTTGGAAACTCCTTGATTAAGGCAGCGCTGAGACACCACAGAAATCCTGGAACTTAACCCCATTGCTGAACCACACATTTATGAAAAGCTTTCAGACACGTGGAAACCAAACAGAGACCGCAATTCTTGGAAGGCTTCTCTATTTGCCTCCCAGGATGTTCCTGCTTCACTACTGTTGCCATGCTCTGTGCTTTCCTACGGGCAGGGCACAACCCCAACTGAAGGAAACACCCAGCTCTTCCTCTGACACAATCTCACAGGGCAGAGCCGGGACAGGAGCTCTGCCATGGCCATGCAGAAGACCATGAGGTTCTAGTGCATTCAACAGCTTCTGCAGCCAGTTCACACTCTGGCACCTGGGCTTTGCCTCTCCTCCTTGACAGCAGTTTTCCAGAAAAAGATTTGCTCATCTTGCCGACAGCCAGAAGTGAAGCCCCTGTGGGATGGGAGCATGGATGCCATGTAAACCAGGGACACCCAAGCACACACCCAGGCCATAGACAGAAGCAGAAGAATGAGCTGCAGAGTCCCACCATTGCTAACCCATCACACTAGTGACACAGATCTGTTGGACCCAGGCTGACAGTGGCAGAAAATGTGCCTCTCAACATAACTAGGTGCTTTCACCTCCACCACAGAGAGATGGTTCAAGTAAAGCAACACTGTGCAGAGCACCTGAGGGCCATTTTTACAGTAGCAACACTGAAAGAGAACAGCAAAGGGGACCTTTCTGCATACTTTTCCACTAGTTTATTTGTTCCTGTGATCTTCCAGTGCTTCAGAAATAAAAGGCAAGGATGTCAGAACACTGAGCTGACTCTGCACGTATTTACACAAGCATGATGTGTAAGGGTGCATGGCACCACCACATTTGGGACAAAAGAGACAGGTTTCCCTTCATCCAGAAGATGGTACCTCTGAGGTACCGTGGGAGACAACTAAAGCTGGGATACAACAAGCTTCCAAGGGTTACTGATAGCTGCTTATGACTATTAAGCAGCTTTAAACAGTTACACTGAGGATTCCAATGTCAGGTAGGAACACCAGACTGAAGAGCTCATTCACCCTCTACCCTTACACCTGCTCCTCTGGAGCAGCAGCACCAAGCATCCCACACTGCAGCCCTTCAGAGCTACCTGGGGTGTCTTTTTTAAAGTCTTCTTTAAAAAATAATTTTGGTTTAACAGTTTCAGAGAGTAACTCAAATAATCCAGCAGCAGCTGCCTGCCAAAAAGCTCAATTGGAACCCACCCCTTGACCCCTTCAATGCCTGGGCTCAGCACTTTGAGACCTGAGGTCTTGTAGGAGGAAGCACTGACTGGGACTTCAGAAGAGATCCTGACTCACCCTGCTTTCAACATCCCTCCCAAAGCAGCAGCACATCTGACAGCACCCATCCTTGCATCTCACTTATCTGGGCAGCTGTTCCTAGCCCCACATGCCAGCCACATTCTAGCCACAGGCAAATTTCCACCCTGTCCAGGAATGGGATAAGGGAAACTGGACAGATAAAACTACAGTATGTGCCACGAGCACTGTGCTTGGGGCTCCCAACGTCAGGCACTTTTCTTGCTCTAACACAATGACTGGAAGGCTCACATAGCTCTCAGGAGAGGGGCAGAAAAAGACATGCATGAGCAAATAGACATCTGCACCAAGAGCTTGCAACCACCAAGGAAACCAGCCATGCAGGGATACCTTCAAAGTTACCTACAGGCAAAGTGTGCTGCTGCTCTGCTTAGAGCCAGTGATTCTGCCAACAGTAAAGTTACCCTACCACTGGCCTCTCCTGCACAACTGCAGATCTCAGATCAACCTCCTCCACCTTATGATGGCCTCTTGGAAGCACTTGGGACAAACGCAACTCTGATACCAAGTTTTTTCTGACACCAATCTCAGTCCTGTGCTCAGGCACCTTGGACCAAGCCCAGGGGACTGTGTAGGTTCCTCCTGGTTCTACAGTCTCTTAGGAACCTTAAGAAAGTGCCTCTTGGTACTGAAAGGGCCATCCTAACAGCAACCCAGGAGCTGCTCTGCCAGTACCAACTTGCTTCTGCAGCCAAAAGTTTTACAAAACTGAGCCCTGGGAGGGAGCTGAGTAGCAGGAACCTGACACCAAGGAAGCTGCCAGCTGAGAGCTGCAAGGAGTAGGGAAGCTAAAGGCAAAGCTGGGAAATTAACTGAGTTGTTTTATGCAAAGTGCTAGAGATGACTTTTCATTGCATTTCTCCCAACTTCATTAAAAAGAACAAGAGCCCATGGGCTTTTTTTTTTTTTTTAGGTGCTGTTGAACATTTCCGAGGTAAGGGTTTAAATGAAGTCTAATACATTACCATCCAGGCACTTAACAGCAATGGGATCCTCAGGCGAGCATTAATCTAGACACCAAAAGGTAAGACAACCTAGCAAGCAACTGCAGACATCCTGAAAACAAGCAATTCAGATGTAGTATGCAATCCAGGGATTAAGTGGGAACACGTAGAAGGAAACTAAACTTCTTGAGAACTCCTGACACATCCACTGTCAGACACCAAGAAGAATCGAAACAAAATTGTTCAATTAATCATCCTAACTGCTGAGTGCCATGGATGTAGGAACCTCATTTTAAACACTGAAGTGGAGCTTAGGGGCTGCTAAACACCTGTCATCTGTCACCCTGACACGACTGCTCTGTGTACAGCTCTTGAACACCCACTCTGAGCCTACAGTGCGACTTGTAAGATATAAACCTGCTTGTAGCAAGGCAGGTGTTCCAATAAAGAACACAAACATGCAGGAAACTCTGATCTATTTCAGCATAAAGAGGTGCATGCAATAGTTATTTGACTCAGTTGTTGGTTTGGGGTTTTTTAAATTAGAAAAAGGCAAGTTTTCATAAATTGTTTCTCTTGCATGGATTTCAGTGTCCGTTCTGCAGCCTTGCACAGCTTCCTCGGTCTGAAAGCATAGCAGAAGGCTCAGAAGTCGTACCTGCTCTGCCTCCTGCCACTTTGAAGTTGTCACTGTAAAACATCAACATCTCTCCTCTATATCCCTTTTCCTACAACAGCTGCCACAACCTGAGAAGCAAACGCCAAAAGCCTCAATAGTGGGGAAAAGAGGAATTTTCTGCGTGACCAGACAGGTGACGTTACTGATTCCGCCAGCAGCAATTCTCTGAGCACAGTCTGCAAAGGAGCAGGCAGAAAATACACGTTTAACAGACTGGCAGAGACTAATATGACCCAGGTCATTCTCTGAGAATAAGAGGAGCACTCGGGTGGGTCAGGGTAAAACAGGATCAAAAGGAAGACAACTCCAGAAGAACAAGGTTCAGGGCAAGTTTGAAAGCATGAAAGGCATACAAATTCTGTGTGCTGGCAGGTGCTAGGGCAGCAGCAGAAAGAAAACCTTTCTCACTGGAAGTACTCTCTCAATCGCGGCACGTGTTCCCAAAGCACAGACAGATTCCATCCCGGCAAGGTGACCACCTCTGCTCCAGGCAGGAGGCCAATTACAAATGCACTCCCCTCAGCAGTGGTGGCTTCCAGAAATCTGGAAAGGTTGACTGGTATTTGTGCCTGTGGGCTGATGCAAGTGTCTCCACCCCTTTATTTGGAAGGATACTTCCAGTTAACTGAAACTTAAGATCACAAAAAGCCAATGGCCCAAATGGGTCAGGTTACAGCTTTCTGTTGGGCAGGGGACACTGGCACATTGCTCTTCGGACCAAGCTTGGTTGCACATCCCCCACAATTGGCAAGGAGAAGAGAGAGAAGAAACACCAACCACCACACACAGCAGATGACACCTTTTGAATCCTAAACTCAACAGCTCTCATCTAGATAAGGATCCATGGCTGCATTAGTCACTCCCACAGCACAACCTCCAGTCCTGCTTTGGTTGAACTAGTCATTTGAGACGACATGGACAGAGCCATGTATGGCATCTCCACACAGTGGTTCAGGCTACTTCAGAGGCCACATCACCTCGGTAAATCAAAGGCCGCCATGAAAATCCAAGCACACATGGAGCATCTCACCAAGAGGTCATCACAGCAGGAAGAGGCATGCTGAAAGTAGGACCTGTGGATCCCCAAGCAACAGGATGAAAGGCTACTGGCCCTGTGGGCCTCTGAACACAGCGAGGGGTGGGAACACCTCCACACATGGCTTCTCCTCTCTTCTTGTACATCCTCTGGAAATCCAGATGTTCACAGGGTGGGATTACAACCTATGGCCTCATATATAGGCTGCTAGGCTCCTGATCAGTGTAAAGCCCGGTCTTTAAAGACAGGTCTTTACTCCCGGCAGTAAAGAGGTAAGCGGGACTTACCGGTGCTCAGAGACATTCTTCCGAGGCTGTCTGGTATGTGATAACCCTTGACCCTGCCAGCTTCAGCCCTACTGCGGCCACCCTCGGAGGCCACTTGGGGAAACCCAACCAGCGTCTCACTGCCAGAGATCGGGCACGACGGCTGCCCTCGAGAACCCTCCACGTGTAGGGTCTGAAGAGGCACCCGCCGTTCCGCCAGCAGCACCTAGGGAACGCTCAGAGCGGGGTGAGGCGGGACGGGGCCCCCCGCACAGACCGGACAACCAGGGGAGATGGGAGCACCCGGTTGCCGGGGGGAGGAGATGTGGAATGCCCCCGGCCCCTGGCAAAGAACCCCGCTGGGGCCCCTCGGCGACGAGCTACCAAGCACCGGTGGGTGCCGGTCCCCGCTGGGCTGGGTGCCCACCCAGGCGCTCCAGTTAGCCCACCGCTCAATCGGGACTGATTTGGACGGGGCTCCCAGCGGAGGGGGGTGCGTGGGTCGCGAGGGTTCTGCGTAAGGGGGCGGGGGGGTGGTTGATGCTGGTACCCCTCACCGTAGATCATGGCGAGGCCGGTCTCGTGGAGGAAGCGGGCACGGCNCCGCCATCACCAGCGCCGGTGCCGCCATCGCTCCGGTAGCAGCCCCGGCCCCACCGCCCCCAGGAAGCGGCGCTGGGCGCAGGCGCGGCGGGGCGGAGACGATGCCGGGAGCCCGGATAGGGACGGGCCGGGCGAGAGATCCGGGCCGCGAGGGCAGAGGCAGGTGGGCGAAAGGCGATTTCTTTAAGCCAGAGAAGGAAAGTGAAAGCGGTGTTTGGAAGCTCCTAAGGGCTAACCGAGCTGTAAGCGAGCACAGGGAGGTTTGAGAGGGGAAGGGTGCCCGAGGGCGCAGGGGGCTGTCAAAGGCGGGGAGTCAGGTATGTAAGGGACAGTGGGGCTGCGAGTGAAGATCTTCGTGCAGGAGTGCTGGGGAAGGGCTTTGAGAGGCTTCAAACAAGGGCCTGCGAAGGGGAAGGTGGCCTACCTCGAGGTTTGCAAGAGGGATAAAACAACATTCCCCACACAGATTTGCTGCAAGGAAGAAGTTTTGCATAGGTCTTGGCTTGGAACTGGATGTTTGGAGCTGCTGAGGGCGTTATGCTGGGGCTGCTCTGGAGCCGGGTGCTGCGGGCTGGCCAGGACTCCTGGGGGCTATTAAGTCTGCTGTCTGCCAACAGCAACAGCCCCGCTGCTCCTCACAGCTAGAAGAGGGTGATCTTGGAGGGCAGTGTTGCCACTGGGACAAGCCCCTGAGGTGCAATCGATGAAAAATTTTATGCCTAATTTACCAGAAATAAGGCGGGATTCTTGCAGCCAGTGAGCCAACGGTTGTAGCAAGTGCCACGGCGACCACCTTGAAGATGACTTACTGTTAGAAAACACGCTCAAAGATTCGCTTTCGTGCCCCTTATCTTCGTGCCTGGGGGACAAGACAGACCCAGGACCCTGACCGGCCCAGGATGCGGCTGGGTTCCCTTGCTTTACCCCAGGCCTCACTCAGACGGGGTCAGACCGGTTGTTCCCGCAGACGCTCTGCGCCCCACGACACGGCTTTCCACCGCGGGTCCCTCAAGCTTTGAGGTTAAACGCGTGGGGAGCGGGAACTACCGCGTGTGTCCCGTTGTCCCATGCTCTGCTTTCGGACTGGGCCGGGGTAATAAATAACACATACCCTGCCACTGCCCCCCGACCCTGCTTCAATTCCCGCGTGGAAAAGCGAGGCCACGCCCCGAGGACGTAACCCCCGCCCCTTTTCTCGTAGAGCCCCGTCCTTCCCGGGAGCGGCCTGGCCCCGTCCCCCATGACGCCATCAGCAAGCGCCGGGGTTGGTTCGGGCGCCCCTGGCGGTGGCGGGGAGCGGCGATGGCGGCGGGTTCGGTGTGGAAGGGGCTGGTGGGGCTCGGCCTGTTCGCCCTGGCCCACGCCGCCTTCTCTGCGGCGCAGCGTAAGTGGGCGGGAGGGGGCGAGGTCCGAGGGGGGCTGAGGCCGCTTGGGGTCGGCGGGCCGTGAGCCCACTGGGGGAGCAATGGGACTACGGCTGGGCCGCGCCGGCACCACCACCACCACCACCACCATCATCATCATCATCATCATCATCAACATGACCCCGCGGGGAGCCCCCGACGGGCCGGGCCGAGGAGAAAGTGGGACCGGCTCCGCCGGGAGCGGAGCAAGGGAAGAGGGAGGGAAAGAGACGGGGCGACTGCCAGATCGTGGCTTCATTCCTTTCATTCGCAGTCCCTGTAGCCTTCCTTCCCCGGTTACGGGAAGCGGAGGTGATGGCGGAATTGCTCGGGTCCGGATCAGTTCTGGGGAGCGGAGCCTCACGGCAGCAGCCGGGCTGCCCGGGGAGGATTGGGACTGGCACATTTCTAGGACCTGCGGCAAGTTCTTGTGTTTCTGTTTTATAGATCGTTCGTACATGCGGTTAACGGAAAAGGAAGACGAAACGTTACCCATAGATGTAAGTTAAAATTTTTGCAGTGTTTGAAAGGCACAGTAGTGTGTAGATAGTTTAGTCTCGATTAATTGCTTGTTCTTTTTTCAGTGTGATAGGCAAAAATAAAGGGTAGTTTTTAAATTGCTCTTGAGTTCCCTCTGTCAGAAAGAATCTTGTTTTCTGTGCCAACTTCCTGCAGTGTGTTGTATCAGTCAGAGGATGAAACCCAGGTCTGGACCTCCCACTCCTTCTTCAGAATTAGTCTGGAGCATCTTGTCCAGGAATTCCCTGAATGAACCTCAAGAGAGCTTTTGCATTCATCTCCTTCCTTGCAGCATAAACATCCTCCTCCCTCTGTTTTTTCTTGGCTGACTTTATCCTGTGAGACAGCTTGCTCATTTTATCCCATCACAACCTGCTGCAGGAAGGTGTGTTTTTTAAACTTGCTTATTTTAAAAAATCCAGTTCAGTTATTATATGTTCCATTCTTGATTATCAGAAAGGTAAGGAGATCAAGTACCCACTACAACCTGGTGCAGCATTTGGACCAAGCAGCAGCTGCTGCCAGTGAAGAGCATGTGCTGGCAGCCAGCTCATTTGTTGGAGAGAGCACTGGATCTTTCCATATGCAAGAACACGGTGTTTTGTCCTAGGCATCATGCTGAGGAGCCATGGGAATAAATTCAGTTTGTGCGATGCAGACTGTGTGTCAAACACCTGAAGCTCTGACACTGTTTTGCCATAAGCAGGGTATTTAATCTTCCCGTGCCTCAGTTTCCCAGCTGTTGAATGGCCTGCCTCTGTGAAGCACCTACTACTGTCACTAGCTGGAAAGCAAATAAGACTGTGTGAAAGACTTTTGTGGTAAATTTTTAGATTATTAGGTAATGTGTGTGTTGCAGTGTGGCTTTTCTCTGTTACAGATAGTTCTTCAGACTCTTTTAGCCTTTGCAGTAACCTGCTATGGGATAGTACATATTGCAGGAGAATTTAAAGACATGGATGCCACTTCAGAATTAAAAAATAAGTAAGTTTTATTTCTTCTTTTCATGAAATCCCATGTCTGCTGCTCTCTATACAAACCGAACACCATGACACAGCTCACTCCTTAGCTCAGTTCTTCTTGAGTACGTGTTGTAGTTAATAACAGTGAGAAGAACCGTCACACCTGGGAAAGCCAACAATGTCTTGAATCTCAGAGAGAGAGAACAAATTAAATGCTCTTGCTTCTCCTCATCAAAAATCCTGTTGTGTAGAGTTGTTGAGGAATTAAATGTCTTTGTGAGAAGTGAGAGCTCAACAGTGACAAACTGCTGTTGTAAGATGGCCTCATATGGGGCAGTATGCCTGGCTCATACTGTATTTGTCTTTGCTTCTTTACCTGAGTCAAATTATTGGAATCTCACTGAACTGTTCAAGGCAGAATATTGAAAGGCTTAAAGAAAATAAGGAATTTTGATTGAGATTTTGAGAAGGATATGAAATTGGATGGGCAGGCACTGCCTCTCTGTCCATTTCTAAAAAGACAGACTAGTATGGAAAGTAAATAATTGAACATTTTTTGTATTTCATAGCATTTACCTAACTGTCAGGCCCGGAAAGGGATGGAAAGCTGAGAGTAAATACAAGTGAGAGTTGAACTAAGGCTGTGGCACAGTTGGTCCGTACACGTACAGTAATTCCCAGTCCTGTCCCTAAGGTCAGGAAAAGGAAAGTGCAGTTTGTCTGTGGGGTGGACAACTTTGCATATTGAGCAGTCAGTGTTTTTCATATTTAGCATTGTATTTCACTGAGGTCTGGTTGAGGAAACTGATAAAGCGAGCAAGGGTTTTGCATTCAGAACTCATATTTCTGTGTCTGTAAGAGCTGGTATAGCCTAGACTGACTTTTCTAAAACCCCTGTCCACTACTAACATTGACTTTTTACATTTATTTTAAAGGACGTTTGACACATTAAGGAACCATCCATCTTTTTATGTATTTAATCATCGTGGTAGAGTATTGTTCCAGTCCCCAGACACAGTGAATTCTTCTTCAAACCAAGATGCTTTGTCATCCAGCTCATCACTGAAATTCCGAAAACTTGAACCTCTGCGCCGCTAAGACTTTTACAGATTATAATAATAATAATCCAGGACACTGAGATGAGATGTAATATTCAAGTCGGGGATGTAAACACTTTTTTAATTTCTGGAGCAGTATTTNACACTGTTAATGAAAATGACTGAATTGTGAATTGGCAATGAAGTGTAAATTATTCTACAGTTATGCTGTGAAACGCATCTTCAAATTTTCATATATTAAAACAAGTTGCAGGTGACTTACCTTCTGTTAAAACAAAAAGCAAGCTAGTTTGTACTGCAGTTAATGTTCTTTGACAAGAAGGAACGTACGAGTGCTATTAATTGTCTCCATTTGCTTGCACTGCAGTTTATGGAACTCCTTTAGAAATACTGTGTGCACTGCATCACTTAACAGTAGAAAAAGGGCCAGTGTCTCCTCTTCCTTGGGTGCCTGCAAAAGAGACCTGCATAGTGTGGGCACAGGAAGTCAAAAATAACACTCTTGTTTGTGTACCATGCTACAAACAGTAGTGTGAAGGCTTTTGGTTATTTTACTTGTTGCCCTCCTGTGTTTAAATGTAACTGTCTTGTGCTGCCCCACCTTGCCTCCCAGGTGGCTGTGCATTAGATTCCTAAGGGCAGTAGGGGGGGTGGGGTAGGGGGAAATGCAAAGAAGACAGTGCAGGTCTGATCACATAGCTAATCCTCCACACTCGGCTCATTCACCCACTGTTTCTGTTCTCTTTGGTTGTGAGTATGGGAATGTTCATTAAATGGCTGGGTGCTGTGTTGGCACCAGATACAAGTTCCCAAGTTGTCATCTCTGAGAAGTGCTTAAGGGTCAGTAAGAAATACCTGTTTTGACTGGTCCAGGGGCAGTGTCCAGCAGCTAGTTCTGTATGCTCACACCAGTACAGGTAATCAATTGATCATGGTACAACTAGCCCTTTTTCTGCCAAGAGAGCCTTTGAATTTGATTGTTTTCTAGCAGAGCCTTTCACTGATTTCAGATCACTGTCTTATTTCATGTATTAGGATAGATTATACAGTCATTAACTCCTAGTGACATGTAAATTCTCATCTTCCCTTAGGAGCTGCAACAGTGCTAAAATTTCTGTTGGTCTGGCATTTCATCTACCTGGCACAGCAAAGGGGTGGTAATTTGAGGTACTGGTGGGTCCAACTAATCTGAGGATATCTGGCTGCCACTGGGAAAGCCCAACCTCGTGTGCTAACATCTGTTTTTCTTGTTTTTTTTTTAAACTGTTAAGAACTGTCAAAGGCAAAAAGCTTAACAAAAATACCATGTAAACTGAAGCCTCTTTTTCTAGCTCTGTCCATCCTATGGAGTGGGTGCCCCAGTGCTAGAGCAATATCTGTAGCTGCTGCTATACAATCACTCTCAAGCATCTGGGTTTGGTTGGAAAGGGTTACTCTGGCAGCCAAAAGCATCTGAGCAGCTGGATTACTTCCTAAAGTGTCCTGGTTCCCCCCTTTGCTGGTGTCACAAATAAGTTCCTGCCAGCTGCTGTCACCAAAGGCCTCAAAAATACTAAGTATCAGGTCAGCTCTCTGTAGCAGACAGAGCTCTTTCCTTGGGGAAGAGGCTGCTGAGCAGCAGCTGCTGCATGGAGGAAGGAGCCAGGTGACCTTGTGAGGCACAAAGAATTAGTGGGGGGAGGGAGAGGCAAAGCAGCAAATCACTACCAGCCTGATACTGCATCTGTGGTTGGCAGTGAGCTATTTGCAGAGGAACTCAGAGCAGGGCTGCTCACCCTTTATGTCTAAGAAGCCCAATTTGTACTAACGTAAGGCTATGTGAACCTACCCGAAGCAGAAGATGCTACTGTGGGACAGGGTGAGAGGAGAATGTTGGCTGCATCATGTCCCTTCTCATGACTGGTAGCCTTACTCTTCAGCAGCAATGGTTATATCACAAAGCTGTACAAATTATTTTTTCTTATTGATCTCACAATGTCCAGTAAAAATTGATACCCTTTAAATGTTTGTGAGTTTATTTTTTTCTGATCACCCTAGAGCGTGCTGCAGCAAAGCCCAATGACTGAATATTTAGAAGTGATTGCCTAGCACTAACAAGAAGCAATTGCCTTAATTACAGCAGCTCTATGTGAAAGTGGTGCCTGTTCATTACTATGTGGTAAAATGAATCAGAACAGCATGCCACAACAATTTAGGAGGGAGAAGTTACCAGCCTGAAGATCTGTCTGCCTTTGAGATTCCTGGTCAACGTATCGAGCAGAGCTGGTGTCTTTTCTGTCTTCTGTTTAACTAAAGGCTTCTCTGCCATGTGCTAATCCCCTGTCAGCCCACAGGATGGGCTTCTGCAAGGTCTAGTATTGCAACAGTCACTGGGGAAAACAGCCTACTCACAGGGCAGGAGATCGTTAAAATCTTGGACTTGAGCAAGATCACTTTCCATTCTGTTCTGCTTTTCCATTGGGGGAGGTTGAAAAGTTAGCAAAGAACTAGAGGAGTTTGCTTAACTACAGCATCATCACAATTGCACCAGAGCCAGAAGCAGCCTCACCCTTGCTCTGCTTCCTGTACTGATGCATCCACCCATGTCCTGCACCTGACATGTAGCTGGAAAACACTGGTCCTTTAAGGAAGAGGCACCTTAACCAGCTCCCAAGGCTACCTTGTTTACCTTGCAATGTGCAGGTCTTCATCAGTAAGCTTCTTCAAAAGAAAACCAGAAATCATTCCAAGAGCTCCTTGGATTATCCCACACCATCATGCCTTGAATTGCTTCAGCTACAGGACTTGATGTTTCTACTATAATATAATACTAAACCAAAATGTGATAATTTGAGTAGCAAGGAATCTTTGTCCCTGTAGAGTTCAGAGATGGCTGGACCACAGCACAGCCTGGGGAAGGAACTCCTGATGATGCATATCTGAACAGTTGCAGAGGAGCTTTGTGCTTCCCCTTCACGCACTGGCAGAGATGGAGCCTGCTGGAGCCATCTCTGCAGTGCTGGCAAGCAAAGTGCCACTGTGAGACCATCAGTGCTGTGTGTAAAGGGTGAGGCTGGAGTGCTTTCTACTCCACTGTTGCCAAGTGCTGGGTTAAAGCCTTCTTGGGAAAATTGGTGGCTAACAGCCCCATCCAACTGCTTCCAAACACCAACACATCCCCCTCCCCAGAAAACGCAGGGAATTCCTTTCTAACTCTACAATTATTTTTGCCTTCCTTATCACTTGCTGTTCTTGCATCAGGTTCCCTTTCCCTTCACCAGACTGCAGCTGAGCCAATACCTCCAGTGAGGACATTAGCTATGGGCAGGACATCCCATAGCTGGATTCAGCCCCCACCTTGAATGTGGCAACACATCTGCACCAAGAAGCAGCAGTTACCCGCCAGATGGTTCACAAAGGCCAAGGCTCACCCTGTGACATGCAGGGCCACAGCACTGCCCCTGAGCTCCCAGTGGGACCCAGCCATTCTCACCCCCAGCAGGGCAGGGGCGTTGTGTGCTCTGCATGCTTATGTGCTCTCCCATGTCCCAGCTGGAGCTGTGCAGGGCTGGTGGGTTGTTTGTGGGAAGGGAAAGGGCAAGGGAAAGGCTGAATTTGATTGTTACACAGGCAGAAAAAAAAGATCAGCAGCACCAGCCTTCCATAACCAGCACCAACAGTGAAGGGAAAACACTCCTTTGATTTGGCCTTGAGGTTCACCTTGAAGCCATCATCACCTGGGGAGAACCATGCTGGGAATCCATCCAGTGTTCCAGCAGGTAAAAAGTCTTTTCATCAGCCCCAGGTTGGTCTCAGTGGTATGTTTCAAAACACTTTAGACTGCAACAAGAGCTACATCCTTAAAATGGCAGCTAATTAATTTTCCTGTCCTGCTAACTTAATCCTTTTTCCAGCCAAGAAAGGCAAATGTGAGTTCACATAGCAGCAGAGCAGCAGGAGCCTAGTAGTAGGAGCAAGAACACAAGCTCCAGGGCTCTTTGGCAGAGGCCCAGGCTGTGCTGTGTCATGGCTTTCCAGGCTATTTCAAAAGAAAGGGAAAGGGGGAAAAAACAATGGAAAAGATGACATTTGGGTTATCAAACCAATAGCTCATCCTATGCCAGTGGTCCTGGGGAATCCACAGACTCCTACACAAACAGCTATCTGCTCCCAGTTCACGTCCCTGGTGTCACCCCTGGTACCAGGCTGAGCACCTGACACTGGCAGTGTACTCTGTGCCTGGACTGGTGCTGGCTGAACCAGTTTCCCCAGGATTTGCTGGAGGCATGCCGTGCTGCAGGAGGATTTCATTTTGGATTAAAAAAAAGGAAAGAAGAAAAATCTCCCTCCTCTCCTAAAGTATTTCTCCTCCCCCCAAAATATTTCCGTGTTTTGCAGAGCAGTTCAGGGCTGGCCACACAAGGCCAGTGCTGATGTCCTCCAACCCCAGGTTGCTCCAGCCTCCCTGTCTGCAGGTGCTTCTGCAGAGCTGCCAGTGTGAACTCTAAACGCTGAAGCAGCAATTTACTCCCCCATCCCAGCCACATAATTGCACAAAAGTAGACACTTCGCTTGTATGAAAAAGTAGTTTTGGAGGAGTCAGTTGGGATGGTGCTCCAAGGATTAACTGACTTACTTTCCTCTTGTTTACACAAAGCCATCATCCCCCTCAGGCGATTACAGCAGGCTATAAGGTACCCATAGGCCTGGGTTCAGCTCCCCAGCAAGGAAACCCCACAGTAAGGTACCATCTCTTTAGGATGAAATTTCTCACTATGAGGGTGCTGAGGCACTGGAACAGGTTGCCCATGGAGGTTGTGGATATCCCTTTCCTGGAAGTGTTCAAGGCCAGGTGGGATGGGGCTCCCAGCAGCCCGGTCAGGGGAAAGGTGTCCTTGCTCATGGCAGGGGGTTGAGACTCTGGGGGATGATCTCTGAGGTCCTGTTGAACCAAAACCATTCTATGACTCTTCCCTGCACAACACAAGACACATGGAAAGGTGAGAAGGATCTACCACAAGCACAGCCAGCTGCTGCCTTGGGCTGGCACAAGAGAACAAGCTCTGAATGGGTAGGCTGAGCAGGGAGACATCCCAGTCCAGCACATTTGTGAACAAACGTGAGGGGAGATCTGCAAGATGCTCTCTGCCATTTCTTCTTCTTATCAAGCAGTAATAGCAGAGCTCAAGGAGCCAGAAATGAGGCTCAATCCCACCATGTTGTGGGGAGAAAAGCAATGACACTCAGCAGAGTGCAGTTAAAACAGGAGCACTCAAATAGGTGAGCCATGTCACAGGTAGCTTCAGAAAAGCAGAGCAGATGTCCATCAGAACAGCACCATGACACTTTGTTCAGAGATACTGACTCTGACCTACCAAAAACCACCATCTCGATGTTGATGTAGGTTTCCCTTTTCTGAGGAGTTCCCCAGCAGTATGTCCATGCTCAAAGATGAACAGAACAGAGCTTTCTTTAGCATTTTCAATTTCTTACTGGATTATGACCAGGGCAGTGCCTTTCCTCTAATTACTTTCACAGTATTATAGAATCCTTTAGGTTAGAAACGACCTGTAACTTGCCCACCACTAAACCACATCATTAAGCTACAGATCTGCATGAGTTTTAAACACGTCCAGGAATGGAAATTCAACAACCTTCCTAGACTGCTTGTTCCAATGCCTGATGACCCTTTCAGTAGCTTTTTGTAATATCCAGCCTAAACTTCCTCTGGTGCAACTTTCACAGACCTGTGTCACCTCAATGGATCGGGCATGCTGAGTCCTGGGGTGCTAGGCAGGCCAGGAAGGAGGAGTCCCTGCTCTGCTTACATCTGCAGGAATGCAGGATTTGGCCACCCAGAGAAACAACTTTCAGGTGCACCTTGAGGTCAAAGCCACCTCCAGGTCCTGCTTTGTGTACTTCTGGCAAGAGCCATCACTCAACTCACTATCCAGCAACAGGTTCCCACCGCAGCCCAGGCACCTGACTCACCAGGAACTGCCTTTCCTCAGGGGAATTCACAGCCAGTTCCCAGGAGTCTGTCTCACCCCATTTCACCCACTGCAAGCCATAGGGTTTGCCTTAAGCCGCAGCTCAGTGAGCATCTGTCCCTGCACCTCTCACCAGTGTGCTGGGCCCTGGCATGCCCTGCCCACATCAGCTCCCAGCAAGCCAAAGGCTGCAGTGCCCAAGTGCTGCACACCGGTATCCCTGTTCAACAGTACTTCCATCGCAGAAGGATCTGCTGTATGCAATGCATGAAAGAAGCCTCTTTCAGGGCTAGGCAGTCCCCTATCATCTCCTTTTCCTCTAAGGATCATTCTGAATGTGCTTCTACTGTGCAGAGGGAGGAGCCCTGAAACTAGGGATGCCAGTGGAATGTAAAAATACAACTGAGAAAGAAAAGGTCCTAGAGCAGCTTGGGTCAGAAGCCACAACTCAACTCTAACAAAAAGGCAGCACCACCACAAGTACCTACAGGCTTTGATGACTTCTTTACAGCCTCTCCACCTCTCTCTGAGCTCCCAGCTTACCTGGAAGTGCACTTCCAGTAAAAGGCACAGTCATAGGGAGCCTGCCCCTTTCCCACTCATGCCAGATCCAGACTGTCAGGTCAGAGGAAGGAGTCTACTGATGAGCACAAGAGTCCAGCAGCCAACATGTTTTGAGGTGGGATATTCACCACCAGGAAAATAATTCCGTGCACACCACCAAATTAGGGCATGAATTTTCAAGTCATCTTTACTTGTGACACACTATGACCCTGGGCAAGTCCCTCCATCCACCTTTAAAGACTCTCTCAAAGGAATGCCACAACACTTTAATTAGCAGCCCTAGAAGTACTCAAGATGGCATGTGTCTCCTTCAGAATAATCAACTGCAGGTGAACTGGAACAGCCTTATTTTTGAATTCTGCAGGCAACCAGGATCCAGGCTGCTCTCAGATCAGCCAATTCAACAACAAAAGCAAAGTTACATGTGCCAGCTGTGCATGAGGGAATTCAATACACTGCACGGATGGCAAACAGCTCCAGGAACCAATGTTCCTTTTCCATGGCTGGGATGTCACCATTGAGCAGCTGCATTATGATCATCTGCAATCAGCAAAATGACTTCTTGTAATCACTTTTCAGGCTTAGGGAAGAAGACTAGTTATTATTTCTGTCTTTCTTACAAAAGCACCCTTGCATGCTGGGGGCACCCACTACCAAGAGATTAGGAAGCTACTACAGCAGTGTAGATTGATCACAACATCTTTGGCATCTACAATCCAATCCAAATGACCCCCAACACATTCCAAAGCTTTAAAAGTTCTGCCCAGATAGTAACTGTTCACACTACTACTGCCACTTCCACAAATCCAGTTCCAGTTGTCAGCTGCCTGTCACCACATATCCAGGCCCTAGGTACAGCTCCACAGTCTAACACAGAAAACCTGTGCACAGACCAACATTCTTCTCTGCAAGGGCCACCTCTGCAGAAGCAGATGGGTCACACCTGCAAGATGAAGCAGGAGAGGCAAAATTTCAACTCCATCTTTCACAAAAGGCTGAACCTCTCTGATATATTCTTCATATTCAATATTTACAATTAAAGTAGAACATTATAATATGCACATACTTGGGAGAAAATGACAAGAAACAGGCTGACCACGTAAATAAACTTTGCCCTCTTAACCACTAAAATGCTTTATAAAGCTCTCCTCCCATTTCACCATCCTGTGAGCCTGTAAGTATTTCATAAACAGGCACACACCAGGAAGATGCTTCACAAATAGCTCTCTCCTACCAGCTGCTCAGAGGTAGAGAATGGACTGTTGGGATACAGCAAATTGCCAGAGGTACCCAGTATTTTCAGGGACATTATGCAAGGCCACTTGCATTGGAAAAGTGACAGTTACTGAAATGATAGCAAGCATACATAAATGCCAAGGGTATGGTTGCCTCCACTGCTGCTAGAGCTGATCTAGAGTTAGAAAACAGCCATGGCATTCCCATTGCAGACACGAAGATGCAACTTCCCCAAGCTCTCAAAAAACAATCTCCATCAAAAACTTGATGGGAGGTTTCCACTCCAGTGCCTTTCCCAGGCTGAACTATTCTTTTTGGACTTCACCATAAATTGTTCAAGACATTCAACCCAAACTCAAATATCTTGACAAATACCCAGCTTCTCTGACAGCTTCCTAAGTCATGGAAAAGGGTGATTTTGTTTTCTTTTCTCAGTACCAGCAGTCACCAATCCTGGCAAACCCACACAGCTGCCAACTCAGCAAAAGGCCTATGCTGCGTGTGAAAACAGCATCCCATGAGCTTAGCATAAGGCTGCACCAACAGTTTAACTCCTCCTTTGGCACATTCTACTTCTGAACTCTGAGTAATCAGCTGCCAAGTTAACAGATTTGCACCATGAGTCCCAAGAAGCATCTCATAAGCTTTTAAAACAAAGACACAAAGGCTCTGCAATGGAACACAGAAAGCTGAACCAGCTTTCACAGCACACGCGAGTTCCACAGAACTGCCACAATGCTTTAACCACTACCAACAGACAGTGGCAAACACTGACAGCACAGAACAAGGAAAGAAAAACACCAATGCTCAAGCCAAGCCAGTAAGTTTGCCTTCAAGGATGAAACAAAATACCAGTTTGCAGCTGAACTGGAATGAAGAAAATCAGACAAATCCAGAGTTTAGTCTTCCCTCCCTGAAACGATCACAAGATTCAGAAGTATGGCTTAACAATTCCTGCAGACCACAAGATTTTTTTAAAACCTAAGGCATTATTCTTCTCCAGCTTCTTCCTTTTCCACTAAAGACAGACTTCAACTTTGTTTTTGCAGACCTGAAAGAAGCAGCTCCTTTTAAATCCAGTTACTAACATCCTTCCTTCTTCCAATCTCGGCCAAACCTCATTTCTGCCAGATTTGAAGTGTCCCTGACCTTGTTTTTAGCTTAAACAGGTTGCATATTCTTCAAGACAAACACTCGAGTCCATTTGCTGAAGGTGTGACGTTGCCATGTTGCTGGACAACTCTAAAACACAAGTTTAGCTTTATAGTCTTTTTTAATAGTTTCTGTTAGCCAGCGCATTTCCACTGCTTTTCTGTTCGAAGTCTGTTAGTAGATAGTGAAGAACAGAAGGAAGGAGAGGAAACAAACTCAATAGCCGGTGCTGCTGCCATTTCAGTCACACAGCTTAGATGCAGAACCTGGAGAAAATTACCAGGAAAAGAAAAGAAGAAAATAGTGATGGGTTTTCGGTGGTTTTTGCTGGTTTTACCATTTCTTGTAAAGGGAAGACACACAAATGCTTGACCACTGTAACATCAAGCATAGCACAGTTAACAGCCTCTGTGGCTTTCATGCTGGAACATGACAAAGGCTTTCTGACACTGCCTAAACGTAAGCAGGAATGCAATCTTACCATCATAAAGTGCACCGCGCACAGAAATTTGGAACAGCAGCACCTAACAAACATGTACCCTTCACGGCTGGAGCTGCATGGCTATCAGCTCAATTTAGGAAAAAGGAAAGATAATTGGTTTTTACAAAAGAAAAAAATAACGAGCAATGATGATGCCCAGTTAAGAAAGGGTAAGGAAATGGAGGCAGCAGAATACATACAGTTATCCAGATGCCCAAGTGCCACACAGACTTCCTACGTGCAGCAGAAAATACTTGTTTAACTGTGCTGCATTATTTCATCTTCAGATTAAGGGCTCAAAAATGTAAGCTTCAGCAAAGCACATATAGCTTCCATATTGCATCCACAAGTCCACATGTACCTGTAGACCTGTGCTGTCCCTGAGCCCTTGCTGAGCAACACTGCTGTTGTGCAGAGGCTCGTGTTGTACAGACAAGACATACTCTCAGTAACACAGCTGTTGCTTCTGGGGTCAGGGTTTCTTCCTACAAAATGCAAGGGCTGATGCTAGCATAACCTCCTAGCTGTCTCAGTCACACACCAAGTGTCCCAAGTGTGACTGTACTTGTTCAGTGCAGGTTCCACCCACATCCAGAATGGCTGCTTCTCTTGTGGTGAGTTATCACTTTTACAAAGCCCCTTAACATGGCCGCAGAGTAATTTACTGTTTCCTAAACAAGCAATGTACATTTTGTGCTCCATTTGGGACACAGGGCTCTCTGCACAGTCTGAGATGGTTACTGTTACTCCTTTTAATTAATCTCTTCACTGACACAACCAATTAGTGTGGTGCATCTTCCCTTTCATGAACACTCATGTCCAGTTCTCTGTAAGGCTTCTTCTCCTCTAACACTGTGATCCAAATTAAATTTACCCAAATAATGGTGAAGTAAGGGAAGACTCACTGTTTGTGCTTTGTTGTTCCTGAGGTATAAGATTCCAAAGTAAACACAAGTCACCAGTTTTCTGTAGCTAATCTAGCAGCTAATTGCATCAGGTCTAAGTACTAACAAAGACACTAGTTACAAAATCATCCCCTGCTCAGACACAGTATGATCAAGTGATGATCAAGTCAGTGTCTCTAGAATGAGGAAAGAAAATTAAACAACTTGATAAAGAGAACTGTCTCTTCTTACCACCTACAACTTCAAATATTCCCTATTACATGTTATTTGATTCATGCAACCAGGCCATTTTAAAACAAGGTATTCACAGTACATCTGACTTCCAGAAAGACATTCCCTTTGAGGAGTCCAACACTATGCATGGGAGGTCTGGTATGGTGACATACAGCTTCCACGTAACTATTTCAAAGGAGTGAATCTCCCCTTTGCAGCCAAGGTATTCCCAATTACTTCTAAGAGAAGAATCACATTTATAGTGATACCTTCCCCTGTATCACTTCATTCATGTAACACTGTGACAAAGATTTGGTGTGGATGGATTTGATTTTCTTCTTGAAATTCACTGATTTAACTCCAATGGTCAAACTGCATCTTCCAGAAAGACAAGGCCAGTGCTTCAGAGCGGATGGAAAACATGTCAAGCTGCCTAGTACTAAAAATACCAGTAAGAACAGAGAGGTACAGACTCATCAGCTGAAACCTGTTTCCCTGCCTCTCACAGGTTGACTTGCAGTACAAGATAAAGAGCTAGTTAACATGAGCACAACTTCCACTTGCCCTCAGAAGAAAGCTGTTAGAGGATCAGAGGATGTTACCTGTGAACAACTGAGAATATGCAACTATCAGAAGAGCCACTTAACTACTGGCACATTACTGGTACTACTCTGAAGGAAAAGAAATAATTACACACAAGCGCTTCCATCTTCTTTGTATGCTCTGTGATACAAAAAATTGCGTTTGGACAAAACAGTAAGAGGAATGGAGGACAGGATACCAGCTCAGGTAACCACGAGTTTGGTAAACTGGAACTTAATGCCATTAATACTGTGTAAAAATGTGTACCCCATGTCATCTGAGCTGACTGATGGGGCAGATGTTCCAGGGTACAAGACATTCAACAATTATGACCTCAAGCTGTGCTGGAGCAACTGCAGATCAGGTTCAGCTGCAGTATAGCTACACTAGTCACTGCTTTTGCAAAAATATGAGCAGTCTATTGGTAACAGACAACTGGAATAACTTGGTGCTGCCCGCTACAGACTCCCCAGATTAGCACTTCTTAAAAATTAATAAAATGGTTTATTTTATATATACATATGTTCCAAAAAATTTATACAGTTAAAATATCAAATTAGTGATCTGGTAACAATACTGTTCAAAATAATCTCTTTTGTATGAACATTAAAATACACGTTTTTAAAAGCGTTTCCTTTTAGTGCTTCCAAAGCACAGCGTGTGCCAAGGCCACCTGAAGAATCTCCGTCCTCCTCACAGGATGAAAGAGAACTGAAGTCGGGGACCTGGGAAGCCTCAGGTGCACTTTCATAATGTCTGCAGACAAAACAGAAGAGAGTCTGAGGTAGATTGTTTAGTGACCATCGGGTGGTAACAGTCACAGGGCTGTCTTTAGCTTTCATTAACACAATAGCAGTTTCTTTACTCTCAATCTACACTGAATCTCAAGTTTAAAGGCATGGCTAGCAGTTCATGGGAACAAGACCCTTGTCTCTGTGGTGGCAACATGCAATTTTACCAGTGCAGGTGTTTCTGGGTGGGTTTTTT
Organism: Upupa epops; assembly: GCA_013397515.1. Taxonomy (NCBI): domain Eukaryota; kingdom Metazoa; phylum Chordata; class Aves; order Bucerotiformes; family Upupidae; genus Upupa; species Upupa epops. The sequence goes on along the minus strand of VZRI01014143.1, from coordinate 633,183 downwards.
TTTGGGGGCCACACCGGCTCTCTCCACGATGCAGACAGTGTGTACATTTGACAGTGCCCCATTTTAGTGCAACCTGCTGCCTATAACACGTAAATGTCTAATGACAGCGTTCAAATGAGTAAATTCTCATCACCTGCAGGAGGGGCAGCAATGGTTATTTTTCTTCAGCCTGTTGAGCAAATAGCACCCTCCACAGGAAAAAAGCCACACCTTTCATAGCAAATCCTTTAGGTTATAGCCCAGCTTCTGCCGATAGAGGTTCTTAAAGTTAAAGCTCCACTGCTTCTTCTCAGACTGTGACAGTAAAATCACTTGACTGCCAAGATGGTGAGGGGCAGCAGCTACATCCTCTTCCACTCTTCTGTGGCACAGCAAACTCGTTCCTGGTCCATATTCGTCTGCCTGGTACATTATTATCTACTGTTGACATGATTAACTCTGTTGGGTAGGCTGTTGAACTCTAGCTCCTCTAGTATTCTCTCTAAGTGTTGTATTAAGACCCGTTTTTTAAACCTATGGAAGAGAGGAAAAGCATTTTAATTTTTTTTCTTGCATCCAAAAATACAGTTGAACAACTCAAGACTATTCAGACACGAGAAACCACACTACCAAAGTTTCCATTTCCAGAATTTAATACAACTACCCTTCCCCAATCCACTCAAATTTGGGGGTTTGTTCTTTGATAACCACTCACCTCTTTATTTCACATTTAAACTTTTAAGTAAAGACCATTTACATCATTAAAACACTAACTAGTCTGGCCACTAGAACAACCATAGCAACTAAAGTATGTAAAAAAGGAGAACAAAAAATACTAGAACTGTAAAAGTTTAGTAATTACTACCATGATCTAAATTAATATTTAATTTCTGACTCAAACTCATTTATATCTATACAAACCTTGCTGCTTCCTTGATAGCAAATTCAACAAAATACTTCTGAATTTCCATAGGTCCCTGCACCTCCTCCAGAAGAGAGAAAATTTTTTCATAATCTAAAAGATAAAAATCCAATCATATATTAATAACAAATCTTGCAAATCCATTGTCCATAAAGCTTAACAGCCAAAATTAAAAACAAAAGCCAGGTTCACTCTTCTACATACAGTATACACACAAAGGCCCACATTAGAAAAGCGTGCAATGCCAGTAATTTGAAGCCATACTGATGATCTGGTATTCAATGTGGCACCAAACAATCATTTCCTCTTTAAGAGCAGCAGCTAGAAACATCTGTCCTCAGCAAATGCATACTAGGTACAGAAGCCTCCTATCTCCATGAACATAGTGCCACCATTAGCAGTTAAAAAGCACGCAGCACCATCAAACCCTGTTTTACCCCAGAAGCGTGATTTCTGAAAGCAGAGGTTAGGATTAGTCTTCTTAGAAATATCCAGCCCACTTAGTGTAAGTGTAGGTAATACAACTATTTTACTGATAAGAATGTCTAGTGTAAAGAAATGAACTGGAAATGTTAAATTTGATAGACATATTATAACAGCACTATTTCAATACTGTAAGTTGTTAAACCTAAGTATGAGGATATTTTTGGTGTTGTGACTAAGAGCCTGCCCAGAGTGGTGCAGCAGGCACAGAGAAAACTGCTCAGAACTGTGAATGTATACATACTGAATCCACTGTTCAGGTTCTTTCATTGGTGACGTCCTGAACAGTAAGACCCATGACTCACACTTAACATAGTACTATTTTACTCTACACCCTTCAGTAGACATGAATTTGGTATAAGATCAGATGAGCCCACCTAGCAAAACTGGAAGCAGAAAATACCAAAGTAAGAAGTTTCAGAACATCTTACAAATAAAATGCAGATGGAAGCATAAAAGTTAGCTTCATCTCTCAACAGCTTCAGTCTGCTACAATTCATAAAACACTACATTTTGGGAAAGCAATGCAAGATTGTAAGAACCGAAGAGTTAAGAACACTCCATTACACTAAACACTGGCATATTTATCAGTTTGATCTGTAGACATAATTTGGTTATGCACACACCACATATGGGGCATCTGCTACTTAAGACAAAAAGAAAGACTATGCCTCTGACAAATCCTACACTGGCTAGAGTTCTAGGTTAGAGTTTGGGTTTTGATTCTGTATACCAGGTACAGGCAAAATCACATTCAAAAGCCAAGGAAACAATCTAGTTTTTCTCACAACATTTTGAATTTAGGGGGGCTATCAAAACCTACAGAAAAAAAGAATAAAGAAATTTTTGTCTTCAGCTCTTAAAAAAAATCTTTCACAACTGTGTTCTGTCACTAACTGAAAACAAACCAGAAACATTACTCTTAAGATTCCCTTTCAAACACAGTCCATGAGGCACCCTTGTCATTACATAAGCTGCTGCCCTCCAAAGGGAGTTTTGATGGATATAAAGCAAAGTACATTGTGCCTATGCACACAACAGTGCAGCATGAGGCAAAGCCTACGTAGTATTATCATCAGGTCATACAGCCATGACAAAAAAAACCTTGAAAGGTGCTTTCACAGGGTACTTCTTATAGCAGTTAATCTGTCTCCAAATACAAACATGTCACTTGGTGCTCAACTCCCCAACCACTGCTGTCTAAACTGCAACTCACCTGCTCAGCGTGTAAGAACTTTCTCCCTTTTTTCTCCCTCCATTGCTCATTTGTAAACAATCTAAAGTTGTATGTACATTAAACATAGCTCATTTTAATGAATGGATTCTTCTCTCCAGCACCATGACAGAATACTAAAAAAACCCACCAAATCCAAAACTTACTTCTTCCAGGTTTGCGAACCTCTTTCATCATTTTAATTTTGATATCAGCATTGTTTCCTTCCAACATTATGGGTGTTATTTTAAATGAATTCGGCACAGACTCAGAAGTAGATTCTGTCACTCCTTTTTGGTCATCTCCAGAGACACTGTAATTTAGAGGCCCTCGAACAAGTGTATTGGTACCAGGTTTATGATCCAACCCATCTTCACTTAAGCAATTGAATTCAACAGGTAGAGAGTCTAAGTCATTGGATAACATTTCATCCTCTCCCATTGCAGCTGGAGCCGAAGGAGCCATCTGCAGAGGTAACCCATCAATTTGCTTTTCCAGTGACTGACAGTTTTCTGCTTTCTTCTCACCATTAGCATCTTGGACCACGCTGTTGTTGGTATCTACAAATTAAAAACACGTGTCTTACTAGTGCATTATTGCATTATCATAAAGAAAAGGAAATAGTTTTGTACCCTTTTTTGTTTCAAAGTACTGTGTGGTGATCTGACAGTAGTGATTTAACTCTCCTATGCTTCTATTCAACCTTGGATGTGACCAAGCCAATGCTCCCCCCAATACACACTGTTACCATCTCGTATCACTATAATGAAGTCACCATTTTCTGTATTCCTGTTGTAGTGTTATGACTTCTAATGTTTTCCTTTCTTCCCCCAATTATAGATAACAGAGTTTTCTTCTGACTCCACTTGCTGCAAGAGGTGGGCAAGAGAATTAGGATTTGTGGGAAACGAAAACATAGCCACTTTTTAACTTTCCCACCACAGAATACACATTTGAGAACTAAAAGAAATACTACCTCCAACGTAGTAAGATTTCAATATTATATTTTTTAAAAAAAACAGTTTGAAGTTCTTTTTTCATTCAAGGCTTCATTAGCTATTCCAGCAGCCCATTTATATTGGCCAACAAAAGAAACATTAACACTAGAGCTTACACATGCAGGGTAACAGATGCTTTTGAATCAGAAAGCACAGGTGAAAGCATTTAATTTGGTTGGCTGGTTTTTAACCAATGTTCCTACCTGTGACCAAACAGGCTACTGTACAAGTCAATATACCTTTATTTCCGGGGACACTTTTGAAGTTCAGAGATGATGGGGATCCAGAAGTTGTCGGTGGCCCTTTCCCACCAACATGATTCGTTACAACTGGTGGTGATTGTGGTCGTCTCAACAGTGGTGACATGCTACGTCTTCTCTTTAGTGATGCTGGAGTATTAGGCTCTCCAGGACGCTTAATCTTATTCTGAGGCCCAGCAACAAATTCATCTGCTTCATCTATCATCATACCCTAAAAAAGAAAACCAAAAAAACTTTAAGGAACAGGATAAAATAGAAAATGTGTAATCATTCACTGATAGAGTAAGTCCCTCTGTGTTAAAACTTAGGTGGTTTTCTGAACACTTTAAAGCTGTCAGTACAGAGATACCTAGTGTACAGTGTAACCAGAGAAAGCCCAGTGCCACTCCGTAAATCAGTGTGATTCCTTCCACGTGACTCTTGGGCATGACACACATGACAGAAAAGCTACACAGGTTAGCAAAATACTGCAGTTGCAGGAGACACTTTCTGCTCAGAAATTATTTCAATCCATGTTAAAATATAAAGATACAGAACACACCTTCTTATCCTGCTTAAATGGATTGCCAAATGTATGAAGTCTTTTTGGTTGATCCGGGTCAATCTCTCGAAGGGGTGAAGGCATCATTTTCAGGTATTCCTGGTAATTTCCCATTTGAGCAACAGGAACACTATGAAGGCAGTCTGCAACAGAACCAGTTTACCTTAACTCAAAGGCAGTACAGACTTCACACACTTTAATTACAAGCATTCGTGCATAAGAACTACACCATGTCTTTTCACTATGGAGGAAGAGCTGAAGACTACAATTTTACAAACAAGGCTGGCAAGAGGTGAGCTTAACTGACAGAAGAATGGAAAATAAGTACATTTAATCTCTATGCTAACAAGTGCATTTTTAGACCACCACCACTGGACAAATGTAAAGCAAAGTAAGACTCCTCTGCTTGAAGCCTCCATCGCTAGAAAAAGAAAGTCTCCTGAACCTTAGCGTACAAAAAAAGCTCTCCCATGAAACTCACATCTACAATTCACAGCAAGCATGACATCTTGCATGACAGCAGGCAAAATTCCTTCCTTTCCCTTCAGAGTCAAGAAAAGGACACTGACTGACTTAACAAATGACTTCTTGTCCATTTCTGCTCCCACACCCAGGACACAAAACAGTACTTCAGGGAATAAAATATAGCTGCATTCTGTCCAAATTGTTTCATAGACATGAAATCTTAAAATTCTGTGAAATTAAGAACAGTGGCTACTTACCTTCATCCTGCCCTGAGATAAGCCTGTGTGTTTTCAGAAGATTGGTTCTCATCCTAGTTAGCTGGTCTAGAAGACTGCGACGAGGAATGTCATATGCGTTTCTGAATGCCTGTGGCTTCAAATCCTGGTTTTATAACAGACAAATAACTTTAGTGAGCCCATCAATTCTCATGCACAGAGAAATTTCTCTACAGACTGTAATAATGTTAACTATTAACCAAATGGTTCTGAAGCAACTACACAGCTTCATAACTGGATGAAGAGACTCAGTGTCTGTCTTCTCAACACGACCTTATTCTGCATTATTGCTTTCAGCCCCATTAAGAGACTAAGCGTGCTAATTTTTGGATGAACAACATTAGCTGTCTTTTGCAGAGACTGTCACTTAAAACACAGTAATCTTTGTTTACTACCATGAGATTTTCAGTGTCCCAACGTTCAGTGGAAAAAATGGCATTATTTCTCAGTATTTACTGAGCCCATGCTGCACTTTCCAGAATTCAACAATACTTCCTTCCTTTTTCTACACTAAGTCCATAAAAGTTATCCATTTCAAACAAATGAGATCAACAGCTTAATCACAAGAGAGCACTATGCTGTTTACCTTGTTTAGAAGTCCTATGTGGAAGCCAGCAAATTCTTTAACATTCATTTCCGCCAGTCTCAGTGGAGATTCCCCAGTGATCCCTTGCAGCAGTTGTTTGAAATCCCTACTGTGTACCAAGGACAGGCCACTGGAGTGGTTTTTCACTTTTATTCCAATTTCTTGTGGAACTTTCTTACCCACTGAACCTATTATCCGCTCCGACTCTATTTTTGTCTAAAATGGAATCACATCATGAGTTAAAGAATCAGCTGCCATTGCACATTTCAGTATAGAGCACATAGTACATTAACAGAATAAAACCAAAAATTTAGTTCCCAACTACTGAAGAAGTGGGAGAACTACCTACCCAAGGATATATTGGATTACACAGATTACATCTCAAGTAGAAAGAAATCCTAAATGTGCTAGCATATGGAAAAATATTTAGGCAGTGTATCTAAATTTATCTGCCAGCAGAAGGTCTGTGAAAACCCTGATGTTGCTGCAAGTCTGGAGACTTTCATATCCCTGAAGATTCATCTTTTAAGGGAATGAAAAAAAATCAACAGAAGGTGGGATGTGCCTTTGGCTATTATTAAATTGCATCTAAAACAAGACCATTACTTGGTTACAATGTCAAATTTTGTTTTTGAAAGAACCTACAAACTAAGGTTTGCGCTGTGTGTTAAGAGTTTTTTAAAATTTGCTTCTTCAGTAACTTTCTAAAACATATTGCTTGCAGGCAGTTTTACTGTATTAAGCTTTAACTATAATCAAAGTAAGGGGTTTTTTTACCCACTTTTAGTACCTCCAAAAAACCCCAACCAAACAAACCTCCAAAACCCACAGTGATTGTAACCCACTTCCCCCAAAACTCATCCTCTGCAGAGTTTGCCTCATTATCTGTGGGAAACTCTGAATCCTAGGCCAGCAAGAGCACATCAAAACTCTGGAACTGCTTGTTCCTATACAGGAGATTATAATGCATCCAACACATTTGAACTGTTTCATGTGCTGAGAATTTCTGTGAAAACCACAGCAGCCATTTCAAGCCATTCCAGCTCCATTTTACAGATCAGTAATATGAATTTGCATATCATTAAGTTATCAAAATATTATGGGAAGTTTTATGTCTAAAGGATGCTCAGTGAATCAGAGGCTTTTCCAATGAATTTTGTGCATTCTGTAAAGCAAAGGATTGTTTTCCTTTGTAATTTTTAAAGCTGCACTGCTTCCCCACTGACTTCCAGATATTAAACTACTGCTGTAGTTTAAACTGTTTTAAACTGTTTGTGCTAAGGAGGGATGGCTAAGGAGGCTTTCAGACAGTTACACCTGAAATGGCATTCTTGACAAACAGAAAGAGATGTGTAAAGAGTATGTCCCACCAGGTCACACTTAACACATAGAACAGATTTGACCTGAGGGGAACAGGAAGCTCAGCTATAAAGCTTGAGCTGTGATTTTATTCTTCATGGATGAGAACACACATATTTTTCAGAACATACAAATTGCCAAGGCACACATGGAAATAAACAGGAGACTGAGAGCAAGCCTCTGACTTCAGCTGTGAAGAACAATGGCAAGAACAGTCTCAAATCCAATTAGTGATAGTCTTTGGAGTTTAAAATCTAGCAGATAGTTTAAATATAGTTGAAGAGGCCTCCTTCCCACTCCCCTCCACTACTTACAGAAAGCACAATCACTGGCTACAGAACCACTCTGTATTCATCCAAAGTTGCAGTGGAAATGCTCACCAATCATCAATTATGACAAATGCTGTACACCCATATGAACTCCCACAGGGATTAATTGCTTTATAATGAGATTACCACACACTAAATAATCAACGCACTTCTAATTGCAAAGGTTTTATCAATACTACCTGTTGGCTGAGTTTTTTAAGGTAAGAGATAACACTGTAACTAAGTCCACAATCTAAATTATCTGATATCAGATTTGGAGCTCCCATCATCCTTAGGGCTTTCTTTAATGGCTATAAGGAAAACAAAATACACAATAGTAAGAGAATAAGTCTTTAAAAAAAAATTTATAAGATCAATTACAGGAAGCTAAGGCACATGGATTAGTGCTCTAGCTTTTCCACTTTTGGCCACTAAAATCCAAGTCTATTCATATAAAGTGTGACATGAGTTTGGTAGTCTAACTAGCTTGCAATGGACATTTGCCACATACCAAGACACCACTCAGTGTGGTGCCAATGGTAATTTCCACTCAAAGGCTCAGTACCAGAATAGCCGGGATGATGCAAGTCCATATTGAGGTGCATTGTCCAAGCTACATTTATAGGTGACACAGTGCCTCCCCCCTCACCCTTTACTTGGCCCAGCCAGTTCTCTTAGTATTGACTTCCCATGCCCTAGCATTTCACCCACATTAACAAATAAATCTGCATTTTCCTTATGAAGTTAAAAAAATAATAACAGATTTTGCTTATCTGAACAATCATAATAACCTCTAATCAAACATTGTTTAATACGTAACAAATATAAAATACATTTAATATTTTAAATAGTTAATATTAAGTAATATCACTAGAAATTCACTTCTTTAAAATGTTTGACTTGATCTACAAATTTCTGCGAAGCAAAATGTTTACTACCAAAAATTTCATCATAATTATCTTCAAAAGATTTAATAGGAAGAGGTATGATACACAAGACTCTGGTTCCACCAGTCATTATACCCAGCATAATGAAACAAGAAAAAGAACATACCAGTAAGTAGTAAGGAGGCATTGTTTTTAAGTAGTTGTCAAAAGCCTGTCGCCACTTCAGATTTGGCTTAAGTTTGTGAACCTTAAACAAGTCATCTGTAACAAGGAAAACAATGAAAGAAGATAACATTTATATAGTCCCAGATCACAGTATTATCCAAAATTCAACATGCTTGATTTCCCCCCCACCCTTTTCTTCTTCCACCCATCTCCCAATGGGGTTTCCCCACAACCGTTGTTCTTAATCTTAGGTTTGAAGGATTATGAATCCCCAGTCCTAGCTGCAGTAGACAATCCCAAACAGGACCTCATTATAATCAAATTTACAAGGTACACCAGACACAACTACTAGCAGCATGGAAGGGGCAACAGATCCACCTGTTAAGTTTCCCCTCTCTTGCCTCTTTCTTGCATCACCAAGCACTTCCTGTAACTGATTAAACCAATAATTTCATTCCATTTTCTTTTGTGTAACCTGTATGATAAATTCTGGTCTTCAGTAAAAATGTTCTTGGGCATCAAAAGAATAGAAAAAAGCACATAAGAGCACGGGGGAGCCTTCTGTTCAGTTTTGCTGGTCTATGCTCATAACAGCAGATGTCCAGCAGAGAAGAGATGAGGTACCTCCAGCCTCACTGTCTGCCTTATGCCAGAGCAGCAAACTCTCCCACAGATACAGACTTTTAAGATAGGGACAAACAGACAATTTCTTTTGGATACCATTTTACAAATACCTTGCTGGCACTGGAGATGTGCACTTTGCTGTTTGTTAATCACCAGGTTCAAGCATGTCCCTATTTCTCTACATACTATGAACTGTAATGGCAATCTCTCAACATCAAAAAAGAACACAGTATCCTGCAATTTATCACTTATGAATTATCAATTGAAATCAAATGTCTCATCAGCAGGACTGCAGTATGCTGGCAAACTGAGGCTAATAGAAGGATACATGGAGACTGGAGAAAGGGATGTCCAAAAATTAACTGGGGAATGCTGCAGGAGAGAGATGCACAGAAGAGTGTGTGCACAAGACAGATGCAGCAAGGAGACCTTCTCTCCAAACTGAATTTTCAGGAAGATGTATTTGGAGAAGAATATTTGACTTGCACAATACTCTGCACAGACAAAAGCTGTTAAGATGCAGCTTTCCAAATTCTCACAGGCATACATTTAATTACAGGTATTTTTCTATCTAAATGAATTCGGTATCACATATGAAAACCAGGCTACAGATGCCACTTTGTCTCTTTCCTGGCCTCATGGAAGGTGGGGAGGCAGTTTGAGATGACAAGTTAGAATTCCATTTAAAATCTCGATATACTTAGCACTACTATCCAAAAAACCCAGTGATGGTATCATAACATATGATAAATATAAAGTAATATTCATTCTTATCAGACTATTAGCTTTTTGCAGCAAAATGGAAATTATACCCCTCCTCTCCAAAATTCAAAAGGGAAGTTAAAAACAGGTAAAATGTTCAGTGTAAAAGCGTTAAAGTTTAATGTTGGTAGGAGTACAGCTGGAATTTTAAACCCCTTATCAACACTTTATTACATCTCATTCCCTGCACTGTAAAGGCTGCAGCAGTACAGAACCGCTCCAGTTCAAATGTACAGCCACTCTTAAATGGCACAGACACTCGCATCTCAGCCAGCTCTCTTGCTCTCACTCCACAGCATAGCTGTAGTCTGAAACAGCTAATGTGAAAGCACCTCCCCCATCTTTGCTATCCACATTAGTTCTCAAATCTAAGCAGAGCTTTAGAAAATATTTGTCTGTTGAAAAAAGCCACAGCACGAACTCACTGCAGGAACTCCTATCTTCTAAATGGAAGTCAGTCACAAGTCTCAAAGACATCACCATCAGCATGTTACCTGCCTCTATCACAAGAGTTTGAGACATACGGTGTCAGAAGATTGTAACACGAGCATTTGAAATACTTTTCTGTGCCCTGCACTGCACACAATCATTTACATCAATGAGCAAACAAAGAGTTAACTATGCCTTTCACAGATTACATCCCAAACTTCTGTACGTAAAATCCAAAAGTATTGAAAAAAATCCATTTTTAAGTTAGTTTAACTCAATATGCTCATTTTCAGACACTACCCTCTGTATCATCCACATAATGCAGAATTCTTTTTAATTCTAAACTTGGAGGGAGCTAAAAGCTCAGGAATTGGGAACACGGTATTGAAATCCACTAAAAAAGGGGTCACAAGCGGCAATAATTCAAGAGATTGGGTAAAACTACAGACAGATCAGTTAACTGACAACTGCTGCAAATTATTTATCCACTTCAGATTGATGTGCAGAACAACCAGACTTCTCACAATCAGGATACCAACAAACATCTTTAGCACCCAGTACCACATAAGGGGACTTGATGCATTTTCAAGTTCAGTGAACAATTAAAAAAATAAAGCACAAGAGAGAAAATGATCAGCAGTTAATTTTAGCAATTCAGCAGGTGCCTAATTACCAGAACAGTTAGTGTGACAACAGTCTAGTAGTGATACCTTGCACCATGTAAACCAAAGTAAAAGCACTTTTTCTGTTAAATCATCACTCAAATTCCAGCTGACCAACTACACCACCATTCCCTCTTGATTCCCGATTCCCTGTGAAGCTTTTTAACACCTCTGACTAATGTATATACTACCTTTGTTTTAAGCAGTAGAGACAGATGATTTTACACTCAGAGCAGTATCCTTCCTTGCAAGCAATCTAGCCAAAATTAAGGCACGACAATGTAAACCAGTATCTACCATTAAAAAAATAGAAGGTATCCTGGCCTTTTTTTTTTCCCATTGATACAAAACATCTTTCTCACTTCCAGTGCCACAGCATGCTGCAGTCACGTTTCTGAGAAAGATAGCTGCTGGTTTAAAAAAAAATCAAATAAAAATTAAAAAAATCTTTACTTGCAGATTCTCTCAAGAAGCCTGTGAAAACATCAAAGGAAACTGTCCATGCTGCAGCCATTCATGGTCAGATATTTTCTAAATATTCATCCTTTTGCATATTTGGAAGCACAGAGGAAAGATATTAACCACCTTCTCACAGTATTTTTCTTCATGCATTTCATTACTGCTTCTGCTGACACTCCCAATGAATAATAACTCCTGTAGCACATCAAGTGCTGGTCCTCCCACTAACACATCTAAGATCAGCCAAGGATCAGCCAAGGAAACATCCTAGGCAAGGAAGGAGAATCTGAAAGCAAGCCTCATTACTAAGTGCTTTCTCTCTCTCTCAACCTCTTGCTTGACTTCTGCTTTAAGAACTGAGCTGTACAACTGTTTTTAAACAATACCTGAAGTACAAATGTTTTGCTAGTATGAGTTAAAGGCAATAATCCTTCAAGAGAAAATTTCTTTATTTTGTGGGAGAATCATATTCAGCGTCAAAGTACATCAGCAACTATGAAAAATTCTTTGTTCAGAAGTCTGTCCCACAGAAAACAGAAAAAAAAAACCCAATGACATCTCTCCTCCTCAGTTGTCAGAGCGAGCCATGACCCCAGGCTAGTCACGATGTCTTTTTCCTGCTAATGCAAAAGGAGCTACACAGATTCAGCAGCATACCACACATGGCCTGTCTCACCTCTAAGGAGAGCTAGAGACCAGAACTCTTGTCAAGCAACCAGAGTGCATAGGTCAGGTTAGCACAAAGACTCTTCACTGTTCCATGAAGTCTCATTAATTGGTTCCTTTCCTTACAATGCTTCAGATTTTACAAGCAGACCCATTAAGTTATAAGTTAGGAGAGGCTACAGTGTTCCCAAATCCACTCTTGCAGAAAACAACATATAAAAATCACTAAATCTATAGGATGTGCTATGATCTTCAGTCACAGATCACTACAACTTGTTTCAGTTTACTCAAACATCAACTGCAACTTTCCTCACGTATATCTGTATTACCTGTCTTTTAGGACTGTCTCTTAACACTGTTTTCTAGAAACAGAATTAAAACTCCCCGGCTCAAGAATTCAGCCAGAAAAAAAAAGACTTATTTGGTTCTGTTTGTAAGGTCAAACACACTTCATAAAACAGCACAAATAATACAGCTGTAAGGTGGTTTTGGCTTTGCCTGAAAGAGTCGCTAGAAGGAATGGAGAGAGATTATCTGTGGTACTATCTCAAGCTGTATCCCAGTCCTCCAACACAATATTCTACCAGTAGAGCAGTGGCCATTAGAACTGCACTGATGCAGCAACATGAACTTTAGTGGCTGAAGAGAGCAGATTTATCCCGGGCTGGGAAGTTACCACATCCTTTATATGGTTTTACACAATCAAATCAGTCCTCTGCTGAGAAATCGGGCTGATACATCATCACTATTGCTATATGTTAAGACCGAAGTCCCTAATGGCAAACAGAGCCAGTATTTTTTAAAACATGTACAAATAATGTAAGAGATACTTGTGTATCATCTTAATAATTTTCTGTACTACTAAGCAGAAAAGGGGCCAAATCTGCTTCCAAGGTTTATGCACATTCCACAGAACTTAGTGCCATCATGCCTTAGAGACAAAGGATCAGACAAAGTTCTGAAACAAGATGCGAACCTAATACCATTGTATATGTCTTTGTCTTAATAATATGGAATGAGCAGTATTTGCATTCTAGAGAAATGTAGAAGTTCTGCATTTTCATTTAAACAGCCTTCACAAATTTCTGATGTGGGATACCAGGTGAGTAAGAGAACTACAAGTACTAAAAACTGCCTTTCTTTAAAGAGTAGGAAGAACTCAACACCCCTGCAAAACAGGCAGGGGAAAGAGAAGAGCTGCTATGGAAGACACAATAGAACCGCAAACATTAACATCAAAATGAATAAAGAATTAATTCAGTATCAGTGATGGCTTTTTAGTTAGTAGATCTGACGCAGTAATTTGTAGACACAAACTTGCAGAAACTCTGATGCAGTCTAGAAGTATCCTACTTGAACGCTTTTGGAAAATTAGGCTACAGAGATGATTCTATAAGACACATCCAAATTACCAGCAAGAACAAATGTCCTTTTATGGTTATGACCACAATTATGAAAAAACATTCTTGAACTGCTTAGGGTTTTTTGTTTCTAGAAATGAACGGAAAAATCCTGTGTAAGACATTAAGAGTCAGTATCAATTCTCTTGATCTCCACTGTTATTAAGCATCACTAAACACATGCACAAAAAACAGAAGAAAAAAAGCCTACACAAGTTAGAAGCACCCAAAACCTCTTCTCTTTGCCATTACCTTTATGCCAAAAACCTAACAGCCAACTGTGGCAGTTATTCACACAGCAACTTCACATACTGTCTTTCCTGTAGAAAATAATTTCATTGTGGGAGTGAAAAAAAAAATCCAATGGTCCTTTGGGCGGGGAAGAAATGCAGACCATTTCACTGTTCAAATTCCTTCTTACTGCTCTAAACTGCATTAGGGAATTCCCTTTTCCCAACACCCATGACAAACACTGTGATCTTCCTGTAAAAAATTAGCTGCTACAAGAGCAACTGCAAAACCTGGATACACCACACCCTAAATGAGGGAAAAGAATGGAGGTTGAAGCTTACTCCAGGTTAAGGAAGAGGCTACGTGTCTAGGAGGTGAACAGCATCAAACATGCACTGGAAGCAGGTAGCTCTCCTCCTCTGCTGGAGAGAAAAAAAGGGAGAGGGGGTATGAAAATCCTCTCCTCCCAAATTACAAGAGTTTGCAACATTCTCTACTCTCTGATCTCCATTATTTTATAATGTCTCAAACTAAGGAATAACACCAACCATTATCGGTTTTCTTTTACTCTGAAGCAGATGCATTTGGAGTCCAATGCAAATGTATTACCTACCTAACAATGGAAGTAAAACAGGATAGTTGTAAGGCATCACAAAGAGGTTTACACAGGTTAAAGTAGTGCTTGCTTTTAAATACCCGAATGGATGGCCAAGTTCGCTGTACTTTCCACTGCTACTCACAAATACCTGATAAAGAATAAGAGACACCAGTGTATTAGAAGAATATGAAGCATGGGGCATTTAAATATTACAATCAATCTGCATCCAACTACATTGAGACATCAAATCCCTAAGATCAGCCAAGTTTAAGGTTGCACACATAAGCATGAATATACATTAAATATTCCTCAGTCACAAAATTGAGCCATGCAACATGTAAGTGAACCCCCAGACACTATGGAAATGCTTTTTCCAGTAAAATCTTCAGTGCTTTAATTAAACCACTTCGAAGTGATGCTTTGAAGTTTTTAGAATTATTTCAAATAGGTTAGGGGACATCTGTTGAAAGTATGTTAAAAAAACGCCTATGTGCAATTAGTCTTCTGACTCATAAAACAGCACAGCTAAAAGTTACAACACTGATAAAGGAAATCTCAAACTTATAAAGTGTAGAAATTAAGCAAACAAATACTGAAGGAACATATTTTTAATTATGCCAAATGCCAACATTCTTGACATTGACATTTTCCTAGCTTTTGAAATGCATATTTATGGGTTTATCAACCCTGAAAACCAATACATGCAACTACTTCAACAGAATAAAGAATAATACACTCTTATTGTGAAAGTCAAAATAGCCCACATCTAATATAAAATAGCTTTCCTAGAAAAAAAAAAAACCCTAAAACTAATGGTAAACCTTGCAGTAGAAACAAGTGGTTTTCCTCTGTTTTTTCAGTGAAAAGGCATAGGGTTTGTTATGCGGTTTCTAGGACAATTAGTCTATTTCTGTAGTTTGTAATGTTCTGATATGTAGCTGGGAGAAGAAAAGCAGCTTTTGAAAAACCACAGATCCATTTTAATAACTCAAGCACATAATGTACCTACAAACGCTTAAAGGACATTCTAGAAATTAAAGCAGCCTTAGTTTTTCTTCCAAATACTCATGTTATATTTTCAGTTAAGTTATAATATTTATTAGGTAATCAGAAACATGAAAAAGACAATTCCAAATCCATCTTCCCAGCTTAAGTATCATACTAAGCAAACTCCTGGTGTCTGTATTAAGCTATTCTTTACAAGAACACCATTGCAAAGGGAATTGCATGCCTTATGGTGCAGAGGATGCATAAACAAGTTAGTTATTAAAAAAAAAACCCAATAATCACAAAAGGAGCAAGTAACAAAGAATTTCAGCAACACATCTTTGACCTCTTCCAGGCCAACCTAGTCAAGAACATCAAGACCTTCTATTCAATGCCCAGTAGCAGTTTCAACCAACTAGTGGAAATTATTTGCCGCTGCGGGTTAGGTAACACAATGGAAACTAGTGCTAGGTTTTCCCCATAAGCAAATAGAAGCCCACAGAGAATTTCAGTTTAGTAAAAAATAGAACCTGCAGGGCACATTTCTTAGCAAAATGAGATGGACCTAGAAACAAAATGAAATTACATGATCACAAAGCCTGTAGAGGAAACACTCATTCTGACTTCTGACAATTCTATTAGAAAGGAGGTAACTGAAACCTTGACACGTTTCTTCTCATCAAATACAGAGTCCGCAAGCAGAACCCAGTTCTCCAGACTTACGAAGCCTCAAGCACCTCAGGATGTCTACTACACTTCTAGAATCAAATAAAGGTCAAATACCTGCCAGCAGGTATGGGGAGACTTTCGTTCCAAGATGTACTGTGTTAAAGGTGAAGGTTCAAGCTCGTACTTGTCGAAAGGAAGCTTGTCTATTACCATTGGTTCACAATCAACACAGGAGAATCTCACAACAGGGTGAGCTGTGCGTGGAGGCTAAAAGAGGGGAAAAGATGTATATAAATTGTCTGGTACTTATGGTTAACAAGTTAGTTTTCTGAAGGCTCATATGCATGTATTTTATCATCCTATAGTCCTAAATTCTCAGTTTCTCGCATTTCCTTTAAAAGACGCAAGTTCCCACAACAGAATATAAGTGAAGTCATTCTGTAACTTAAAATAACAGCCACACATACATGTTTTCTCTTCCCACCAAAAGAAAAATATGATTAATATTCAACTATTTATCTTGATATTTAAAAGTCTCCAAGCCACTCAACCTATTTTACTGGTTGGGTTATAGAGAAAAAAATCAGGTTAACAGAAAAAAAACACTGCTTCACCACTTGTTCTCAGAGTTATAGACATGAAACCGCTCACTTTGCAAAGATCATCTCAAGATACCCCTTTCCAAGTCTATTTTTTTGAATCATGGTGGTAAAAGAAAACTTGAAACTTGCCAAGTAGAGAGAAACAACACACCTAGCAAAAGAGTCATATTTATAAAGGCTCGTGAGACATGCAAAACATCATTTCAGTAAGAAAAGGAGAAATGAAAGTTGGTTTTCCCTCATTTTCTGAATTGCATAATTCTTCTGTTTCAATTAATTCTTTCTGCTAATGAAAGAAGAGCCCATACATGAAGAAAACTAAGCAGAAAAAACACTGCTCATCTTCTACCAAAACAAGCATTGCTTTTTCAATATAAATGCATTTTATAAAGGTTTGATTATAATTTAGGCCTACTATAATTTGTGGTATGCAAAGCAATTTAATGTTACATTTTACAATCTTTTAAAAGCCATTTACCAAATTAAGTAAACCTTTTAGATGCCAAAAACATCACAGTGTACGTTATCTACATTAGCTTATACCATGCTGCAATAGTTCTAACTACACTTCTAAAGCAAAGTCAGACCACAGCAGTAAATTAAAAAAATTTAAAATACTGTAGTATTAATTTTCAGTCTGTTTAATTAGGTATAGAAACCTGCTTTCAGTCCTTGTTTTACTTACCAGTGTTGGCGAATTTTGATCAGGCCAAAAAGACTCTGGGATTGGCCAATGCCCAACAGGAACACCAGTCTTAGGGTTAGGCCGTACATAAATGAGTTTATGACAACTATGCCATGGTTGAGAACCGAAAGAATTGATGGGCCTGGATGAATCAACAAGTCCATCTAGAATTTAAACAAAACAAAATAACAATAAAAAGTTTAAAAACAAGCTACAAGCAAGCATTTATCTCCCAGCAAAGTTTCTGTACTAGTGACCAACCAGGTATTTCATAGAATCGTAACTGTTTAGGTTAGAAAAGAACTTTAAGATCATTAAATCCAACCATTAACCTAACTCTACCAAGCCCACTGGCTAAACCAAGTCCTTAAGCTCCTACGTAACTTTTAAAATCACCTAGGAATGGTGAGTCAATCACCACCCTGGGCTTGTCATCAAGCCTATTCCAATGCTTGATGACTCTTCAAATGAAGATGTTCCTATATCTAACCTAAACTTCCCCTGGAAATTGAGGGTATTTCCTCTTTTCTTATCACTTGCTAGTTACTGTGGACACACACAGGTGTCAAAAACGTTGCCTACAGCATCTGGGGCTTCAGCACAAGGTCCTGTTACCTTTCCACTGCCAGCTCTGGTGCACAGGGAGTCCATTTACAACCATTTCAAACACACACAGACGTTTGTATCAGTGGTTACAACAACTCTATCAAAATGCAGAACAGCATCATTTGAAAAACAGTGATAACATTTGCCCACATCTCCTCTTCTGCTCCTATGGCACAGATACTGGGTACTTAGTGCATCAAGGCATACTCACATCGAAGTGATTACGGAAAACACTAGCTGCTTAAGCTTAGTACTTTGACACAGACCTAGCAGACAACAACAAGCCTATCAGTTTTAGTTCTGCTACATCTGTACAGTCTGATAATTTGCACTTGAGTCTTTTCACACAGGACACAAAGCTCACTGACTGGTGCTGCCACTACTGGAAACAAAAACTGGAGAAACATTTCACAGAAAGGGCAGATGCACCTTGCAAGAACAGTGTTTGTCACTTTTTTAATTAGTAAAAATTCACAGGTCACTTAACCCTCACTTCTCTACTGGAAAGACCAGTGTTCTCCACCAGTCTGTACAGGCACATACTCTACACTGAGGACAAAGATAGCAGCAATACAAAATCTCAGCATTAGGTTTTGAAGGATGCTCTTCAAAACAAACTGCACAGCAGACATCAGATATTTAAAGAATCTTCCTAATTTAAAAAAAAAATTACACCACTCATTTTCCTCTCACTAGACTGCTGGCCAGTAATACCATGCAAAAACCATTTTGACACCTGTAAGTTTGGTTCTCTGTATTAGACACAGTGATCTTTATAGCTTTGGTAAAGCTCATCCTATTTCTCTCTAGTTCAGGCTTTTCTCAGTTCACATAAAAGACAGAAAGTCTCAGTACTTTTGTACATTTATACCACCACTTAAGTGTGACAACAAATTAAAAAAGAAATTTCACCAACCATCCTGTCACACAGGAGAACATTCGAGCCAGCAGACATAGTAATCTGTTGAGGTGGTGTCCTGCACAACACTATAGGAAAGCCCTTCATCAGAGTGTCATTTAGATAGGCAAAAGGAGAAAATAATAAATACATATACAGCAATAAAAAAATGATTCAAAAAACGAAAGCAGGAATAAAGGTCATACTAGAATGCTAAGCGAATCCTCAAACCTATTAAGTTTCTGATATTCCAGGAACATCCTCATTTTCCAATATAATTTCTGCAAAGCTGAAAAACAGCTCCACATTTTCCTCTTCCCTGTTATGTACTTAACTTGCAGCAAGCAGGTTGTGTTGTGATCAACTAGCAGAATGAACATGTCAGAAAATTAAGCACTGAGATGACTTGAGAGATATTTTAGTGTTTTACTACACTAGTCATGGATTTCATTATTTTCAAATCCAGTTTTAACACTGTTATTCAAACATTAATATTTCCTACAAACACTCTCTTCCTGGGACCCCAACAAAGAAATGAAAGAAGAAATGACAAGAAAACTTGTAAGCAGTTAGTCCATCCATACACGAGCAAATTGGTGACCACTTATCAAGGATCAACGAAACACTTGTGAAAATTAACAAGACCAAACATAAATTAACTAGTAGAAAGCTATGAATAGCACATTGATTCTGATTTGGAGTAGTGAAAGGTACCAGAACTCTGTCACTGAAGCATATGAGCTTTATAGCTTAACTGCTTTTACAGGATGTGTACGCATCCAATGGATTCTGTACCCATCCAATGGATTCTGTACCCAACAGAGAAAAGCTGGCAGGAAGAACACTCAAGATACTTCAATGCATACTTTGTATGCATTTGGATGCATACAAAACATTTTTTAACATCAGGAGAAAAACAAAAACAAACAAAAAAACCCCCACAAACAAACCAAAACAGTTACTATACCTTCTCCAATAGGAGGTGGATCTGGTCCTGACTTTTCAAAATTGATAACAACTCCACTTTGGACTTTCTGAACTAGAGACTCTAAACATTGATTCAACATTCTTTGTGTCCGAACGCAGTAAGAACGACCTATATGAGAAGTAAATTATGAAAGGAATATATGAAAGCAAGTTTTGAGTGACCTTAATTAATGAAGATGCTTTATTACTACAGTCACACTGCCAACACACTTTGTACAAGTTTATGTAAAAGGCAAAATACTTTTCAAATGCAATACAGCCAAGGATAAAAATAAAACACAACAAAACAAAAAAACCCAACCTACTGAGCTTTTTCTCATTAGTAAAAGACTGGTCATTAAGGCTAAATCAAGCTGGTCCAAGGCCAAGTTTATAAACATCCTTAAGAACATGAGATTTCACCAGGTCTATGTAATCTATCTGCATTTGTCTACCCAAATCTTACCAGCTCCTATACAATCCCAAACTTCCCTCTCCCACGCAACATTTTTTCAAGCATCAATCCAAAAAAATTCTGATTATCAAGAAAGAGACTTCAGAATTAATTATTTTAAGATTAGCCTTGCACCTGAATTAACTTCTCAGTAATACCTGTCCCACTCAACATTCAAAAAAACAACTCTCGTAACTGAGCAAAGCCAGCCATTGAAAGGACAATCTAAGAAATTTTCCAATCCCTCCTACTGGTGCATTAAGAAAATTATCTTGCATCTAAAAGTAGGAATATGGTTTTATCTTAAAGTTTTCCTATGCCACTGGAAACCAAGTTTAAAGACCACATAGATTTAGATGGACACTGAGTAACTCAGAGGGACAAAAGAGCAAGATATACAGCTGAATCATATGCAAATAAATACTTTCAAGGCAAATATCAAATGTGAACCAAAGCAAAAGAAACATCTAGTCACCTCCTGTAACTTCACACATCTGTGTGATAGCAGATTCATCAGTAGGCACACTCCCAAGCTGCTCAGGTTCAGCAGAGGCAGCTCCTGGCAAACGCAGAACTAGAGCAAACAGCCTTTGATCCCAACGAAATGGTTCTTTGGTAAGTTCACTTCCAGGCAAAGGAGAATTCAAAGGAAGATGAAGCTGGTAAAGAAAAATGAAAATGTGTTTTCAAGTACTTGGCAAACTAATACTCAAATTTATTAATTGGTCTGTCAAAAATCCCATTTCTCTCCTATCCACTGATTCACTTGAAGTTACAGTCCAAAAACCCATGTGCATTGTGAATTTAGGGACTGGGCAATGACAACATAGTTGGATTTATTCTCTATTACAAATCAGGTTGATGAAGCAGAATTACTGTAAGCAGGATAAAGCAATTAACATTAATTTCTTTTAAGATCACAACTTGAAAAGATTTATTGAAAGTTTACCTCCTCTTGAACTCCAGCCGTATTTGTTAGTTTGTTTCCATCTGTGATGGTAATCAAAATAGATGGCTCCAAAAAGAAAGGATTCCTTCCCTAGAGATGAAGGCACAGGTTAAGAGTAACCTTTACACTCAATCCTACACTTTTTGTCATTATAAATAAACAGTAAGTTGTGTAATCTTTCAAAATACTTGTCATTTTCATTCGACATACCAGAAATATTTTTAGAAGTACAAATCTCTGTCATCCAGTAATAGTACAAAACCCCACCAGCCCACAAAAGTAGTATATACACTGGTAATAATACAGAGAACTCAATTTCTTTATAACATTGGGGCAAAATGGCAGAGTACTTTTAATTGCACGCTGCAAATATCACAGAAGAGAAAGTCATTAGTTAGATAACACAAAAGTGCAAAACAGATTCACTGACATCCAACAGTAGTGTATCTATGGCCCTGGTATTTATACCATGTGGGTTCTTTGCAGTTCAGTAAGGAAAAAATGCTGGATCATTCCAGGGTATGTTCGGCAAACACAGTAAGAAAAAAGAAGAAAAAGAGTTCACAGTTCAAGTTTTAACACACAAATACCCAACATTTAAAAAATTAAGTAAAATGCAAACCCACATCTCTCCCCTTACTATGATTTACAGAAACATACACACAAAAAAGATGGCAGACTTTATAAACAATTTGTTACCTGTCCATAGTTGTCTATTCCAGACACTAATCTATTGAGATTTAACAAGTCAAACGATGACCTGAGTGCCTGCCCGAGGGTTGTCAGTCCTGAAGCCTGAAGGTTTTTCAGTTCATTCATAAATGTTGCGTGGTTTTCCTTCCACCCAGCCTATGACATAAAACAAAACAAAAGATTATTAGTTAGATTATTAGTTATTTTAGCATAACACTGTAATCAGCTGCAAGTTGTTATTTGTCTTCCCAAGAAAAATTAGATTATATTCCTGATTAATTAATATGCTGATGCATTTAGAGACTGCACACACCTAATCCACATACACCCAACTTCAACATACAGTCAAGCCTATAATGGGAGACTCAAAACATGTGCACTGTCAAACATTTTAAAACATTTACAAATGCCCAGGTCTTACAACGAAAATTGCTTTAGAGGTGATGTAATTAAAAGAGGCATTTGGGTTCAGCATGCAAATACTTTATTAGAAGAAACTGTTAAATTAGGACATCAGAAATGCAGCTACCAAAGTAACAGCAATGACAAACAAAAGATACCAGCAGTACAAATTTTGCTGCTGCTTCTGTCATGTCCATGCCTTTTTCACCCAGAAATCAAGGCTGGAAAGAGAGACCCATATGCATGTTAAGAATCTAACACAGACAGTTAAAGGAAAAACTTCGGGGTTTTAGTAGATGAGAAGCTCAACATCTATTGGAAATGCATGTTGGCAGTGCAGAAGGCCAAACACATCCTAGGCTGAATGAAAAGAAGCATCACCAGCAGGCCAAGGGAGATGATTCTCCCCCCATCTCTCCTCTTCTGAGAACACCTGAAGTAGTGGTGATAGTACAAGTGGGATGGTTTCAAACTAAAAGAACGCCAATTTAGATTAGATCTTAGGAAGAAATTCCTCACTGAGCATGGTGAGACACTGTAAAAGATTGCCCAGAGGGGTTGTGGATGCCCCTTCCCTGGAAGTGCTGGATGGGGTTCTGGGCAACCTGGTTCTACCGAGGGGTGTCCCTGCCTATCTATAACAGAGGGGATGGAACTAGATCATCTGTAAGGTCCCTTCCAACCTAAGACATTCCACGATTCCATGAAAAAAGCTAAAGAGCCAATAGTAACAGTGACTGCCATCCTTGCTCCCTAGTCACATCCTCTCCCTCAACTTCCCCAAGAAGGAAGCATGCAAGCATATTTAGAAGTATCATAATCAGCCATTTTTACATTCATTGCATGAGTCTCACTCAGCTTTTCAATTTCTCTTGTACTTCCCTCACACGCCCTCCAGGCTCATTTCATGCCCTGTAATATACCATCAAGCGCCCTCTGTGACTTCTGCATTACAAACCTCCTGCCCTTCTCCTACTTTGATATTCTGAATGCTTGCCTTCTAATTACACTCTTCTGTGTCTTTACTTGCTATCATAAAACTGTGTGGAGTGGCTGCAAACACTCCATGTAGCACAGAGCCAAATCATTGCTTAAAGCATCTCAGTATCACAACTTTTAAGTTTTGGAGGTCATGAGAAAAAAATACTGTTACTGCTGATAAAGCCTGTAGAACATTGCAAAGAACAGCAAAAAGTGATGAGGATGGGTTCATCCTACCAGGCACTCTGGATCTCATGGTACAGAAGGCTAATATACCTCTGTCTCTTAAAAAGTTGTACGTTGCAGAGACGGGATTTTAGAGAATACTAGTGTAGAAGAAGAGGCAATCAGTGCCTCAGCTAAAACAAGCAAAGCTTGAAAACCCCTGATATGCACACGATTGTCAGCCTTACTATCATATCTTCCCTCCAAAATGGTTTCTGCAGTTAGCACCCAATCACCTAGCACTGAAGACATGCCCATGCTCCAGAAAGAATCAGTTACGTGCAGAGGATCACGGTCAGCTAGTGTGGTTTTTGTTGGGATAATCTCTCAGTAGGTTCTCTCCTCCCCAGTGTACCAAGCTCAGTAGCTATCACCTGCTGATTGTGCCTGCTGTGTAAGAAACTGAAAGGACAGGATTTTCCTGTAGCTTCTAACAGTTCTATATCCCACTGTCAATCTCCAAAGCACACTGTGGGCTGCGTAGATGGTCTCAGGACTGACATAATTAGAGCCGTAAATAAATAAAACAATGGAGTAGAAAGACAGGATGTGAGATGATCAATGTCTCTGCTAAATTCTCAGACGTAAGCTAGGCGGGATTCCTTTCAGAATGGGAGTTATCATATAGAGATTCAACAAAAACAGTTCCAGTCAAGCTCAGCTCCCTAAACCAGTTCTTCAAGTTTTGAATTAGTGCAAGGGAGACAGAAAACTGTGCAGTAAGGCAAAGAATAAACAGACTCTTGATAGGACCAGCCCAGAAGCCACACTTGAAGCTGAATCTCAATAAAACATCCTCTCACAACCACAACTTAACAAAACAGCATCTCCTCAACTGAGCCATGGCAACTCCCCACACAAGCTCTCAGGCCAAGGCAGGAATAAAGTACAAACACAGCGTCATTACTGTGGAGTAAAAGCGATCATTTTTTCCAGAGTGAAATCCCAACAAGAGGATTTCTGTTATCCTACAAAGGTTTGCCTTAAAACAATCTAACATGAACAATTCAAAAATAGTCGAACCCTTAGATGCAGGTGGAACTACTTTGCCTTGTCTGGAAGGAACAACTGTCTGCTCAGCTGGCTTCTTGGGAATAGCCAGGCTCTATTTCAGAAAGTTATTTTTATAGCCACAGAACTGTTTGGGTAGGAAGGACTCTCAAGAGATTACCTAGTGCCACCATGCGCAGGGACACTTCCCACTTGACCAGGCTGCTCAAACCTGGCTTTTAATACTTCCAGGGAGAGGGCATCCACAACTTCTCTGGGCAGCCTGTGTCAAGTGTCTCATCATTCATATACTGAAGGACTTTTTCCTTACACCTCATCTAAACCTAGGTTGGTTATTTTTTCAGTCCAAAACTCTTACTCCTCACCCCTGTCACTACACTCTCTGATAAAAGAGCCCCTCCCCATATTTCCTGTAGGGCCCCTTTATGTACTGAAAGGTTGCTGTAATATCTTCCTGGAGCCTTCTCCAGGCTCAACAACTCCCAGCTCTCTCAGCCTGTCCTCATTAGCCCTAATCAGCTTGGCAGTCTCATCTAGATTCCATCCAACAGGTCCATGACTTCCTTACACTAGATACCTCAGAGCCAGACATTACTTACTCCCACTAGGGTCTCACCAGAGCAGCAGAATCACCTCCCTCAACCTACTGGTCATGCTCCTTTTGATGCAGCTCAGATACAGCTGGCTTTCTAGGCTGGGGGCACCCAGTAGCATTTTCCAGCAAAGACTGTGGCTTGGGGTACTTTGTTGCCAAAGCACATGGGGAGGAATAAAACATTTACAAAGGAAACACTATTCCTAGCTCACAACTCTTGATTCTCAAACTCTAATGAATATCAGGGTATTTGTAAAATAAACAGTAACAATATTTTCTGATATTTGGAGATTCTGCTGTTTTCCTTTTTGGAAAACATTTGCTTGGCTTCCAGCTCCTGCTGTATTTGATCTAGATGCAGAGAGGACAACTGCCTGCAAAACACCACCGCCAACTTGTCCCTGTAAGCTGAAGGAACAAGAAAGCTGATCACCACTGGTCTGCCTTCAAAGAAAGTTATTCTTTATCTCACAGTATCTCACAGGCTCTTTAAAGACAAGCTGAGGAGAGCTGTAGCTTTTAATAAACAAAAAAATACTGAAGAACTTCTCATTAAGTGAACAAGAGCAATGAATGCAAGATTTCCTAACTACATGCCCAGGTTTAAATAAAGGTGTACTTTAGCATATAACATTATCTAGCTTATACTCACATGAGCTTTTTGAATCAAAATCACTGAAATTAATGATAGGGTCTACTTCTGTAAACTTTTTTTCCCTGAAGATTGTACCAAATATATATAATTAAACCGGTATTTCAGGCACAGAAATTAAAGCCCCCAAACCTCCATATTCTCCTGTCCATATATACTGTAGGATCATTCTTTTGTCAAAATAAAGAGTCAAGCAGTACAGAGCATATGCATAATAAAGCACTTTAAAATGATTAAATAATAATCCCTCCTGTTCAAAATGCTTCCACTAATGCTTAGAAGAAAGCACTGCTTTTATGTAGCACTACTTCCATTTGGCAGCAGAAACACTAATGACCAAAAAAACCCAACCCCACCAACCAAAAATCAACCAAAATCTCACAGCCTTAGAGGATCAAACATATTCTACAAATTCTACATATCCTCCACTAGTAAATAATTATGAAGTCAGAACTAAACGTTAATTATTTTAGCTGTTCATGAACCAGTGCAATTTCGATATTTCATTCCTACTTGGTCACTTTTATGGCCAGAATTTATTAAGAGCAATCTCAGCAGCCTCTGTCTTGCCACTATGTTACTAGCTTGATCATTTATATGAACCAGTAATTTTAACCTGCAAACAGATATGAAGAGTCTTTCAAAAGATAGGTGGGGAAAAAACAAGTACTACAAACTAAAACCTCATCCTGCTGGCTTATGACACAAGGCAGAAATTCAGGTTCACTTGACCTTCTGTAGTGACAAGTGCAACCTTTGGATAACACCCTCCAAAACTCTAAGATCTAGAAGCAGCAAACCACCTTCCAGCTCCTGGTTTCCACCTCTGCAAGCAGAAGTGGCTTAGTTTTTCAGATAAATCCATGCCCTGCCCTATCTCACCACAGAGCTATAGAAGCATTTCAGCTGCTTCAAGAAGCAGGTAAGGTCAAAACTGCTTTTTTCAGCAGTAGACAGGCACAGATTAGACAGAATACAGACAACTGTTAACGTGAAAAATCTAGTGAAGAATGAAAGGTCTTACTCCAACCAGAACTAGGACTAAGTGAACGTTAAAAGGAATAGAGCTGAGCAGCAAAAGTCTCATTCAGCTTAAAAGACTTTAAAAAGACACAAGAGAAACAATACAAGCAGATTTCAGCTGCAATATATAGGGAAGAACACCTTGTTTTTTTCTTTTTTTTTGGGGGAGAGGGGGGCAGAATCCACTACCTTTATCACACAAACAAGCAATATCAATTTTAGGGTAACTCAAAGCTTAATAATGTTTTGTAACACACGTGTTGTAATCTCTGTTATGCTTAGTGACCACACATACTGGGGCAGGGGAGGATTTTCAGTTTGTTGCTAACAATACAACAATTTTGGGGCAGCCTGATTATTTCCAACTATTTCTTAGCACAGTTTGGTCTGCCTATAGGGGAAGACCAAAAGGCTGGGCATTACAGCACAAGAAATCCAGGCCCAATATGCTCTCTTCCAATTTCAGCAGCTCCATGATGAAAACCAGGGACCCGATGCTTTTAACCCTGCAACTATTCACCTTCAGTGTCTGTACAAGCAATGTCAAAAGACAGAACTGCATAGTTTATTGTTCAGTGGATTGCTTTCAGATCCAATTGAAAAATTATTACTAAAAATAATCTTCCAAGCAAGATGATAATTTGCAATCACAACAATCTGTAATACAGCAAGTATTCAATGTTTATTTAAACATACAGGGTTTTAGAACTCTGCTAACATTTCCCTAGAAAAAATAATTGTGTTTTGGATATTACAACTGGTTTAAAGTATTTAAGTTTTTCAGTAGTTTAAATTGTTATTAAATGCAATCATCTTGGGAAAACAGACTAAATTCAGGATAACATGCCTGCAGCACGCTAGGCTGTCAACAACATCTATTTGGAGATAACAAGGTAATAAAAAAATCCAGCTATGGAAATACAGAATGAGTCCTGCTATGGAATTACCAAGGACTGGGTGAAGACAGTGAAACCCATAGAGCATTTTGCCTTCCAGATCATCAGAATGGTTAGTTGTCTTTCTGTTTAATGGTAACTGCACAAACAATCACCATTCAAAACCTGTTCATGTCTGTGTGAGAATTAAGCAGATGTCTGTCTTCTAGATAACTGATGTTTTTTTTGGACCCCATATTAGTGCCAAAGGCTACCTCTCAAATACCAAAGGTCTTCACCTCTTTGTAAACTGAACACAGACCCAGCACTGCTCAATGGTTCTGCATCACATAACATCCTAATCTGTCACCAAGAGGTTCTGTAACCAAGCTACTTCAGAAGACAAATTCTAGCAAACACAAAGACTATCTCAGTCACTCCAGTTTTACAGTGAAAAAATTTAGCAAAAGAGAGAAGAGGAGCAGTCCTGGTAACAAGTTTCTCTTTTCCCTGTGATGGTAGGGTTACGCTGCTTGTTGGTACAAACCAGTCAATGCCCAAGTTACCTTCCAGGTTTTAGTTTTGTTCAGAGATTTATTTACAGGTTAGAAACAGTGCACAGTAGAAGAAAGGTACCTAGTACTCTAGAAGCATTGTGGGTGGTTTTATTTAACGTGTAGAATTTCTAAAGTAACTCAACACAACAAAACCTACATCAATTTCATCCTCATAAACGGGTGTGGATTGTGCTAATAAGGCAGAAGGATCAGCACTAAGACAGGGACACTGACTCCCTCTGAACACTCATGAATGCCATTTTTGAGGCAACAGAGCTCTCAGGTTTATCTACACCTTGGCTGCACAGAAACTCTTCTCTAGTTTCAGTACCTGTGCTCTCTAGTTACTTCTATGCAACACGCAGTCCTGGCCTCAAACCAATTTATCAGCATAGTAGTGCTGAACACAACAAGCCACCTCAGATCCAAGCTGTACTGCTCTGGATTTGGAGTACTAGTGAGTGCTGGTGGAGGTATATCAGCAAATCCTACTGGGCTGATATAAAGCTACTGTGAAGAAGAGGAAGTTTTGATGGGACCAAGCCAGCAGTCTGCAATTGCTGTTGTGCTGTATTGTGCTGTCCAGCACAAAGTAAAGCATTAATATTAGTAGGTTTATTCCCCTCACTCTTCCAGTGTCCTCTTGCCTTAAAGGGTTTGGAACACTGCTACTACCCCTGCCCTTTGCTGTAAAGAATTAAAAACCTTGGGCAAGGATGGATGGATGAAAAGACAGAGTTTGGTTAGAAACCCACAAGCCATGGTAACCTATCTTCAGCTTTTCACATGGAAATTTGGTTTTCTAAAGCAGAATAGGGACAAAGTTTCAGGATAAAACTTGGACATGATTCCACTGTAGGTACAAGAAAAACAAGCCGTAGCTGCTCAAGCAGGTACACACTGCTGTTTACTATGAGGCTAGACTAACAGAAAGACCACCTTTCCAGTCATCTCTTTTATCCTTTGAGGACTATTTTCATGAATAGTAAAATTCACAGGTTTAAAAACTTCTTCCTCAATAAAAGCCCACAGTGTATTCCAGTATACTTAAGTCTACAGGAGCATCTGACACTTGGTCCTCCTTACATCAGAGCTAGCATGCAACAGGTTAGCATTTTAAGGCTAAAGTGGTGTGAATAGTAAATTAAGTGTTTCTCCTGTCAAGTTATTTCTCCTGGTTTTGTACAATACAAATTGAAACCTAAAGATCAAGTGCTTCTATAAATCCAGAGTGGACCTCTTTAAAGTGTTATTGGGAAAAAAACCCAAAACTAAAACAAAACACCTAAGTTCCAGTCAAATAAAAATAGTCACATAAGTTTAATAAAGGTAAAATGTATCCAGGAGAACAGATAAGCATGAACTCCTTTGGCTGAGACATTCTGACAACAGATTTTTTTGACAACAGATTTTAACAAGAAAGCTGTTGCTTTGCTTATCCTCCATCTCCATCCCTTTCCAGGTATCACAAGTCTTTCCATTTCTCCAGCTCTCTGCATCTCAAGAGTTTTCCTTCAGAAGAGCTGTCCAGTAGCATAGTCCTGCCAGCTCATCACACATTGGCTGCTGGGGTTCATCTTCCAGTTTTATTTCATCCTAAAGTAATCCAGTTGTTATGCTCCAAGGCAGGGCTGCAGTGTGAACCAAGGTGCAGAGGAGATCCTCTTAATTGCAGATTTCTACAGCTGAACTCTCCCATAGGTGCACCAAAGACTAATTTATAAAAGACATCTTCATTGCAAGAGGCATCTGGCACTGGAACTGGCTGCCCAGTGTGAAGACTCAACTATCGTCCCAGGATGCATTTACAAGTCATGTAACTACAGAGCTCAGGGACATGGTTTAGCAGTGGACTTGGGACACATGGATTAATGGCTGGACTTCATGATCTTAAAGGTCTTTCCCAACATAAAGGATTCTATTTTTTGGATTCTATATCAAGTCTGTTTTTATAAAGCATTTATTGTTATTAGTTAATGTGAACATTAGAACTGCATTCTAGTGCAAAATATCTGTGTTACTGATCAGCAGTAAATTACAGAGGCCAAAAAAGTAATTCTCCATCATATTTCCAAAAAAATTATAAAAATTAAAAAGCCACATGCCTTAGGAAACAAGCTCAGTAAAACCACCACGTAGTTCACTGTCCCTGCAAGATATTTTCAACATTAAACAAGATATAGCAATGCTTTCCCACAAATAGAAATTCAAGGTGTTTATGCAAAACTAACTCATTAATCTTTAGGCATAGTACAGACTAGCAGAGAATCTCCTAAGCACCAGCTATAAAATTATTACTGAGGTCTTCTGTTAATGATGACATTCACAAAGCAGTACCTTCACCTGTCAAAGATGCTTAAAGCCAAAACTACGCTTGGGATCAAATAACAATAAATGCCAAAGAAAGCAAGCTTGTGCTCATTTTTTTTATGCATGACCTACTATTCTTGTTTTAATCCATCTCCAGATTTAGCTTTTTGGTCAACATTTTGTGGTTTTTTGACAGCTGTGCTCACCACACTTTTTGTTATGCAAGGATGAAAATATTATGCTTAAAGAAAAGAAAGTATAAATACAAAAAAGATCATGCTATCATCCTGTTTTAAAAAGCATTGTTATTAACTAAAAGCACATTATCCACTTTTTTTTAAGAAGCCAGTTTTTGAGAAACACTCAACAAGCTAGAATATTTCAGTGCAGAGTTGAAGCAGAGCAAGCTACTTTTCACACAATAGCTTAATGGAGGGGGAATACAGATGTAATCATATGATTTGCAGCTCTAGTACAGTAAGCAAAATGAAAGGCTACAAGCTTCAGCTCAGCAGTATAGTAGTCATTTTAGAAATACCATTATACATCTGAAACACACAATGTAGAGAGGGCAACATTTGCAACATGGAAGATTCAATCAAAAACTGTGCATTTAACCATAGTGCCCATTGCTCTTCCAGACTATGACACATGTTCTCAACAACAGTCAGCCCCAGCTCTGTCCTCCTGGCATCCTCCCACTCCAGGTATGCTTGGAAAAGTCACAAAGAATAAAGGTAACAGCTGAGCGTTTCCAAAGTATGTGCTATCAGCACCAGAGATTTTTTATGGCACATCAGGTAGAAGAGTATTACCAGTGATCCTCTAGCTTTACAGCCCAGTGCTGAGATGATGCTGGATGATCCACACTAATTTAAAAAAACTGTCACGTTCCTTCCCTCTCTCCTTCCACAATCACATCACAGAATTAGTGCAGCACACCAAAGTGCTCCATGTATTGCAAGTTTACATTGAATGTTAAGTAGTAATAAATCTAGAGGGGATCACCTATCCAGCGCATTTCCTCAATTCATGTCTGTCCAGTGCACTGCTGGGGCAAAATAATACTTGACATGACAATGTAATATACTTACTGAAGAACACAAAGTGTGAAACCACAACTATCCATCCCAGCAAGTAGCATCAACTTCACCTTCAAGACCTATACAGCAAAAAGATTCAAGGAAGTGGCAGCATTGTTACAGTCAGGTTTTTTATTCCAGAGGGTATGTCACAGCTTTTGTTTAGAGTTGGCCAGTTCAAAAGCAGCTTAGCTTCAGCTCTTCTGATTAACTAGAAGCACTCTCTACCCTACACTATCTTGTGGTATCTTGCATGGTGCTTCACACTGAGGACCTGGCTGGCCTAAGACTGTGCACACAAGCCCATGCTCCACCCAGCCCAGGGCACCCACGATGTCCTCAACCCATTAGCAAGCACAGCATCAGCAGCACAGGTTGCACGGCAGCAGCTAACAGCACCAACTGTTCTGTCTCAACAGATGCAGATTTTCCCACAGAGCACACTTTAACTTTTTTTTCCCCGCCCTTTCAATAAAAACTCACTAGCTCTACTGTTAGCATGCTAGGGAGACCAATACTAATGCATTATTCTTACTCACAAGCAGAGCACAGCAACACCAGCTTAACCACTGCAGACGTTTGGTTTTCATCAAATTTGCTGCTCAGCAACTTCCATCTTACAAAGGCATGCATTTTTTAAATATTATTTTGCACTTTTAGGAGTTAAAATGATCTCTGAAAACATAGCCAAATCAACAATTATCTTGATCTTTAAAAAGCAAACTTAAGGAATTCTGAAGCATTTATTTTATAGCCTAGACTAGCATTTAACACATGTAGTGCTGCTTTTCCTAGAGTCTGCGTAGGAGCCCAAACAAAGAATCAGAACTGAGTAAAATGTGAAATTGGCCTTTTAGTTAGAAAGTAAAGCAGTAAAAATGCTGCTATTTAAAAGAAAACATGGTTTACCTATCTAGTAATAAGCATGTCCAGGTTTCAGAAATACTGGTGAAGGCTACCAAAACACATGTTGTGTTTCAATTACTCTGCAGAGTGAGTATACAGGCCAATACAAGTCTATGGGCAAGCACAGATTCTGATCCACAGTCTTGCTACAAGAGGGTACTTTTTCCTCAAAACCTAAAACCTTCACCTTAGAACTTACTGCCTGCAGCTGAAATTCATCGCTACACAACTGTTTTGTAACTACTCAAAAATATCAAGAAAAATCCAAGAGATTGATTGAAATTACTACCTACTCNCTAAATTCACAATAGCAGCAACTGTTCTTTCCAATATTTTTTTCTAGCCTACTTTATTAACTAAAATCAGGGATGGAGGTACTCAAAACATTGGAAGTGAAGAAGTGCTAAAAAGAATGAAGATATCCAAAATCTTCTCACGCGTTCCCTTGGCCTCACTGCTCTTTGCTTTGAAAGCAATGATCTCCAGAAAACAAGCCACACCATATAGAAATTGCTTTTTCTCATTCAATTCCAACTGTTTGAAGCATGGAAACACTTGAAAACAGCACAAAGATTTCTTTTCTAGTTCACAGCAAGCTCAGAACATCATTCTTGCACTACTGCTGCCAATCACTGTTCTTTCTGGCAAGACATTTTGAAAAACATGGAAAGAGTGAATGAAGAGGTGTCTACAACCTCAATTACCTTTTTCCATTTTTACAGTGTGAGACATAACATTTAACATCACATTAGCTTTTCACAAAGTTTAAAAAGAACAAAAGCCCATCTTTCAAAATATCACCTAAGCATTTTGTGCATATTTTTAGCTACATCATAAAGCCAGGTCACAAGGCCTAGGCTTTCTTCCATAAATACCAACAAAAGAGAAATATTTTTAAAAGCCCCACACATGAAACTCAAATACCAACAGTACAAAAGGGGAGGGAGGAGGCATCCAATAAAGATTACATGTGGCAGAAACCACCACCTTCATAAAGCACCTTCTTTTTTACAGAACATACTACAAAACATACAACTAGGGAGATCCAACTCAAACTGTTTAATTCCACATTTTAAGCTTCTATTTTTAAAATATAAGCGACCTTTGCACCGAGGATGAGTTAAGCCTCTTAGTGCAAACATATCTACTTTTGTCTAGTTTATCCTGTAGTCTTAAGGGCTTACATCTTTGAATGCATCCAAGATCAAATAAAGAACCAAATAAAAAGATGAAAAAAAGAAATTGCTGCAGTGGCTATAACCAACAGATGTTGGTTTCTATTCAAGGCCTCTGGCATCTCATCAATAGTAAGAAGCAGCAATACACTTCAGATGAAAAAGCAAGCTCTTATAGCCTGCAGATTTCTGCAAAAACAGAACCAGTTAAAATACTTCCATTAAGGATTAACCCAGCAACACAGACTCTGCCTTATCGTGAAAGCAGGTAAAACCACAAGTTCCAAGTAACTGTTTGAAGTGTAACTTCAAAAGTAATGATAAAAATGACACCCAAGCAGAGTTCCATTTGTACCAAGAAGTTGTTAATGTCTGAAGTGCCCTTCCATTAAAAAACTCTCTCTTTCAACAACTTAATCACCTTCCTGCATAAACTTGAATTTTAACAAGAGCTCTCAATTTCAGAATGCACTCCACTACTTCTTTTAGAAGAATGAATCGCTCTGATTATCACTGGTTTGCTTGGTCCTTTAAAAGAGAAAGGGATGTTACTATGCACAGAAGTCCTTATTACAGTGCCTTTTCCTGGTCAGGACAGTTCTGGCAAAAGGGTGTTCACTGTGAGTTACCAACAAAAGGCAGCAACGAGCAGACATTCAGGACAGGAAGAAAGTAAGACAAGAACACTCATGCATGTTTAAAGCATTTTAAAGCATTTTACACTGTCCAGTATGTTGTGTCTCAAGAAGAGAAACATGCTTTTTAAAGAATGGTCTCTGCTGGAACCCATTTAGTATCTTTATGAGTTAAAAGGAGCTACAATATTGCATGCTTGCTACCAGGATGCCAGCTGACTGATGTCTGTAGTAAAACAGACTTTGTAGATGGAGAGACATGCATGCCATATATAAGATTCAAGCAAAAAACAGCACTTGCACCAAGGACTTTGGCCTTATTTATCCAAGAAAGACGCTTAATTTAAAAAAGGACGTTTTTGCATGCATTCACAGAGCACACATCCTTCATGCAAAATTTATGTGACAAGGCAGCTGAACAGAAAAGAACAGGTAAAAACAATCTGGTGAGGGATTCTCAAGCAGTGTAAGGTAGATATTTTGTTTTGTCTTCAAAATAAATAACAACGAGTGTTCCTTAAACAATTCAGAGACTTCTGAGTATATTTTAAATTCAATTGTGTCTAAGAGAGGAAGAATAATTGTGAGCTCCAATCTGCCAGTCACTTATGCTGAATATCAGCGTTCAGAAATTACACAAATGCCATGACAAAACCCAAACTAAGAACAGAAGAAACACTGCAAGACTGTAGAAGAGGTGTGCTTAGTATCTTTCAAGCAG
Organism: Upupa epops; assembly: GCA_013397515.1. NCBI lineage: Eukaryota > Metazoa > Chordata > Aves > Bucerotiformes > Upupidae > Upupa > Upupa epops. The sequence continues at coordinate 598,252 of VZRI01014143.1, read as the reverse complement.
TGGAAGAAGTAAGTGTGTACTTTAAGACTGACTTGAAATATGTATGGCTTTGGCTAGCTCCATTAAACAAATACAGAATATAGTCTCCTGAACTAGTTATCATAAACAAACACTGTGTATCTTGCCTACATTTAACCAAGTCCTTCAGTACTGCAGTCTATATAGGTTGTTTTATCCTTCCAATAATGTTTAAGCCAGTGGGTTCACTAAGTTGATACATTATTTACAGCATATCTGGAGAGCACAAGATAGGCCTCTCCCACTTACCTCAGTTTTCTCTCCCTTTTGCATCTCTCTGATATCAGCTTCCCTTCTGGCCCCTGCAGCTGCCATTTGCCTTACACCAAACAGTTCTGCTTGCACACCTCACCTCCAACTTGTAAAACCTCCAGCCGTATTTCCAGCTGTTCAGACATCCCTTTCCACACCACAGGTCAGACCACCAAGTACTTACATTCACCAGAAGCCAGACTGTTTACATGTAAATCTGGTTGTATCCAGAGTCTCAAAGTTCCTGTCTAAGCCTTATTAATTTAAGATTATTCCGTGGATTTGCTACAGGTTAGCTTACTAGGGGCTCTTCCTTGACACAAGTTAAATCACAAACAAATGTATTTCCTGTCACGTCAGGTAGTTTTCCCAAATATGTTTGCCCCAAACCCAACAGGTTTCACAGCTGGGTTTCTTTCTCTCTGTAGATTAGATCAGGGTCAGAAGCTCTGATTTAATTTCTTCTAGAAAGAGAGATTCCACATCTGTTTTGCCACACAGGCTATTCATTTGCCGCCTCCTTTGTAGACTCAGTGGTAATTGGTTACACTCTACACAATTCAGTTTCTATATGAAAGCAGAATTTTAAAATACAGGCAAAAAAGCTTCTGTACCACCACAAAAAAAAAAAAAAAAGCCTACCAAAGTTAGTTTCCCTGAGTCTGACCTTCTGAACTCACAATTTTAGCATTCTGAGACACTTCTTCAAATGAACACGTCATTTACATACAGTAAGTACTCTGACAGATGATTAAAAGAGCCTTCCACAAATTCCTGTCCCTGTCTCTAAGGTATTCCAATCTAACATCAAAATCAAAGTTCATCAAGCTCAACCCCTTATGAGAAATTCAGAAAGCAGAAGAGGTTATTCTGAGTCCATCACAGAGAACTGTTTTCATAGCAGCTCTTTAGCACTGAAACAGATGTTCAGACTCACAGGGAACAAACAGCAACAAAACTGGAAGGCATCCTACCTATTGATCCCAGATTGCATTTCTTCAACAGTGAAGCATTTGACATCCACTTTATGAACTTCAGGCTACTTCCCAGACAGCTATATACTAATTTCTGGACCCAGATTCAGGGATCCTGTGTTTAGTGCATTCACAGTTGACTTAATTTCACAATAATACACAACAGAAAGAGAGAAAAGCATTTAATTTTAAACTCAGCAGAGTAAATATAACTTGAAGTTCTCAGTCTTCAGACTTGTGGCCAGATCATTTATGAAGGTCATACTACAAAGTCTCAGAAGATCATAAAACAAAAGCCTTATTTCTGTGATCCTGTCATAGATAATACTCCTCAAAGCACTGAGGAAAGGCTACCAGGAGCCAACTATCAGTCACAAGGGAACAAGGCAGTCCAGTTAATCAGCAACTTCACATAAGACTACCACTGTTTTTTTTCTCTGGGCCTGAAGTAGTCATTTTCAGCACAAATCCACAAGCAGACCACAAACTGCAGGATGTAAGGTTTAATAAAAATTAGGAATGAAAAAATTAAAAAAAACCAACCCAAAAAGCTAAACCCTGCTTTCCTTTTCAAGAGCTTTTTCTAGGCAAAGATTTTGACGAGAGCTCCATTAACGGAGAGATCTTGGTGTATTTTACTGAATGATCCCTCCCTTTTTTTGTCTGCATCACTGGAAAACAGGAAGAGCTCTGGGTAAGAGAACAGGTAAGAAGACACTTTCTCCCCATGCTTATACTCTAGCCATGGTACTTCAGGAAAAAAAAACAAAATAGCTTTAGATTCTGGTCCATTTATACCATGGCATGCTTGGCTGTCAAGAAACACATAAAAGGGTAAAAGGCAGTTCACAGGATGCTAACAGTTTCTATGATTTAACAAAAAGCAACTGGGAAAATATGTAGAAAAAGCCGCAGAAGACCAGTACAGACCATACCAACCCTCAGAACAGGTCTCTGAACTACATCTGCACAACTGTCAGTAATATGCTAGGTTCGTTTTCTCCCTTCTCTCCAGACATTTGCTATTTGCAGAACAGGATGAGAAGGACAGAGCTGGCACCCAAACCATGGAAGTACAGCAACACCCGATCAAAGCACAGATGGGATCGAGCAAGCTCTAAATTCTACTAATCCAGAAGTACAGTGTTCAAAACAAAGGTACATCAGGTATCACACTTACTTACCTTAGCTACAGCATCAAAACCAAAAAATACTGTGTCACACAAGGTTGTTCCTAAATCCATTTTTATGGATTTAGAGAAAGAGAACTGGAGATGCATATTCTTTCAACGTCTAAATTTAAGCACTAGCATTTTAATCATAGTAGACACCTACCACATGCTGCTGGTTACAAAGGGGCTTAACTACAGATGATCATTAGTTTCCCAAGTGTAACAAATCACCAAATTCAGAATGGACTGGCTCATTTCAGTGTTGCTAACATGGTAAAACCTATGCAAATCTCACTTGACAGCATCTTATTACAATTTTAATTTAAAAACAGTGTAGGAAAAATACCCTATAAACATTAGGCTGAATATTCTCACTTCATGACATAACATTATTTTTTCCCCGTTCTAGCTCATAAAATGAGTCAGACAGAACTTACAGCTATCTTTCCACTGATCTATACAGGATCACATCATTTGACAAATACAGGTTTTATACGTTTCATAACACACTTTCTAAATTTTATCTTTCATTGAAGAGTATCCTGGAAACAAAGTAAAAGAAAGAGTTAAAAGTAAAAGAAAGAGTTAAAAGTAAGAGTTAGAAGTAAAAGTTAAGAAGTTGTAAATGGCTGCATCATAACTGCAGTCACAAATCACACCATAATGCATACATAAGAAACAGGAGGTTCAGGGGCATTTGCTGCAGAAGTGGAACTGAGATTCCTACCATCTCCATCTCACTATCCCCACCCCCCAAGACAGCCTCCTCCCTCCCCTTTACACAGGTGCTACTACAGCTTTTTGCAAAGCCACATTGCAAACTCAAGGGACTAAACAGTTTCGTTTTAAAAAATGTCACTAAGAAGAAAGCCAAGAGCAGTCAACTAAAAGCAGGTATGACTGGGAGAGTGGTCACAAGCCCTTGTAAATAATTCAAACCCTCTAAAGGGGGTTCCAAAAACCATCTTACAGAGATAGTAGCAAATTATTTGTGCAATAGCAGGGTACTTTCACTTAGCACAAAACTACCATGTATGCAATGTTTTCTTAAGGTATTCCTGTCCATCAAAAGTGATCCAGCACTGGTGATTTAAAATATTTATATAAAACGCTAAAATGCTACAGGCAAATAAAAACCAGTGCACTCCTTATAGACACCCTCGGCTTCAAGCAGACACCTCTATCTCCTGGGTGGTCTCAACTCCCTAAGATTATTTCCCTCAACTGCTTTAAGAGTTATCTGTGACATGTAACTTAATTAGTATAAATCATAAAGAAAACAACTGGATAAAGCAGCCAGTAACCAGAACCAGCTGCCACTGCACATATTTGTAAAGCTCGCTTGCAAAATACGTTCACTTGTGACGTTTGTTTTCCCCTTCTCTAAATCAAGGGTTATTAACTATCTAACTGCAGCAACATTAGCAAAGAAACTACATTTTGTTCCTTTTAGAAGCTAATTTTGTAAGACACACAGAATCTGGCCTAGACCACAAAGTTTTCCTGGCATAACTACGATTCTTAGTAAACACAAGATGGGCATCATAAATACCAGTAACAGGCCTTGAGAACACATCTTGAAGCAGGGCAGAATCATGCTGTAAGGCTTTTGTGGTCAAACAGGAAATAAGATGACAGTCTCACCAGACCAGTCTATGCCGTGAAGTCTATACATAATAGCTGGAGTTGCAATCACAATTATGTATTTATTAGATATATAGCTTGCTCCTACACAAGTTTCTAAATTAAGAAAATATTTTAAGATTATGATACAACTTAAATATCAGCACCCTAAAGGTCAAAAATAAATTTCTAATAGGAAATGTTATCCCCCCCCTTTAGCTATTTACTGTATGTGGAACATGACTGAATGCTACTATGGGTATCAGAGTCCCATTTAGTTCAATTACTATTTACTAAACCCAGTCAGATGCTCATTAGTTCATTCAAATGTACACAGATGCTCATTAAATATAAGGCTCATCCTCAGCAAATGTGAGTACAGATGTAATAATAACCTGCAGTGTTACTGCACAGACCTTCAGCAGAAGAGTTGTTTTATTTATTAAATCACCAGTACTCTTGATAATCACTTCAATGGAAAGACTATTCCTCAGACATAAGAAAGGAGACACAAAACTAGCAGGGAAAAACTCTTTAAGTCAAGAAATCTGCAGTTTAATACTGGCATAACAAAGACTTGTGTGTGCAGCACATCTGGGAAAAAAAACACCACAACACCCCAACCAAAACTCTCCTGTGCAGACAAGACGTGTGACAGTATCTTTGTAATTCAAGGATAGTTTCAACTCCCAGAAACAGGATGACTTCCACACATTCTTCTGAGAAAACAAGTGCAGTAACACACAAATACTGAATCACTAAATCACTTCTGGCACTTCAGAAAGGAGACTGTGTAATATATTTTAACTGCGTAAATATATTCCTGATGAAAAGAGCTGAGACTCACAGCTCTTGATTACCAGGTTTTTTTGTTATCAAACATGTGATCTGACAACATGAGTGAGCACACTTATTTTGTGCAAGTTCTCCAGAACTTTTGCATGGGGGATTTAGAGAGGGTTCTTTCCTTCTCTGGGATGACCAGCAACAGTATTTTACACAAACCTCTTTGGCCTTCGAGGTACAGGTTTAAGGCCCAATGGTTGTAACTACTGTATTAGGCATGGCAAATACAGTGCTAATCCTGGATGGTTCAGGAGGTTTCTAAAGCTCCCACCTACAATGATGTTTTCTGTGGTACACTTTCTTTATTTCAAGTTAGACATGTCTATCACGTTCAAGACTACGGAAGGCAGCACAAGCCCCGATTTCCCATAAACTCGTGGTGCAGTCGACATTGAACAGAATGGCATGTCCCTATTCGCCTAAACCTTGAGTAATGAGAAAACGGACATGAGAAAGCAGCCGAGCAGCCTCCATATCCAGGTCAGCCCTGCACCGAGCTGTCTACCTCCAGGGGCATTTTGATCTTCTCGCAGAAACTGCACCGGATTACAGTGCACAGACCGAAGAAAGGGGGGCAGCGAGGGGGACCCCAACACCGCCGTTTCTTCTTGCCTCGTAAGAATGAAGCAACTCCAGGCGCCTCAAACCTAAATCTCGCAGCCGTGACGGCGAGGGCGGCAGAGGGGGAGCCACCTGCACCCCGCTGCCAGGCGAGGGCCCACAGAGAGGAGGAGGGCGCTGCCTCCTGCCCCAGCCCTGCAGTCTCCAAGAGTACGACCCGCGCTACCAGATGGTGAAAGCGGCAGCGA